>JAKOGI010000972.1:0-67500 GCA_029747015.1 Carnegiea gigantea
ATATATATATATATATATATATATGTATATATATGTATGTAATGTATATATGTGTATGTCCGCACACACACTAGACTCGGAAATGAAGCACTCCGTTGTGATAAATTTTTGTGTGGCTCAAAATTAAATTTTTGTGATGTTATAGAAAATAATTTATCCATTAATCATATTTACCGAGGCCTGTTATCTATTCTCCCGAAGTTGTTAAGGTAAATTGAAAATTCAAACTTTAAGGTGGGGCCCAAAATAAATTTTTCCCTACCGGAATGATTAAATGTGATCAATAAATGTGGAAGAATTAATAACATGGCTTAATTAAACAAGTAAGTATAATTTAGGATCCCTTCTCATAATTTTTGATTAATAAAATTGATCTAAATTGATTCTAAATTGATTTTGATCTTTGTTTCATTTACAAAATTGATTTGATTCTTTTCTTCATGAAGTCTTTTGCTGAGCCAAGTCACTTCACTACCTCTATAAAAGGGAGTCTCCTCCCTCTCGTTTGGAACACATTATCACCTAAGAGAAAATACACACTCTTTTCTCCTCGTCATGGCCTATCATTGGTCCAGAGAACTACCTCCCTTATCACTCCACACTTTTTTAAGTTGTAATTAATTTACATGAATGAAACTATGCTAAAATCCCAACGCATATTCTCTAAAAGAATTCCCTTTGAACTGGACTTCATCCTATCTCAATAGAGCTTGAGGTTTGACAGGAATCAAGGACATCATTTTGCTAACATCTCATATCAAGGTAAGTGTTGGGGACCATTAATCGAAGAGACTAATCCATTTCTCATTCTACCATTATTATTGATCTTCATTACATTCTGCTTTCACCCTCGATAATTTTTGAGTTTTTTGTTCATCTTTTTTTAGCATATTCAATAAGATTATGTCAATAATAAAGTGACGACAAGGTTTACCGGTTTCTTTCACATTTCCTTTCGTTATAAAATTATTTGTCTAAACAAATGGTCACCAAATATAATCATTTTGTTTGATCTAGGAAGATATTAATTTCGATGATAATAAAGCAATTGAGTTAGTCATATGGTCTTGTACTCTACGTGAACCATGGTCTATAGTGTCAGACGAATGACTTTGACATCCATCTTTTGTATGCAGCTCTACAATGGTCTATACTAATAATATTCTTCTTGTTGATATCATTGTACATTAACACTATATGATTGACCAAGCTAAAAAACATTCAACTTCTACTGAGCTTTGAGTTGTGTTTTGAGTAACTTGACACCGGCCATCCATTAGATTTACTAACACTGACCTTCTTTGTATAGCTCAAATGTGTTTACATAATTGCCTAATTGATCAAACAATGATTGAACTACTTATGTGTTTATCTCATGCAAAAGATATATTGAATCACATTCAATGAGCGAATGAAGTCAAGTGAGATCGTGCGTGAGATACTCTCCTTGTATGGTCTTGGTTAATATATGAGTTTGCCTTCGAACTGACATATTTGAGTGACTGAAGTAGGTAATCAAGAGATATCACACATAGAAGTGGTCAAAATCAGAATTGTCAAAGAGATGAATAGCTGTCACTTAGTTAACTCAATTAACGATCATATAGGTGGAGAAGATCTAGTATGTAAATTAGCAGAATTAGAGACTCCAATTAAAGACCCTTATGAGAATTCTGTATGTGATGTTCAGAGTTAACACCCGTGCTCTGCCTAGCCCTATGACCAAATAGTATCTCTTTATTAGGGTGAAAATTATGCTTATGGTAAAAAAAGAAACGATCATCAAGGTGAACACGTGCACATATCTACGAGGAGAAGGCCAAATGAAATTGATCAATCAAGTTCACTCTAAATAGATATGTTAGATTTTTATTAAAGTGAGAAGGCATCAAAGCTGAAAAGCATCACAGGCAGAAATAGTCAGCGTCACATCAGAGTTGACGGCGTCAAAGTTGGATCAAAGTTGGAGACCATTAAACTCAGAAGACGTCAAAGTCCTAAAAGTCATCAGAGTAAAAAATTGTCAGAGCTTGAATGTTACTTCTAGTTGTCATGTCAAACTAACAGGAGCCCTAAACCTACTTTTCATTTGAAATTATGATAGTTAGTGGCAAGAAATCAATAGATCAGAAAATTCCAAATCATGGAAAAGAGCTCAAATGATAGGACATATGAATTTGGCTTGCTTAGCCAAATTAGGGGGGAAAAGAGCAAAAGTTGAAGGAGACTAGAAAGACCTTGATTAAGACACAAAATCAAAGATCCAAAGCCAAAAGCAACTTAACCTTTATCCCAATGGCTAGTACCCTTTACTAATGGTCATAGGAGGCTAAATTTCCTATAAATATAATACATTATAAGGTAGAAGATGAAAATTAAACCATGCCATGCTATTGACTCATGATATTTTTAGCTATTGTTCCCATTATTCAAGAATTGTACGTTATTTAAATGTTTATAATACTAAACAAGTAAGTTTGTTGTCAACCAACAAGCTATCTTAGGCAGTCATAAAGGACTTTGAGCCAATCGCTAGAGCTTACGTATGAACCTTGACGTGTTGACTTCATGCCCATAAGCCATAAGGGACTTTAGAAAAGTCTAACTACAAAGGACCTTGAATAGATTGTCAGGGTTCATATGTGAGCAATGACATGAAGTTAAAGAGACGATGATAGGGTTCTTGTGACAAGTTACTAAGTTTGTTAGAAAGCATTAAAGACTCTGACAATAAGCAAGGAACCAGTGTGATATACTAAGTTGAGCTTCTCAGAGTGCTGAGAAGAACTCTGACTATTGACGAGGGGTTATGCAGCTCTTGTTGTTTGGGCTTATCAGAGTTCTTGAAGAAAAATCTGATTGTAAGCAAGGTCCCTTATAGGAAACTTGTTGAGCTTATGTTCAGGAGGTAACGGAATTGGATAAATCTAAAGGAGGACCTTAGGTGGAGATATACCACACTTACAAGGTAAACTTAGTAAAAAATTCCCTTATCTTATCCTATCTTTCCCTAATTTTTGTATAGCTCATAATCTGTCAGCACTTTTTACTCGTTGCATTCTTAGTGTCTTTGCTTCTAAACATTACTTTGTAGCCTTTCAGAAGATCTAACCGTCCTGCTTTTGTATATTATCTGATTTAGAGTCTAAAAGCTTTTCAAGGTCAAAATTCTTATTTGTTACCCTATCACCCCCATAGGATGACTTGTCTAGACTAGTGAAACTAATACTGTGAGACCTGTATTTTTGTCATACTTGATTAATAAATATTATGTCTATCGACTTAGAGAATTTTATTTTGGTATTTACCAACCTACAACTGCTTTATTGCCCAAGTTATTAATCGATCCACTATTAGACCTCAAAATCATTTGTTTAAAGTTGTTATAACTTAAGAAGCCTTCCAATAATAATAGCTAAAAATAAAAGAAGGGATAGTGGGCATTTTTCTAATTAACCCATCAACCTTATTTTTTTTGTCTCCTTCATTTTAGCCCCACGCATCACCCCGTTTTGTTTTATTTTGCTCCTAGAAACTAAAAAGGCCCCCAAAGCCCTTTTTGCTGCTCTGCTTCTTTCTGCCTAGCCCAAACGCCAGAGAGAGGGAGATAGAGGGAAGTAGAGAGAGAGAGAGAGAGAGCAAGCCAGAGAGAGCGAGACGGTGGAAGAAGAGGAAAGCGGCGCAACCCATGTAGAAGGCAAAAATTCTACAACCAATTAGATGATGTCACGTGTAAAAATCGACCAATTATAGATTGTCATGTGTCACGTTGACTTTGGTGGATCCACTTGGTCAAAATTAAGTTCAGCTAGTTAAAAGCTGCCACGTGTTATCGACGATGCAGAAATTAGTAATTATTTTCTTTATTTAAAATAAAGGAAATAATTACTGGTCCTAGGCCTAAAGCCCGGTTCTAACCCTAGATGGTAGAGTCTATAAATAAGGATCCTTTTCCTTCATTTGGAGCAGGTCAGCACTTGCAGAATTCAGAGCTCAGACGGCAAGGAACATCCAGCTACCAAGCGAGAAGGATCAAGACTTACAGAGCTTCAGAAACCACAGTCAGCCACTTGCAGATCAAAATCAAGAACAAACTTCAGAGCTCTTCAGCTGATTTGTATCAACTGAGATTAAGCATCAGGCCCTCGGAATACTCAAGTCATTAGGAGATCAAATCAGAGGATCATTTTATTGTATTAAATTCAGAGATTGTACCTACACACTACATCAATACAAGATTAAATTTATTCATATCAATTTCCTGTCTAATTTATTTTAGGCGTGAAATTTGTGTTTACAAATTTTTGGCACGCCTGGTCGGACCTCTCTGCCTCTCATCTCTTTATCCAAAATACAAACTCTGCACTCCCTCGAAGATAACGTGGCCCCTAAGAACACTATCACCCAATCTTTAAAGAAAGCTGTCCGATCTACATCTTAAGGATCAACAACTGCTAGTGCTGCATCTGGTGGTGTCATACCTAGAAGTATGACAAAAGCTGCTGGAGAGCAATCAACTATGGCTGCACCATCACAGTCACATAAGATCCAAAACTTCAGCTCCAAGGTATCTGATGGAATCAATTAAATCGCTTCAAATGTTCTGAAGCAAAAATCTGTGCCACAAACAATTCTGCATGGGATGGATGAACTCCAAACCCACACCAACCCTACTTTCCAACCCTTCAATTTTGAGGATGATGGTTATTCAAGCAGTGATTCCTCTTTAGCATCATCAAAGGGATCACTTTCCTCGCATGCTGAAGCTGAACCCTCTGACACTGTCATCATGCCAGTTATGGTGACGGCCGCTACTAACTTCGAAGAACAACTGGCAAGCATGAAGGCTACCTTGGATAGGCTCTCTAAAGAGAGTGTGGAAAAGGATGCCCAAATCAAATGCCAGAACGATTAGATTGCTGAGCTGATGAAGAAGCTGGAAAAGAAGTCATCTGAAGCCTCCAACAAAGGTTCAGGCGCCGAAGACTCTGATAAAGAGTCTAACCACAGCGAAGAATCTAATGACGAACGCAAGGTAAGAAAGGACCGCTCTTTAGGCTCAATGTCTGTTGACCAAATTCAGAGCTTGATAGCAAATGCAGTCAAGGCTCAGTTGGGAGGAGGGTTGCACAAGACCCACTTGTACATAAAGCCTTATATGAAGAGGATAGGTGCTCTTCGCATGCCCCATGGCTATCAGCCTCCCAAGTTTAACCAGTTCGATGGCAAAGGCAACCCCAAACAGTATTATTGCCTACTTTATTGAGGCGTGCAGTAATGCTGGCATAGAGGGGGACTAGCTGGTGAAACAGTTTTTTCGTGCTCTAAAAGGGATCACATTTGACTGGTACACAGACTTGGAGCCAGAGTCCATTGACAGCTGGGAACAAATAGAGCAGGAGTTTCTGAATCGGTTCTACAGCACCCAACGTGTTGTTAGCATGACAGAGCTAACAAACACTAGACAATGGAAGGACGAGCCGGTTCTTGATTACATTAATCACTGGAGGTCCCTAAGTCTTAAGTGCAAGGATCAGAAGCTTCAGCCGTTGAAATGTGTGCTCAGGGCATGGAGTGGGATTTGCTATACATCTTGCAGATGAGTACGCCAAAGACCTTCTAGGAATTGGCAACGAAAGCTCATGATATGGAGATAATGATCGCAAGTCACCGTGGCAAGTCTTCTTCCTCGTCTGACGGTAGAAAGGACAAGGGTGAATTCAAGAAAAATCCCAAGTCCACTAAGTCCTTAAACAAAGAATCCATGGCTATTTCAACTAGGGAGCTGATTCGAATCTTCGGAAACCCCAAGTATGAAAACAAGAAGGGTGGATTCTCCAAGGATACTGGAAAGAAGCGTCCTACATTGAAGGAACTGCAGGAGAAGAATACTCATTCCCTGACTCAGACTTGTCAGGAATGCTTGATGATCTCCTTGAAAATGGGGTTATCCAACTTCCAGAACCAAAACGGCCCGAAGAAGTTGGAAGGGTTACCGACCCCAAATATTATTGGTATCACAGGGTGATTATTCACCTCTCGAGAAATGCGTTATGCTCAAGGAGTGTATTATGCAACTTGTAAGGAATGGGAAGAGAATATTGGATTTGGACGATACTATTGAGACAAATCATATCTCCACGCAGCTGGAGTGTTCCTCATCGCCTTGGAAGCCAAAGCATACTCAATCTCGTGGTAGAGTAAATACTGAAATGATTTCCTCCCTTGGAGAGAAATTAATTACAATTCAATTTGGAAGTTTGGAGCCTATGGTGATTCCAATTAGATCTAAAGGGCCCGTGACAGAGACTGATCCTTTTAGGGATGTCTCTGATAAAGCTGATGTTGATGAAGGGGGATGGACTCTTGTCACCCGCCGGAGGCCAAGGAAGCAAAGCCTAGCACAATCGCCACCTCTCCGCCATAGGAAGAGACAAGGAAGAAAGAAGAGCCCTTGTCATTCAAAAAGAAAAAAGAAGTCCAAGAACGTCAAAAGGTACGAAATTTTGTCAATTAACCTCCTTGAGCAGGAGCCACTTGTCCCTGTCACACTCGAAGAGTTTTTCCCAACAGGCTTCTTTGAGAAAGTTATAGTCAACATAACCTCATGTTCTGAACTCGAAGAAGATGAAGACGAAGGAAGTGACGGACAAGAGGAGTCCCCTAGAGTAGCTGATAAGACCTTAACTGTCTTAGAGACTTTGCCAACTCGCATGGGCTGGGGGCAGATCTTCTGTTTGCCTGACGAGATGTGCCAATATGTTGTTGCTGCCTTACAACACCCATAACTTTACGCTAATAAAATCAAAGATGTGGGAGCATCAACGGAAGGCCCTGTTCAGTGTGCCTCTTGTAACACCACAGTCACTTTCGCTGACGATGATTTGTTGTTGGGATCCAAGCCCCATAATCATCCTTTGTTTGTGACTGGTTACATTAGGGAGCAGAAAGTCAGGCGCATTCTCATGGATGGAGGTTCAGCTGTCAACATCATGCCCAAGTCTACAATGAACGACTTAGGCATCACAGTGGAAGAACTGTCTAAGAGTCGAACGATGATTCAAGGCTTTAACCTTGAAGGCCAGCGTGCAATCGACATGATTCGTGTTGAACTGATAATAGGAGATTTGATGACGTCCTCCATCTTCCATGTAATCGATGCTAGGACTTCCTACAGGTTGTTACTTGGATGACTATGGCTTCATGAGCATGGGGCAGTGGCTTTCACTTTACACCAATGCCTTAAGTACTATCGTGATGAAGAGAAGAAAATAAATGGAGATGTCAAGTCATTCACTAAGGCTGAGTCTCATTTTACAGACGCAAGGTTCTTTGAAGAAGGTACTGCACCTAAAGAAACCATACCGTCAACCATTTCTTCCACAGGCAAAGGTGTCGCAAAAAAGGCCCCTCGAGCAACAAAAGATGATGCTCCTAAGCAGCAGCTCGGGAAAGAAGTAAGCAAGCAAAGTAGCACCACTTCTTGTGTTGAGCAAGTTGCTAAACAAGCTACCACTTTGACAGGATCAAGGCCACCAGTCTTAAGGTACATACCTAGGTCTCGCCGTAAGGAGGGCGAATGGGCCTTTAGCGAGTGTACAAGCAGAAGCGTTGAGACCAGAGCTACCAAAAAGGATGATAGAGCTAGCATAATCACCTTAAAAGGAAGTGCAACAGTTCCAACGCTTAAGACGTAGCAGGCTAAGGTGAGTAGGCCCCCTCTTTCCGGGTTTGTCGTTTCTTCTAAAGAAGGCGATGACTTACCAAGTGCACAGATTAGGGAAGGATTTGATCCTAATGTGTATAAGTTTATGGAGAGGGCTGGTTACGACTTTCAAAATTCAGCTGCTTTAGGAAGATTCAAGAGCAGGGAGGTTCAATAGCCATCTCTAAAGTTGGACTGGGTTTCATGTCACCGCAGCTAGTTAGGATCTCTGGGCGACGAAGGGATAAGAAGTAGATGATTTAACACATCTCAGCTAAAGAAGTAGATGTGAGTGACGATGAAAATGCTTCCCCCAATCCAAAGCCCTCTGTGCTTGATAGACTACAATCATCCACTTCAAAAAAACGTCCATCAGTATTTGCCCGCATAGGGAAAGGGAAAGATCATAGATGCTCTATTTTCAATAGAATCAAAGATGATCCCTGGCCAAAGCCTTCAGTTTTTGCCATAATAAGAGCTGGTGAAAAGTCCTCAAACTCACAACTTCAGCACGAGAAAAGTTCTGCATTTAGCCGTTAGGGAGTGACAAATGAAGTTCAGAGCTCTATCCCATCCCGTATGAAATGTTTCTCTAGTTTGGATGTTAAGACAGATGGTTTATTAAGGGTAAAGAGGCGTACTATGG
The DNA here is from genome assembly GCA_029747015.1 of Carnegiea gigantea. Lineage (NCBI taxonomy): Eukaryota > Viridiplantae > Streptophyta > Magnoliopsida > Caryophyllales > Cactaceae > Carnegiea > Carnegiea gigantea. Next base: position 8,352 of record JAKOGI010000972.1, read on the forward strand.
TCTTCACAGGTCAACGAAAAAACTCTGGCTTCAACGAGGAAGCGGAGGAAGAAAAAGTTGTTCCTTCTAATCATATCATAATCCACGAATGTGATGACTCAGACTCAGAGATAGAGTTGGCAGAAACTCCTGAGACTTTCAAAGATGGGGGCCAGGCTACAGTTGACGATTTGAAAGAACTGAATCTTGGAACCAATGAAGAGCCTTGCCCTATCTACGTAAGCTCATTACTTGCACTCGAAGAGGAAAAACAGTACTTGGAACTCCTGTCAGAGTACAAGGACATATTTGCCTGGAGCTATAAAGAAATGCCCGGGTTGGACCCAAAGGTCGCAGTTCATCGCCTATCTATCAAAAAGGGTACTTCGCTTAAGAAGCAACTTCAGCGATGCTTTAGCCCAGAGTTGGTACCGAAAATTGAAAAGGAAGTCAACAAACTCATAGAGGCAAGATTCAGTTAAGTATCCAACATGGATAGCAAACATCGTGCCTATCAGGAAGAAAAATGGGCAACTTCGTATTTGTGTGGACTTTCGGGATCTTAACGATGCTTGTCCAAAAGATGATTTCCGTTGCTTGTCATGGAACTCATGATTGACTCAACCACAGGACATGAAGCGTTGTCATTCATGGATTGTATCGCAGGATACAATCAGATTCTGATGGTGCTAGAGGATCAAGAGGCCACAGCTTTCCACACACCTAAAGGCATTTTTTACTATAAGGTGATGTCCTTCGGGCTTAACAATGCAAGAGCAACTTACCAAAGGGCAATGCAAACAATTTTCGATGATATGCTTCACTACAAAGTTGAGTGCTACGTCGATGATTTGGTGGTTAAGTCCAAAAAGAGGGAGGACCACATACAAGATCTTTGTTTGGTCTTTGAACGATTACAAGATGTCAATTGAAGATGAATCCACTCAAGTGCGCATTTGGTGTCACCTCTGAAAAGTTCTTTGGTTTTATCGTTCATCACAGAGGGATTGAGATCGACCAATCGAAGATCAAGGCAATCCAGGAAATGCCTGAACCTAAGAATCTCAGGAAGCTTCGCGGGCTTCAAGGTCGATTGGCATACATCCGAAGATTCATATCAAATCTTGCAGGACGTTGCCGCCTCTTCAGCCACCTTATGAAAAAGGGAGCACCGTTTGAATGGGACGACTCATGTCAAGCGGCTTTCAAGAAAATAAAGGAATATTAGTCCCACCCTCCGATATTGGGGACACCCATCCCTAGCAAGCCTCTTCGACTGTACATTGCAGCTCAGGAAAAATCCCTAGAAGCATTATGTGTAGAGGAAAATGAGGAAGGGAAAGAAGTCACCCTATACTACTTAAGTCGTACATTGGTAAGCGCTGAGTTGAAGTACTCCCCTATTGAAAAGATGTGCTTGTCACTCATCTTTGCCATCCAGAAACTAAAGCATTACATGTAGGCCTATACAGTACAAATGATCTCCAAAGCTGATCCCATCAAGTACATCTTGTCTAGGCCAATCTTAAATGGGTGACTGGCAAAATGCGCGGTCATTTTAAAATAGTACGACCTTGTCTATGTACCCCAAAGAGCGGTCAAGGCCAAGCGTTGGCAGATTTCTTAGCAGATCACCCCATTCCAGATGATTGGGAGCTAAATGATGATTTGCTAGGAGAAGGCATGTTTCACATTGATATCCTCCCTCCCTGAGAAATGTATTTCGATGGTGCAACTAGATGTGATGGCGCTGGTGCAGGAGTGGTCTTCGTCTCCCCCGAAAAGCACATTCTTCCGTATTCATTTGTGCTCACTTAATTATGCTCTAACAATGTGGCAGAATACCAAGCGCTTAGCTTGGGTCTTGAAATGGCTATTGAGATGGGGATCACCGACCTCAACATATATGGTGACTTGCAATTGGTCATCAATAAACTACGTGATGAATACGAGGTTAAGAAAAAGGACCTTATCCAGTATCATAGGCAAGCATTACGCCTGCTAAATAAGTTGGACATGGTCAAGTTAGAGCACGTGCCAAGGAGTGCTAACAAGATGGCTGACGCACTAGCAAGCCTCACAGCCACTTTGGCACTGGGGGCAAAAGAAGGAATGATTATTCCCGTATACAGCCGCTGGGTTGTTCTGCCGGATGATGAAGATTCAGAGGAAGACGTCAACATGATCTGTGTTCTTGAAACAGATACAGAAGACTGGCGTTAACTTATAATTGAGTACTTAAAGTATGGAAAACTGCCTAGTGACCCAAGGCATAAGACAAAAATACAGCGGAGGGCTTCCAGCTTCCTTTACTATAACGAGACGCTTTATCGACGCTCCCTTCTTGGTCTTTGGTTACGATGCTTGGACGTGGAAGAAGCAAAGAAAGCAATGACGGAAGCTCATTCAGGCGTGTGTGGAGCACACCAATAAGGGCCTAGGCTACATGATCGCATTAAAAGGATGGGCTACTACTGGCCCACTATGGTGCAAGATTGCATAAATTATGCAAAGAGGTGCAATGCTTGCCAGTTCCATGCCAACTTCATACATCAACCTCCCGAACCTCTCCACCCAACAGTTGCATCTTGGCCATTTGAGGCGTGGGGGCTCAATGTCGTTAGACCAATCACGCCTAAATCGTCTGCTGGTCACTCCTACATCCTAGCTGCGACTGATTACTTCTCTAAATGGGCAGAAGCAATTCCACTAAGAGAGGTCAAAAAAGAAAATGTGGTTGACTTCATAAGGACACACATTATTTGTCGATATGGTGTGCCGAGGTACATTATCACCAATAATGGTAAGCCTTTCTTCAATAGCCTGATGACTAGCCTGTGTGAGAAGTTTAAGTTTTCCCAACATAAGTCTTCCATGTACAACGCCCCTGCAAACGGCCTGGTAGAAGCCTTTAACAAAACACTTTACAACTTACTCAAAAAGGTTGTCACAAAGTCCAAACGGGATTGGCATGAGAGACTAGGGGAAGCTCTTTGGGCATATCGAATAACGTACAAGACACCAATATAGTCGACCCCCTTCGCTTTGGTGTATGGAGTTGAAGCTGTTCTACCATTGGAGCTCCAAATCCCATCACTCTGCATCGCCATACAGGAAGGTTTGACGGAAGACAAAAATCACAGGCTTCGCTTAGCTGAACTGGAGGCCCTTGATGAGAGAAGACTTCAGGCACAATAAAAGCTAGAATGCTACCAAGCCCGTCTATCAAGAGCGTTCAACAAAAAGGTTCGGCCGCGCTCGTTTCAAGTAGGAGACCAGGTCTTGGCAGTAAGAAGACCGATCATTGTCTCTCATAAATCTGGAAGCAAATTCACCTCCAAGTGGGATGGGTCCTATGTGGTTAGAGAAGTCTACACAAATGGAGCCTACAAGATAGTCGCTGTTGATAGAGTGCACGTAGGACCCATAAATGGCAAGTTCTTGAAGCGCTATTATCCTTGAAATAGAATGTTCAAAAGCTCCTAAGTAAGAGCCTAAACTACTCATTCTTTCAAGTTAAATTCCTTTGTAATACTCCTAGCCCGCTAGAGTCTAAACTGTGAACGGCAAAACAAAATAAATAAAAAAAATGTTGTGTCCTTGAACTACGTATGGCTTGATCCTTTTGGATATTACATTCCCTTTAGGTATGTAGGCAACCTGGGTATATTTCCTAAGTACAGCCGTTAAAAAAAAAAAATGGATGAATAAATTATGTTAGTGCTCATTGGTTTGTTCATTGGATACAACTACATATTACTGCGTAAACTCGAATTGAAAGATTCATCTTATTGCAATATACCAAAACCAATTACAATAAAACCATACTGAGTCCAAAAAGAAGTAACAAGTTGTAAAGTGCAAAAGAAAAAAAATCTAGAACAAATCCACCGGATATGGTCTAGGCATCCAGTGCGCCTAAAAGTTGTTGGGCACATTTCCTTACTGCTTCCACTTGAGCCATTTCTTTTGCGGTAACTTGGGGCGCACCATCTAAATCAACAACCTCTTTTTCAAGAAGAGATACACCATCTTTGGCTTTCTTCAATGAAGCTTCAATCTCTACTAATTTGTCTTGCAATTTCAGCTCATTCACCTTTGCTAGTTCAAGATCTGCCTCAAGTAGCTTCCTTCGCTTATGAGCTTGGGCGATAGCAGTAGTTGTCTCATCAAACTGCGCACCAACCTTTTCCACTGAAGCTCGTGCCTCCCCAAGTTTGTCTAATAAGGCTGCTCGCTTGTTTAGAACATATTTGGTAGGAGTCCGATCTTCTAATTGGGCTTTCAACTTCAGGTACTGTCCGACTTCGTTCAAGTATGCCTTGACACTATTCCTCAGCCCTAAATAATCTGCCTGAAAGGATGATAACGTTTCATATATTTGCTCAACTTCCTGGCGGATATTTACAAGGTCGCCTTTTGTCTTTGGGATGAACTTTTTCAACTATTGCTGAAAACGCTGCTTCACACTCAAGGCCAAATCATTAAACATGCCAGAAGCAATTCTTCTAGGGAAGTAGGTTGCAATAGAAGGAGTAGGTGATTCACAGCGCTCTGCTTATTTCGCTGGTGATGGCATTATGCTAATAGAATCATCCTTAGTTAACTTGGTAGTAGGCGCAGTCAAGGTGGCTTCACTGTCTTTATCACCAAATGCGGCCTTAACTCTGTCTCCGATTTCGGCAGTATATCCCTACTTTAAAAGGAGGGTTAAGTCAAAAAAAAGGACCCAAAAAAAAAGGGAAGGAAAAGGGGGCAAGATAACAAGATGCACCTCTCCCTTTGCTTTGTTCTCTGATTTCAATGAGCTCGTCGCACTGTTAGACTTGTTCTTGGAGTTAGGTAGCTTGGTTGCAATGTCTGGTTTGCTCTTCGAGCCTGGCAAATTCTTCGCTCTACTAATAGAAGACCTAACACCCAAACCTCTCAAACCTTCAATCTTCTCCGTTCCAGGCGAACAACTTCTTCTTTTCTGGGAAGATACGTTTGCTCGCAACGAGGAACTATCTCCTCCTTCTTTTCTAAGCTCAGCTGGGGATAGGGCATATTCGTTACGCTGCTACATGATTGGCTTATGTGCACTCGCTTTATTGGAAGTGATAACTAAGGCGGATGCATCATCAGCAACTCTCACTTTAGAAGCTCTTCGGGGTTGCACAGCCTCGCCCCTAGGATATTTAGGCCCTTGAGAGAAAAGATCGCCCCGCGAAGATCGCCAAGCATATGCAATAGTAACCAGTGTAGACTTCTTATCAAAAGGAGCAAGAATTGTCACGTTGGACCTTGTTATGTGTTCTGTAAGGTTGAATCAATAGCGAGCTACGTCCTGTAAGGTGCCCTCTCGATCATTCATTCGTGGCTCACTTAGTACATCTTGATAGAAGCCAAATTGTTGCCCAAACTTACAAAGAAAGTATGGTTCGACCACAATTGTTCTTCCTTGTCGCAAGGTCAAAAGCCCAGAATAGAGGCAAATCAAATATGCTTTCCAGCTTAAGGATAAATTCTGAGTGTCAATCAAGGTGATCGATGTATCCTTCATAAGAGCATTAGAATACATGACAGACGGATCCTTGCATTTCAATAACTCTGGAGCTTCCTGTACGTTAGGAGTCTCATTCATCTTTTCACCAAAGAACCTCACCATTTTAGGATGGCCGTGTCGATGATGGGGATGATCAAAATAAGTTTGGAAATAAGTTCCTAACCATTTATAAACGTAGTGAATAGGGAAAATTACTTCTAACTTATTTAGGCTCCAAGCCGTAGAAATTCTATACAACCCCCGATGAATGCTAGCCAAAGCATGAATTACGAGGTTTAGACATTCCCCGTGAGCCTGTTTGCTTGCAGCTACAAACACAGCTGGGCGAATAAGGCACACTGCTTCAGTTGATAACACAAAGGAGCACAACCAACAGGAAATAAGGGCAGCAAGGTAGGTCTCTTCAATTAGGGCCTTAGGAATGTTAAGCATTACAAAAGGGTCCTTCTCTCTCTTCGTTCACCCTGTGTGAGGAGCAATCATACGGATGGACATGTTGTGTTTGTTGGAGCTTTAACTCGCTTTCTGTTGTCACGACTGGGAGGAGGTGTTTAAATCTGCCGCCCTAGAAACCAGAAGCGTATCCATTCGGTAGCAGTAAGTTGAATGATGCCATGAACATCTTGGCATAGCCTGTGGAACGCAGAGAAGAGGAACGAGCAAGTCACTAGAGTATCATTATCTCCACGTCCCGCAGAAAGGAGTTCTCTGGCGGATGGAATGACTTCTTCGTAGTAAGCACCGTCAGCTGGAAGTCCACCTATAGTCCGTAAATTCCATAAGGAGATTGACATATCGCTGCTCTCTGTGCAAAAAGTGTTGGTAGTGTGGCACCACAGTTCGCAGAAAGCTTTGAAGACGGTGAGACTCATGTCATAAGAGAACAAGGATGCGTATAGTCCGTCATGACGCCTCCATTCCTTAAGTCTGTCTTTGTTGCGACCAAGAATGTCTTCAAGCCATTCCCAATAGCACGACATGAAGAAGTTGTCGGAGAACCAAGGTGAAAAATTTCCCCAGGATAGTGTCCCGTCCATGATTCGATGTCGAAGTAGGGGTGTTGCTCCTTGAGAAGGGATTGAAGATGCAAATAATGGCGAGCTAAGCTTCAAGACTCTCAAAGTCGAGATGACTCCATCTGATCTTTGTATATCACGGGTAGACTCCACACTCCAGCATGAATCTGCAAGGTAGTTATGGTGTAAAGAACGCCTGGAAGGTAGGGGTGTTGGCATATTTACTCGAAGAGTCATGCCTTCTTCAATTGGGTCGTCTTCTCTGTCCAGGATGGTAAGAGTTGGCTTCGTGGAATCAGATGATGAGTCGAGAAAATGCACCATCATGAAGGAAGAAAGGCAAGTGTAAGGCCCGCATACCTTATTTTCTGTTGAGCTGTTCGTCACGCCTTTTTACGTTACAAAAACCGTATTTTATTAGCGATATGGGCGAAAATTATTTTCTAAGTGCCTATGTGAACGTTAATTTTATTAAAAAGGATGTTATTATCACTGTTATTATTATTAATAATATCGTTATTAGTTTTGAAAATCTTTCGAAGATTTATAAGCATTATTAACGGTTATTAGCGAGCACTAATTCAAGTAGGAACTCGAATACGATTATGTTATTAACCTTAGATATAGTTCGATGTTTATTAAATCGAACCTGACTGTATTTAGGATCAAGTAATCGATGAAACGTTACATTATCGATTTGGGTTTAGAATTTGGGTTACAAACTAGACTAGCGGCATTGAATATGAATCAGCCTGAGACAAAAAATAAAGAGAGGGAGGGGCATTTTGGCCATTTAGTGCGACACCCCCCCTCTTCCTTGTCGTGCTGCCGTGATTCCCCCTCCCCCACGATACACTCTCTCTCTTCTCTCACTCTGCTGCCCTCCTCCTCTCCTCCTCCATTAGCGTAATCCCCGAGCTCCAATTGGGAGCCGATTTTTCGCCAATCACAGCTGTAAAACCCCGCCCATTCGACCACCCTCCAACTAGTACCAATTCGTGCGAATCTGGGTCTATTTTCGAAGCCCTTTGCTACGGTTGTGGAGGGTTTTGGACGCCAATTGAAGCTTGAACGCGTGCCCAGGTAAGGCTGTGCTATTTCACCTCTTAGTTGCTTCAATTTTCTATAAATTAGAGTATAAATCACTGCCTTCAAACACCCAATCGACTCAAGTTGGTAAACGAAATTTGGGTTTGTTTAGGGTTCGAATTTGGTGATGTTTAGGCATGAATAGGGGACTGACGTGCGTGGTAAGCAAGAGCCGAAGGATTGGTGCTATTCTATCCCCTAAAACTGAGTCGACAGCTTCGAACGATCATCAAATCGATGTGAGGGTTCCTTTCCTCCTAAATTACTATTAATTTCAATGATTTTCGCTAAATTTAGTTAATGCATGTTAATTCCAAGTTTAGAAATCAGTTTGGGTAAATTTAGAATTGAAGTTGAGGAATTACGAACATGGTACTGATTTGGGTCATTTGAACGTCGATTGAGGCTGAATGTGAATAACCAGACAGTAGAGAAATGTTTAATGAACATAATGTTAGCATAGTGATATGATTCTAATAATTTATAAGTTCGAACTCCGTTTTGAAGCTTGAGGAGGCTAATCGAAGTAATTGTAGAATGAACTAAATTATGTCTAAAGGTTATGCTTACATCAGTTTAGGCATGTTAATAGTCTATTCGTGGTTATATCAATGAAGTATTATGCTTATGGCTATCGGTTAGCGAACTAAAAGGGGCAAAGTGTAGTTTTAAAGTTTCGATTACATCAATTGGTTCACTTAAACACTACGTTTTTATTAAACATGAATGTAATGCCTATATATGATCGTTCTATGCACTGTTGGTTTGTATATGTCAATATTGAACTGAGCTTGGTAGTTGGATGGTTTGAGGTGGAAGTATTGAGTGGTTTGAGGCTCTTGTGGTCGGTGCTGTGTGAGGAGGAAGATAGGGTTGTGAATTGCCGCAATCGTGTGGATTACGAGGCCACGTGTGGCTTAATGAATGGTGATATGAAGTATATGAATGTGCTATGTGTGAACCTCTTTTCCCTCAATGTGCTAAGTGACATTAAGTGAATAACTTTCGAAATGCAGATATATTTAAGAAAGATTATTAAATGCATGTTTTCATGATTTCGAATCCTTCAAAGTACTTACTAATTGTTTGGTAGTTTATGAAAATGTTTGTAGCCTATAAGAAATCCTAAATCATCGAACTACTTAGTTAGTGACTTGACTGAATAGTCGATAGGTTTAGGAAATTTGAAAGTGAACTAAAAGTGGATTTGAACATGTTAAGGCCTTGGTTTGTATACGACTTCTCCTTACATTTAAAGGGATTTAAACGACCCGAATAAGAGTACCTTAAGGTGCTAATTATGAAACTTAGCTTATTTGCATGTGTTTTGCTTAATTGTTTCTATTGAGTTTCGATCCACGATTTAGCAAATGTATTGCGTACAAAAGAGGCTTTTAAGCTAAAAAGTGAAGTCATTTTTATGAGTTAGCAATCGTTCTACATTTATAAGAAGCCTTTTAGTTAGAAACGAAGTCATTTTTATGATTTAGCAACCCTATTACGCTTAAACGAAGCTTTCAAGTTAGAAATAAAGTCGTTTTATGATTAGGCAACCTTATTACGTTTATAAAAAGCCTTTTAGTTAAAAACGAAGTCGTTTTACACTTTATTAAACGTATTACATTTATACGAAGCTTTTAAGTTAGAAATAAAGTCGTTTTACAAACTTGCAAATGTTTTACGCCTGTAAAAAGTTTCTTAAGTTAAAAACTAAGTCATTTTGCAAGTTAGTAGCCGTATTACGTCTATACGAAGCTTTTAAGTTACGAACGGAGTCGTTTATGATTTGGCAAACCTAACACGTTTAAATGAAGCTTTCGAGATGAAAACGAAGTCGTTTTACGATTTAGCAAACTAAGTACGTTTATACGAAGCTTTTGAGCTAGAAACGGAGTCGTTTCATAATTTAGCCAACTTATTATGTTTGTACGAGGCATTCAAGTTAGAAACTAAGTCGTTTTACGATTCAGTAAACGTATTATGTTTATAAGAAGCTTTTAAGTTTAACGCGAAGTTGGTTTATATATTTACAAGCTTATTACGTTTTTAAGAAGCTCTTAAGTTTAAAAGAGTGTCGATTTACGTGTTAATAAACTTATGACGTCGACAAGAATCTTTTAGGTTATTTACGAAGTTGGTTTACATGTTAGCAAACTTATTATGATTCTGAAAAGCTTTGAAGCTATTTGCAAAGTTGATTTATGAATTGGCAAACTTATTTCATTTATAGGAAGTTTTAAGCCAAAAGCGAGTAAACTATAAACATTCAAAAGGTTATGATCGTTTTATTCAAAAAGTAAGTTTTCAGCCAAATAAGCATTTGAAAAAGAGAAAAGAAATATGATCTTAAAGGCTAAGAAAGTGCTAGGCAATTGGCGAGAGGGTAGGAACTGGACTCAAGATATAAGTTATCTTGGTGTGAGCTGTTCTTGGAAACTGGACGCAAAGATGGCGTGAGCTGTTTTTCCCTACGATAAGTTAGGAACTGGACTCAAGATATGAGTTATCTTGGTGTGAGCTGTTCCTGGGAACTGGACTCAAGATATTAGTTATCTTGGTGTGAGTTGTTCCCCAGATAAGTTATGATGTGTGACGCGTAAGAAAACCTTGAGGGGACTGGACTCAGGATATGATTATCCTGGTGTGAGCTGTTGCCCCACAGAGGACAGTATCGAGGTTAGAATTGCTCTACTAAGACGCGTTTTGGCCAAAAAATTAAGTACATATACCTCGGGGAAACGTTGATTAAGAGTGACGATCTCACTTAAGGGCGGTGTTGACCTCCCTAGCTAGCACAGTAAGATGTTTTTAAAGGAGATATGGCTTTTTGTCATTCTAAACAGTTCAGGAAAGAAAAAGAAGTTCTTTTAAAGTAACACGAGTCTTAAGAGGCCGAGTAAAGCATTCTTAAGAAAAGAAGAAAGTTTTCAAATGTACGAAACCTGCATATCTTTTATGAATATGTTCTGAATATAGTTTAAATGAAGTTTCAAATGAAGTATAGCTACATCCTAGTAATGCATCATACATTTAAGCTTTTCAAGGTGCTTATCTTATGAAAAAATGTTCTTGCAAAGTCTTCTTACCAATTTGGGTGTTTCAAGAGCTCTTAGGAAGAGTTATAAGCATTAAAGGAGTTAGCATGATTTACAAACTGTTATTTGAATATAACGAGAGTCACTGTGTTTGCACAAGTGTGTTTGAAAGGATCATATTTATCCTTGTGCTACTTGATTAAGTGTCTTAATGCTTGTTAGAAGGGAAGATTGGTCATTAAGGACCTAGGAATGATCTGAGGGATTAGAATGAAGTTTTAGGAGGGGTGATCTTTCCTCGGGGATTTTGATTGCCTAATATGATAGTAATAGTATGAATGCGTGATATGTGGCTATTATTAGTATTATTACCTGCAACTGTTTTGGGTTTTAGGGAGTAGGGGAATTCTCACTGAGCATGTGGTTGCTCATTCCATTACTTTTTCCCCCTTTTCCCCAGGCTTTTGTTATGACATGTGGAAGTCAAGCTACTTACGCGAGCTGGAGTCTACCCCTATTTGAAAAAGAGTCATGTATGCCTTATGAAAATAGATTCAAGTGTTTAACGAAGTGATGTAATGTATTCCTAGTTTGTAATTATTGTAAACTAAGTTTTCTAGCTCAGATAATGCATATTGTTTATGAGTCGCTCCGTATGGTCGTGTGAGCCAATCATCTGCCTAGTTAGATATATTTATTCGGAATTACCTGTGTTTTGGGATGTAAACCCCAGTACTCCGGTTGGGTAGACCGTTGAGCTGTATCTTTTACTTTTACTGTATTAAAGAACCATTCCGTTTGGTGTACTCGGAGCGGGTGGCTCGTTGAGTTATGGACTCCGGGTTGTGGCCGTTGAGTTTGTTTTAAATATTATGTGCTTCTGTTGATTTGCAGGGGATTATTGTAAGGCTTTTAGCCTGGGAACGGTTAGTTTTTAGGGAAAATTCTGTCCGTTTCGTCCCAACAATTAAGTAACACGTAAGAAAACATAACGCTCCTGACTCTAGGGGCTGGGGGTGTTACAGCAAGTCGACCCCAATTAGATTAAGTAAGGGAGTCTCATGCGAAGAATCGAACCTACGGGGAGAAATGATTCCTCGTCTTAAAAGTCGACCTCACTTCGCGATCTAATCGGAAGAGTCGTGGCTGGAAGGAAGAAATTCAAGTCGACCCCAATTAGATTAAGTGATGGAGTTACCTGCGAAGAATCGAATCTATGGGAAGAAATAATTCCTTGTCTTAGAAGTCGACCTCACTTCGCAATCTAATCGGGGGAGTCGCGGCTAGAAGGAAGAAATTTAAGTTGATTTAGCAACTTTATGGGAAAAAAAAAGAGAATTTAAATTTAAGTTCTCTAACAAAAAGCAAAAAGGTGACAAAAATCCACCCAAAAAAAAGGCAAACCAAATATAAATCAGTAGTTCTTGGTTTAATTATACAAAAAAAAAGGAGATTCAAAAAAAAAAAAAAAAAAAAAAGAGGAAGTCTCCACATTCCCGGCAGAAGCCGCCCCAAAAATAAGCATGCGAAATTACGATGAGGTGTTAGTCGCATCGGGACCAACACTCTAAGGTAATTGGACACCACTTTGCTAAAAAAAGGACTGCACACGGTGCTGCTCTTCGTTCTCCCTCTTCTCTCTCTCTCTTCTCCATCTGCCACGGCTGTCAAGCCAGAAAAGAAGAAAAAAGGGTTCATAGAGATTGGATAATAGAAGCATTGGAAGGCTGAAGAGTTAGTGAGTTCCAGATCCCAAACTTCAAAAAAAAAAAATCTACCAACAAAAAAAATACCGAGCCTCTAGAACAACATCAAATGATTCTGATGGCCCCTCTTCAAATTTTAATCCAAACCCACCTTTTCTATTATTACCTAGAAACATCAATCATTTCATCTGTTCTCAAATCACAGGCAACAACAATCGGCACTAAAAAGAACATGAAGGACAGATGATTCAACGAACATTCATTGGGGAAAAAAAAAAAAGAGAAGACCGTGAGAACAAAGAAATTGAAGAAACTGGAATAGAGTACGAAGAACAACGGTCAGAATTATATTATTGTAAAGAAGAAGAAGAAGAATTATTGCAAGCAACGAGTTCATCCTTCTATCCAAGTTTAGATTGACAATTCGAAGGTAATGCAATCATGGTATCAAATTGATTTCTGCTTGCCCAAATACACAACATCTTCAGTTGTAAGATGGGTGATGCAATCAGAAGATCAGAGGTGGGGTGCCAAGACTTTCGAAGAGATGAAATCTACAATTGATGAGAAAAGAGATAAAATCTCTTTCATTGGATCATCTCTTTCATTGGTGGTGAAACAAAATAAAAATAAAGACTTTGTTGATGGGTTTATATGAAAAGATAGTTGAAGATGTTGGGTTCATATGCGCCAAAAAAAAAAAGGACGAAGCAAAAAACAAAAAAAGAGTGAGACAGATAGTGAAACAAAGCAAAGGGAAGAAGACAAGCGTGAATGGAAACAAAGAAAAAATAAAGTATCTGCAAACAAAACTACCTCAAGTTGTAGGCACTGAATAGAAAACAATTGGTGAATTGAAGGCACCTGTAGAAGGGTTTATATAGTAGGCAATTGAAGCTTTCTACTGATACTCCAATTCGAATATTGATAAATTTTTATCCCTTTAAGTTATCAATAGAATTTTATCACAAATCCTCAAATCAAAATTATCACAATCTAAAAAAAGGGAAAAAATCAAAGGCGAGAAGGCAGCTGGATGTAGAGCTCATCCATTCAAATTTTTTTAATATAGCTTTTTTTAAATAAAGGGAGAAAAAAAAGAGGATTGTGAAAAAAAAAAAGAAAAAAAAAGAAGAAGGGATCACAAAAAAGGTGAGGGTATTCTTGGGCCTTGATTTGCTTTCCTGAGCTCAAATATCGACCAACCTTAATTCTCCTAGAAGTCTGTCAAGTTGGACCTCACATTAATGACGTTCAATTTATTAAATTTCAAAAAAAAAAAAATTCAGGCAAGTGCCAAGTCAAAAATTATTACTTGCCAAATAAAAAATTGACTTGATAAATTTTTGATCATTTGCATCAATCAAGCATTCGAGATTCAGCCGCTTCAAAAAGAAACACACACTTCAAATTTGTGTACGCGGCCGACTCTCAAGGGGGCATTTGTAGAAGGCAAAAATTCTACAACCAATTACATGGTGCCACGTGTAAAAATCGACCAATTATAGATTGTCGTGTGTCACGTTGACTTTGGTGGACCCGCTTGGTCAAAATTAAGTTCAGCCAGTTAAAAGTTGTCACGTCTCATCGACGATGCAGAAATTAGTAATATTTTCTTTATTTAAAATAAAGGAAATAAATACTGGGTCTAGGCCCAAAATCCGGTTCTAACCCTAGTTGGTGGAATCTATAAATAAGGGTCTTTCTCATTCATTTGGAGGAGGTCAGCATTTGCAGAATTCAGAGCTCAGACGGCAAGAAGCATCCAGCTACCAAGCGAGAAGGATCAAGACTTGCAGAGTTTCAGAAACCACAATCAGCCACTTGCAGATCAAAATCAAGAACAACCTTCACAGTTCTTCAACTGATTTGCATAAACCAAGATCAAGCATCAAGCCCTCGGAATGCTCAAGTCATTAGGAGATCGATTCAGAGGATCATTTTATTATATTAAATTCAGATATTGTACCTACACACTGCATCAATACAAGATTAAATTTGTTCATATCAATTTCCTGTCTAATTTATTTTACGCACGAAATTTGTGTTTACAACCCGATCCCACCGCCGCCGCCACGGCTGCTACTGTGGCGCCGCTGCTACCGTCGGGAACCAAAATGGAGGGGGAGCTGCTGGGCTTTTGGTGTGGCTGAGGATGAAGGTCAGGAGGAGCCGTTGAAGTCTAGAGAGGCAAGGAGAAGCAAAACTGTTAAAGGAATCAATGTAGAAAGGTTAATTGCAACCTGAAATTACTCAATCTTGAGGTGGGTAAACTCTTGATCTTGCTATTTTATGGATTTTGAATTATAGTAATATGAGTTAGTTTACCCAGTTCGCAGAATTGGATTATTGTCGTTTGATTCGATTGCATAAGTGGGTAATTTGAATTTTCAGTCTTTAATTTCGATTTATAAGAGATTACGTATAATGTTTATGAATTAAGTTTAAGCAATTGAATCGTATGTGAAACTGAGTATGTAGTAGCAATTCGTAGCGTATATGTGAACCTGGTAATCCATGAATGTATGCAAATGTGATGCATGAATTTCTGAGTGATCAACGTTGCTAGTTAGGCCTTAATAGGGGTAAACGATTACTCTTATGATTGTTGATTTGGGACTCTCACATGTTGAGTTGATGTGTGACTTGCTAATCTATCAATTTGGAGAATTATGAAACGAGCAAAAATTACGACATAAAGTTACTGTGTCAGTTTTAGTATGCCTAAATTCTGTTTTGAAGGTTGCAGGTGAATGTGAGGCACATAGGACTCTAACTGGGTGATTGAGGTAATTGTGGAGCAAACTGAATTATATTTAAAGGTTATTGTTATATCAGTTTGGATATATTTATATTCTGTTTATGGTGATTACATAGAAATGTTACACCTATGAATATTGGTTTGTGAACTAAATGATTGAATTATTGTGATACTGAACCGAGTTTGGTAGTTGGATGGTTTAGATGTGGAACTCTTGAGCGATTTGAGGTTCTTGTGATCGGTGTTATGTGAGGAGGGAGCCTCGGTTTGATATTAATTGCAATCGTGTGGATTGTGAGGTTTATAAAGTACTAGTATGGATTCTGCTGAAACTGTTCTTGCGAAGTGTTACGAATGTACTATTTGTGAACGTCTTCCCTCTTGATATTGCTAAGTGATGCTTCATGATTGACTTTTGAACTTAGACATACTATAAAAGGGGTGTTAAAATTTCCAGCTTGGTACTTTTTTGAAAATGGGGCTTTTCACTTGGGCTTATTAATGACAGATCACAAATCCGATTTGACCAGAGGCCATAAATTTGGTTTACAATGCTAGACTTTCTTAGTTTTATATCTCCTTATTAATGGTTGCAATATTAAGGTTTCAACTTTGCCACTTGCCTATTCTTACATAATAGAAATAAGCATGCTATTGTTTCATCGGAAAATTTGTTTACAAAACTACCAGGCCTTGGGTCAAAATTTGCTTGAATGGCTTTAAAATTGTGGGGTTTCTATATTTGACATAAAAACAAGAACCTTGCTTTGCAGCTTAGAGTTGTTTCAGCCCATAAGGAAGAATTATCATTTTACTAAAACGTTTTGCGATTGTGAAAGCTTTTGGATTTTCTAGAGTCTCCACTATGAACTTTAATTAAAAATTAATGGTTCTATGAAACTACTTGGAGTATGGGAGGTCTGACTCTTGTATGGGGAATTACTGAACATTTGATAAGTCTAAAACTCCCTTGGGTGTTTAAATCTATTTATTCTCAATGCTTTTATCATGAACGTCCCTCCTTAGCCAAGCTAGAGTGTGATTCCATAAACATTTATACGCTTTCGTACAACAAAGATTGACGATAATTTATCATCAATGCCTTCCATATGTCACCAAAATTTGGGATCCAAGTCAATAAACCTTCTGATTATGAATGAGTATCCAATTTTCTGGTTTTGAAGAGTCATGAATTGTAAAGCTTGTTTAAGGTTAATTTATAGTACAGCAAGGTGCTTTAGTGTGTTGGTTTGAACTACTCCTTTAACCTAAAATAGTCTCCAAACCCTCTCTTAGGCGACTTTCCTTGTTGTTAAAAGCTGAACGGTGTTGCTAGAAGATTATGTTCTCATATCATAAACTCATAAAGCATATATTTGAATAGGTATAAGCATGTACGTGTGTAATTAGTTATGTTGATGTTTATGTGTACGTGGAGGAGCTACTCTAGAAACTTTAAGCCTAACTCTAAGACCCAGGGATGGTGGCTTAGTATCCCGCCTGGCATAACATAAGTTACGTTAAGGTAATTCAGGGATGGTGGTTTGATTTCCGCCTGTACTCTAAGTGTACAAGTTATGTCTGAGCATAGTATGATGTTTGTCCGGATAGGCATACGTTGCCGCTCGAGTTTGGCCGGCCCGGGATGGCAGTAACAAAGTACCTCTAATAGTCTAGACTCCTCACTTATGTGATTAAATTATTATGTATGTTTCTTTTAATAAACGATGCTTATTTTTTTAAACCCTTTTTCATTTTGTTTATGAGTTTACGTAAATTTAGTATGGTAAATTGATGTAATATGATTCCTTTTGAAGTTTAAGCTCTTGGTATGACTAATTTCTCTTGAATTATGGTTCGAATATGTCGTATTATGTGAAGCTCTTCAAACAAAATGAATTACGAAAGGCTTTCATAAATTATTATGTATTTTGAGTATTGTTCTGGGAGAGAGGGTTTATTCATTGAGCAGTGGTTGCTCATTCCCATAATCTTTCCCTTTTTCCTAGATCGGCGGATGTGTGACTGAGGTGTGGAGTGCAACAAGGATAGAATGTGGACTTGCTTGTTTTGTGTATGACATGGTTATGTAATATCGATTATGGTTGTAAAGTTATGTAAGTTATCTTTTATAAGGTTTATGAAAATTAGAAAAGCTCTGTATACCGGCCTTGATCTGCAAGGGCCCAGTTTTGTAATAATGGTATAAACACTATGTAAGTCTCTTAAGTTTTAAAAACTAGGCCGAACTTATGAACAGGTCAGGGGGGCTCACCCTTTGAAAGGTATAACCCGAACAAGCGATCCTGACATTCATTTCTTTAGGTTACGTTTCAATTAGGTTTAAGTAAGTTACCTTAACAGTTTTCCGCAGGGGAGAACTGTGGCGTGTAACACCACCCAGTTATGTTGGGGTGTTATGAATACATTTGTTATTTACTCATTAATAGAACAATAGTGCATGAATATGTTGATTTCGTGGAGTCAAAAATTCTAATTTTAAATATTCTAAGTTTAATGCATTCATTTAGCAGAAGTTCCCATAAAGCAAGCGACATAGTGATGATGTTCGCCACCCATTTGGTTGCACATTCACCGCTGAATTTGATCTCGTGGTTCACAATGATGGAGTCATCTATGTTATCTACACTCAGGATGTTGGGATTATAATCTTGTGTAGACCTGTCAGTTCGAGCGGATGAGTTAAATATAGGTCGGGTGTATTCGATTCGGATAAAATACAGATCGGGTGTATTTTGAATTTGGATAAAATATGGGCATGCGTATTTCGGTTTTATGGGTTTCGGGTCAACTCAACGGGTTTGGAGCATCTTTTTGGTGAATTATTTCTTTTTTTTATGCAAATCAAAATTTCAGCATATTTATTAGTTAAAATTGTCTGTGTTTAATGAACAAGCATTGTAATTGTAATTTTCTTAAAAGAATATCAAAAATATTTAAAATTTTCAATCTGATATATGAATGTCATTCACAGGTAGACAATGAGTCATGTTTGGATGGTTTGCCCCATATATTAAAATATTAATAATGAGTCAGGCCATTCATGGGCCTGCCCATCTAAAACATGCTAACAAATTAGAGCGGTTTGACCCGTTAATAACTCATTTAATAATTTGATGTTTTGTTAAATAACCTACCATTACCTAATCAGGTATGCAATATTAGTGGGTCGATCTTAACACGAACAAAAGTTGTTCCATTGCCCAGCACTGACATCAAGTTCGAGATTAATTAGAAGGAAACCAAATGAAAGAATATTATAAATGCACAGATATTGCAATCATCTATTAATTATAATATCAAAATTTTAGATTCTTACATGGTAATATTATTTAAAATTTGATGGGACTTATTTATTTCACTAAGAATATAATGGTATAGCTTCGCATTTTTAATACTTGTCTTAGTTTTAAATTGATTTTCTTAGGACTATATAGTTACTTCATGGTCATTTTCTAAAATTGTTCTATTTATAAGTTGTGTATGACGTTATTTTAAAGGAATGAATTTAGAAAAGAACGGACACCATCGTCTAATTCGTGAAGGGATGCGATAATTGTATAACATCTCTCAAAACTATTCGTTATAATGAAAAACTATTATTGTTAAGGGCGAAAAATTAAAGAAAAATAAAAAATAAGGATATAAAATTCGGGTCGAGCGGGCGGGTTTGGGTTTGGGTTCGGGTCGGGCTTGACCAAAAAATTTGCAGGTTTTTCGGGTTTGGTTTATTTCGGGTTCGAGTCAAGAAAATCGTGTTCAAAACACAAAATTTTTGGACGGGTTTGGGTTGGGTTTTCGAGTCGGATTAATTTTTGTCAGGTCTAATCTTGTGGAAACATCTTTTTCTCTCTTGAAATCTAAATCCATTGTTTCGTTGTTGTCCTTTTCAGTTTATTTGAACTTGGATGATTGGAAGAAAAGGCATTTTCTATAAAATTCTAGGTTAATACATTTTTAACAAAATACATTGCCAGCTCCTAGCAAAGCATAAAATCCGTCTCATACATGCCCCCATGTATCAACACTTTGAGAGCACCCGGTACACCTTTGGAAGCAGTCGCGAGAAATGGGTCGGCTCATCCCGAAGAAGCCCCAACTGCTATCTATAGCTATCATCCATTGGCGAAACTTTTGAGTTCGGTGTTCTGGAACACCTTACACAAAGGTAACCTGACAAGCATGTCAAAGGATTGCCCAAATCAATGTCATAAAAAGGTCACAACTCAAAAAAGTACACTGCGTTGACCCTATCCTTATGTAATGTAAGGTTTTGATGATAACAAACACAAATATAATATATGCTTGAGTGTGTTGTTCAAACAGGTTCTAAATATTGTTTGGAATACTTTGAAATTGCTTGGTTAACAATGCTTAAGAACAGGTCTTAAGAATAGGTTCTCAAGATCAGTTGATTCAGGAATCCAGAACAGCTTGGGGATCAGTTCTGCAAGGTGTTTGGAGCAGCAAGTTGTTTTTCTACAAGATGTCCAGTTGATTCGACAAGAGTCTTGGTTTGTTATAGGTTTTATCTTCTTAGATTCTTGTTAATATGCCAATTAGAAAGTCTTGATTTAACACTTACTTGAAATGGTTTTGCTCTTTGAAAGATTTTAAAACACTGTCTCAGAACAGTTCTGAGAACAGGGCGTTCAAGGTGTTTTCAAGCCAAAACTGCAAAACTGATTTTTCACGAATTCTTCTCTGATTTTTTGGCTAACGTCTCTGAGATTTTTGAGCAAGATTTTCTGCTGATTATTTAGTCCAAGAGACTATTTTTGGCTATGAGAAACTTGGGGAGAAGTGCAAGTCTATTTTTAGAGTGCTTTATCCACCAAGTAACAAAATCTCTATTTTTAGAAAATGGCTGAATTTGTGGAGAAAATCATAGGATGATTTACTGAGTTTTTGTGGCTAAAAATAACCGTGTAGCTCAAGTAGTTAGTGGGAATTTTCAGCTCACACTTTCCACTCCTTGCGGCCCAAGCTTTTTCTTTTTAGAAAATATTTTTCCACTTGGTTTTCTATTTAAGCAAGACTCCACACTCATTTTCTTCATCGGTTTTCACAGCAATATTCCAGAACTTAAGAGTCATATTTTTCAGAGAGAAAACCGACCCAAGTGTGTGAAAGATTGAGCTTTCAAAATTAGCATACTAGGCGCATATTTGTACCTTACACTAGCTTATTGAGAAGCATTCAAAAGTAAGGTGTCCATCTTATTCTCTTCTTTCATAAAAGTGAGTTGAGTGTGTCCAAATCACGGGGATTTGGGACGTGGGGTAACCGGTCTTAGGGAAGACGGTTACGTGTGTTACAAGTTGCAACAAGGTGTGTTACTATTGTAACGTGTTTAGCCCGTTTAGTGAAGTGTGTAAATCCTACAGGAGGTAGGTCGTGGTTTTTTCACCTCAGTTGGGCTAGAGGTGTTTCCACGTAAAAAATCCTGTGTCCATTATTTCTTGTGTTCATTTCTGCTGAGTTTTCGCTACTGGACGTATCAGAAACAGTCTGTGCAAACAGGGTCTAAGTCTGTTCCCCAGAAACTTGCGAAAACTTGACAACACAATTCGCCCCCCTCTTGTGTTTGTGTACTCTCATTTCTATCAAGTGGTATCAGAGCAAGTTCTTACTAGAAAGATTAACATCTTGAGAGATCCTAAACATGAGTACATCACATGGCATGCTTGATGGGCAATCCATAACTCGACCACCATACTTTAATGGTCAACATTATAGTTGGTGGAAGAATAGAATAGAAAACTACATTCAAGCTGAGGACTAAGAGTTGTGTATGCTTATCAAGAACAGACCACTCATTCCCACGAAAGTAATTGAAGATGGAAGCACAATTCACAAAAAGCCCGAGGAGTTCAATACCGATGACTTCAAGATGATGGAGAAAAATGCTAAGGCCAAAAAACTCCTGTATTTTGGTCTTGGTCCGGATGAGTACACTCGCATTTCTGAGTGCGAGTCAGCCAAAAACATATGGGATCCCCTTCAAGTAGCTCATGAAAGCACAAATCAAGTCAAACAATCACGCATTGAGCTACTTATAAGAAAGTACGAACTGTTTGAGATGGGTGATCATGAAACGGTGATGGACATGTATACCCGTTTCACCCATATAACAAATGAGTTAAAATCTTTGGGAAAGTCCTTCACCACTGAAGAGTTGGTGAGGAAGATCCTAAGGTTTTTACCTCATTCTTGGGAAGCCAAAGTTACAGCTATTCAAGAGGCCAAGGACATGAAAAAGATCACCTTGGACGAACTGATTGGAAACCTCCTATGAGCTTAGGAGAAATTCCCAACAACAAGAGGAGATCAAGAAAGACCGGGGAATTGCTCTAAAAGTCATAGAGGAGGATAGCTCGGACCTTGATGATGAAGAAATGGCAATGATTACCCGCAAATTCAAGAAGTTTTTCAAGAAGGCCAAGGAGAACATAAAGAAGAAAAACTTCAGCAAGTTCAAGAACAGTGACCGGGAATAGTTGTCAGGGTGTTTCAAATGTGGTAAGCTTGACCACATTGTGAAAAACTGTCCACTGCTTAAAGAGGAACAAGAGGCCGATCAGTCCAGGAAACAGGGCAGAAAACAGGCTGGGAACAGTTCTGCCAGGCATTTTACAAGGGCAATGCTTGCGGCTTGGGGTGATTCTACCGAGGATGAGGAAGGGACTGAAGAAGAAGATGCTGCTGTAGCTCTTATGGCCAGAAGTGACTCTGACTCAGATGATGAGCCTCTGGACAGCTTAGCTCAACTTAAGGATAAGGTACGTGATCTAAATAAAGCAAAACTTGAAGAGTTATTATTCACTTTGATGGATGAGTGTGATGCTATTAATTCTGAAAATTGCATGTTAAAGGATGCATGTTCTGAGTTAAAAAGGGATATTAGAGAATTAGAGCATGAAAACAAAATCCTTAAAAGTGAAAAAATTGAAATTGATATGAAGAACATTGTTTTGCATGAAGACCTCAATAAGTTCAAAGAGACCTTAAGTATGAAGGAAGAGGCTTTTGCTACTAACTTCACTAAGCTTGAAAATGAGTCCCTTGAACTGAAACAGAAGGTTGAATCCCTGCTTGTTGAGAACAATAAATTGCTTGAAAAATTAAAACAAGTAGAATCAGACCTTGCTGCAAACAGACACTGAACCAGATCCTCATAGGCGCTGAATTGGCTGAACACTCACTTTAACCGAGGCAAAAGAGGATTAGGCTTTGTGACTAAGCGCACCGTTTACCCTGTTAATAGAAAATATGTGGGATTACCTAAAAATATTGTTTATTTTCATTGTGGTAAAACGGGGCATTATCGTTATGCTTGTCCTATAAGAAGGTATGCCATGGAAAGCAACTTGATTTATGTGAAGCAAATTTGGGTTAGAAAAGATGAGCTTCGCATGTCTAAGGAAATGGGACCCAAGTAGATCTGGGTTCCCAGAACTAACCCCTAATATGTTTTACAGGCTAAAGTGAGAGGGAACAATCCGGCAAACAACCTAGCAAACAGCCCAAGAAACAGCCTAGGGAACAACATAGGAAACAGCCAGCTGTGGTATGTTGATAGCGGATGTTCAAGGCATATGACTGATGAGAAATCCAACTTCCTCTCACTTATAGCCTCAGAAGGAGGGAGTGTGGCATTTGGTAATGGCAAGTCCGGGACAATTGTCGGAATAGGTAAGATAGGTGAGTCACTCTCCTATTCTATTGACAATGTATATCTTGTAGATGGTTTGAAACATAATTTACTTAGTGTGTCCCAACTGTGTGATAAAGACAACCTAGTAGTGTTTTCTCCAATACGTTGCTTGGTTGTTAATTTGAACACAGGAGATATCGTGCTGAGGGGGAAGCGACACAAAAATGTTTATAAAGTGTGTATTTCTTCCCTTCCCCAAAATAATCTGACTTGTTTAAGTGCCTTGAATGATGATGTAATGCTTTGGCACAAAAGATTAGGTCATGCAAGTCTCTCATTTTAAACAAATTAGTTTCTAAAGACCTAGTAGTCGGCTTGCCTTCTATCAAATACAATGATGGCAAGGTATGTGACGCTTGTGCTAGGGGGAAACAAGTCAAAAATTCTTTTAAATTGAAAAATTATGTTAACACTACCCGACCTCTCGAAATGCTACATGTCGATTTGTGTGGTCCTATGAGGATCATGAGTAGAGGTGGGAAGAAGTATGTGCTTGTTATAGTGGATGACTACTCTCGTTTCACTTGGGCCCTGTTTTTGGCTTCTACAGATGAAACTTTCGAAAAATTTCTTGCATTCATTAAAAAGACTGAAAAGAGAGTAGGACACTCTTTGGTGTGCCTAAGGTCTGATCATGGTATAGAATTTGAAAATTCGAGCTTTATTGACTATTGTAATGAGCATGGCATTGATCATAATTTTTCAGCTCCAAGAACACCCCAGCAGAACGGGGTGGTAGAGCGTAAAAATCGAACTCTAGAAGACATGACTAGAACAATGCTTATTGCTAGTGGTCTTGCTAGAAACTTTTGGGCGGAAGCTTTGAACACATCATGTTACATTATCAATAGATGCATTATTAGACCTATTCTTAACAAAACTCCTTATGAACTTTTTAAGGGTAGAAAACCCAATATTATGCATTTGAGAGTATTTGGCTGTAAATGTTATGTGCATAATAATGGGAAGAATGCCTTGGGGAAGTTTGATCCAAGGAGTGATCAGGCAATCTTTCTTGGGTACTCCTCACACAGTAAGGCTTACAAAGCATTCAATAAGCGAACCTTGTGTGTTGAGGAGAGTGTGCATGTGCTTTTTGATGAAACTAACTCTCTAGTTGAGATTGATGCACAGGATGATGATTTCGAACTGGGCCTTGCTAAGAAAAATTTGTTGCTCACACATGAAGAAGGTAAGTATCATGAGGATGGATCAGGGCCTGAAGCTGTTTCCGTGAAAGATGGGCAAGGTCTGAACCAAACAGGGGGAAGTATTGCTGAACCTAGTTTGGAACAAAACTAGCCTAACACTCCAGAAACAGGCTCTAGAACAGGCTTGGGAATAGGCTTTAGATCAGGCTCAGAAACAGGCTCCAGAATAGTTCCTGAACCTATTTCACCAAGTATCCACGCAAGAGTAGAAAGTGTGTCTACGGATCCGCTTACTCCACGACCATGGAAGCACCAAAGTTCGCACCCTCTGACCTTAATACAGGAGTGCAAACTAGATCCAAGCTCAAAAATTTCGGTGCCTTCTATGCTTTTCTCTCTAACATTGAGCCTAAAAACGTTAATGAAGCTCTTACAGATTCAGATTGGGTTACAGCAATGCAAGAGGAGCTTCATCAGTTTGAAAGGAATAAGGTGTGGCATCTTGTACCTCAGCCGGAAGACAGATCAATTATTGGCACCAAGTGGGTGTTCCGAAACAAGCTTGATGAGCTCGGAACAGTCACTGGGAACAAGGCCCGGCTGGTGGTTCAAGGCTACAACCAAGAAGAAGGCATTGATTATGAAGAAACCTTTGCACCTATTGCAAGGATTGAGGCCATTCGAATCTTGATAGCTTTTGCAGCCCACATAGAGATCAAGCTATATTAGATGGATGTCAAAAGTGCATTCCTCAACGGATACCTTAAAGAGGAGGTGTATGTAATGCAACCCCCTGGTTTTGAAAGTAAGGAATTTCCTAATCATGTTTTTAAACTTGACAAAGCACTTTATGGTTTAAAACAAGCTCCTAGAGCTTGGTATGAACGTTTGTCAAACTTTTTATTGGAAAATGGTTTTAGAAGAGGCAAGGTGGATAATACCTTGTTTTTAAAGTCTAAGGGGGAACATTTATTGATTATCCAAGTATATGTCGATGACATTATATTTGGTGCAATTCATAATGAATTGTGCAATG
This sequence comes from Carnegiea gigantea, assembly GCA_029747015.1. Taxonomy (NCBI): domain Eukaryota; kingdom Viridiplantae; phylum Streptophyta; class Magnoliopsida; order Caryophyllales; family Cactaceae; genus Carnegiea; species Carnegiea gigantea. The sequence continues at coordinate 33,408 of JAKOGI010000972.1, forward strand.
AATTTTCAAAAATAATGAGGAGTGAGTTTGAAATGAGCATGATGGGTGAGCTTAATTTTTTCTTAGGCTTGCAAATCAAGCAAACTTCAAACGGCACCATGATCCATCAACAAAAATATATCAAGGAGTTACTTAAGCGATTTGGGATGGAATCGGCCAAGCCTATTGATACTCCCATCTCTCCTTCAACCAGATTGGTAATGGATGATGGGAGTCCCTCAGTTGAGGAGAAATCCTATAGGGGCATGATAGGGTCGCTTCTTTACCTAACTGCTAGTAGACCTGACCTTGTTTTTAGTGTTGGTTTGTGTGCCCGTTTTTAGTCTAAGCCTAAAGAATCACATTTAAAGACTGTTAAACGGATTTTTAGATATTTAAAACATACACCTGATTTGGCTTTATGGTATCCTAGAGGATGCAACTTTGACCTTGTTGGATATGCTGATGCTGATTATGCAGGTTTCTTGGTTGATAGAAAAAGCACCTCAAGTATGGCTCATTTTCTTGGACCTTGTTTGGTATCTTGGGCAACCAAGAAACAACACTCTGTTGCCATGTCCACAGCCGAAGCTGAATATGTTGTAGCTGCTTCTTGTTGTGTTCAATTGCTGTGGATAAGGTAACAACTCAAAGACTTTTGTGTTGACACGGGATGCATTCCTATTTTTTGTGATAATACAAGTGCAATTAATATTTCCAAAAATCCATGTCAACATAAAAGGACTAAACATATTGACATTCATCACCATTTTTTGAGAGATAATTTTGAAAAGGGTTTGATCTCAATGAAGTTTTGTGTCACTAATAAACAAATTGCTGATATTTTCACCAAGGCACTAAGCAGAGAACAATTTGAGAAGAATAGACTTGAACTAGGTTTAATTAAAACAACTTGATCATCTTTTTATTAACCCCCAATGCTTGGTTAGTCAAAACATCTTTCGGGTCAAGCTTGTTAAAATTATTGGTTGCAGTCAAACTTGGTGCTACATTTAGCACATGTGTGGAATACAGCATGTTGACACTCGCTGAGGTCTGATGATATTGCCCTTATTGTCCTATGTTACCGAATAATTAACTTCAAGAACAAGCGCTATGAACAGGTATGACCATTGTTTGTTATACGTATGCAATTCAGGTAGTTAATTCAGTTGTTGAGAATTTTAAATCCTTCACTCTTCTCAAGGCATGCGCGGCTAGGAGTTTTTATTTTTTTTTTTTGGGTTACAAAAACGGCCGACTCCACAGCTCCTGCGTCTACTCACATTCTCTGCCTCTCTCTTCCAAGAATCTCTCTCCTGAAAACTCTCTTCTTCTCAAACCCTAAAATCCTAAAACTCTCAAACCTCAGCTCCCTGCTTCTATGGGGACTTTCGGCAAGCGTAGCTCAATCGCCGCCCCAGCTCCGGCTTTGAAGGGGTCACGCATGGCATCTCCGCCGACTGCAGCATCACTGCCCGTGTCAGCCGTCACTACTCCGGTACTGTTTGGAGGTATGAGGTTCGAATTTTTGCCCCCTTTGCCAATTATCTCGAAACCTTTTGGGTTTTTAACGTGTGTGAACTTGAGCTCTGTGGGTTTGGGTTTGGCTGATGTACCACCCGAATTTGGGTGGGATTTGGAATTGTTTGAACCGCTTTTTGAACGACCTGGGGTTAAAAGTGCCGCGGGACCAAGTGAGGTCCAAACCGGAGTTGTTGATGTTGTTGATATGGATGATGACTCGTCTCCGTCTGAGGGAGACTCGGATGATGTGCATATACCTGGGTGTGAAATTATGCTGACAAAAACAAGGACGGAACCTGTTCCTGACTTTAGTGAACCGCAACCTGAGTCTAATCCTGTTTTTGAAGAGATGTTGGATGATTTTACGGAGAAGGTTGCTGATATTGATGTAGATTTGGGTGAGGGGCCTGAGACCCCTGTTGAAAATGTTCAAACAACACCGGTGCAAAAACCCCAAACCAGTGAGGGCCCGAGGAAGAAAAGAATTAAAGTGCCTGCGGGACGAACAGATCTCCCATTTGTTCATAAATTTAAGGTTGTTCCTCGTTTGTTCACCTCTCCCCCATAACCAAAATCACCTACATCCAAATCTACTCCTAAACCATCCCAAAAATCCTTCAAACTAGCCTCCCAGCACACCTCTCGACCTTCAAACCCAGCTGGTGCCTCCAAACAGGAGCCTTCCCTGGTTGAGGAGATTGTTTCCTCACCAGAGGGTTCCCCTGTCAGAGACACAGGGAACACTCCTGTAGAATAGGGCTCACCTGAGATCCCAGTGGTTGGCAAAGGCAAAGCTCCAGCCGAACCTACATCTGAACAGACCCCACCAACCCAACGATCCACCTCCAAGAAGACTGTTTCAAAGAGGAAGTTTTCTTCCAAACAGGTCCCCAAACAGGGTCCTGTTGAGGATGAACCTGAAGAACCAAGCTCTGAAAAGGTAAAGAAGGCAGCACCCACTACTTCAAAATTAGCCCAATTTCTTCAGAGAAGTGTGGTGCGGGGCAAAATTGTGACGGTGACATACTTTCAGGAACAGGGTCTAGAAGTGTTTCTGGACAAGCTCAGGGCCCAGGGGTGGCTAGAACTATTTGCAAACACCCAATTGGGGTGTTCTGCCCCAGATTTGGCCGAATTTTATGCAAATTGCAATGTCACCAACGCTGTGGTGACCAGTGAAGTTAATGGGAAGCAACTGAAATTCAATGCCAAAGATCTGGGTGCAATTTTGGGTGTTCCTGCTGAAGGTTTTGATGTGTATGTCCGGGAGGACAAGACCGTGCTTGGGACAGCACGACTGCTGCAATTAACTCAAACACTGAGCCAGCAAACAAGGTTAAAAGCCCCCCAGTCTGTCAAGAAAGGTGACATGACTTCTCTTCATCAATTGCTCTTTTGGTTCATTATTAAGAATATCATCCCTAGAGGTCAAGGCCGCAATCTTGCGGATGCCATGGATCAATGTTTTATTGACCTTATGGATAGAGGAGAGCAAATTAACCTCCCAGCAATCATGATTCGCCATATCTCCAGGATTGCAAACACCTCAAGAGAACATGACCTGGGGTATGGTTTCTTACTGACTCTTGTATTTGAGCACTTTGGGATTTCTCTGTAGAAGAAAGTGGGGGTGCAGATGATTGATGCAATAGGGAGTAGCACTCTAATGGGGTGCGGGTTTAAATTGGTCCGAGGAGACCAAGCAGCTTCGGAACAGGGTCCTCGAACACCCTTTCCCCCTGTTCCTGGTTCTTCCTCCAGTGAGCCTTCTGTTGATGCCTTGCTACTAAATCAATCCCTGTTGGAGACTGAGCTTGCTGAGGTTCAAGCTGCTCTTGCTGAGGAGAAGGCTCTCAATGCCAAGTGCCATGAGGATCTCATGTCGATTCTTTCCACTCTCTCAGCCAAATTCTCTTCTCCTCCTCCCTGAAACAGCTCTACCCCCTGATTCCTTCCCTGTTCTGTCTTCCCGTCTTTCTCACTTTTCTGCCTGTTCTCGACACTGTTTTGAATTGCTTGTTTTTGCGTATTATGATAAATTGTGATTATCCTAATCTTGGTTGGCTATGCCTTGCTTGTTTTCTTAAAATTAATTGTTTGTGCGTGACTTGGATGGCCAATATCATTAACATACCATATACTTGAGTGTATCGCAGGTTGTTTTTCCTCCATTACCCAAGTGGTGGTGATTGCAAACACCTTATTTTAACTTGTTTGCCAATATATTTTTTCGATGATGCCAAAAGGGGGAAGATAGGGATGACCATGTTTGTTTTATTTTGACTTGGGTTGAGTTGACTTTCTTAAATGTTTCGTTGCTTTTGTTTGCTCTTGTGTGACTTGAATATTTGGCACTAACCGATTTTTGTTTTCTTATGAATGGTTAATATGGTCATTTGGTTTGTCATCATCAAAAAGGGGGAAATTGTTGACCATATCCTTATGTAATGTAAGGTTTTGATGATAACAAACACAAATGTAATATATGCTTGAGTGTGTTGTTCGAACAAGTTCCAAATATTGTTTGGAATACTTTGAAATTGCTTGGTTAACAATGCTTAAGAACAGGTCTTAAGAACAGGTTCTCAAGATCAGTTGATTCAGGAATCCAGAACATCCTGAGGATCAGTTCTGCAAGGTATTTGGAGCAGCAAGTTGTTTTTCTATAAGATGTTCGGTTGATTCAACAAGAGCCTTGGTTTGTTATAGGTTTTATCTTCTTAGATTCTTGTTAATATGCCAATTAGAAAGTTTTGATTTAACACTTACTTGAAATGGTTTTGCTCTTTGAAAAATTTTAGAACACTGTCTCAGAATAGTTCTGAGAACAGGGCGTTCAAGGTATTTTCAAGCCAAAACTGCAGAACTGATTTTTCACGAATTCTTCTCTGATTTTTTGGCTAACGTCTTTGAGATTTTTGAACAAGATTTTCTGCTGATTATTTAGTCCAAAGAGACTATTTTTGGCTATGAGAAACTTGGGGAGAAGTGCAAGTCTATTTTTAGAGTGTTTTATCCACCAAGTAACAAAATCTCTATTTTTAGAAAATGGCTGAATTTGTGGAGAAAATCATGGGATGATTTACTGAGTTTTTGTGGCTAAAAATAACCGTGTAGCTCAAAGTAGTTAGTGGGAATTTTCAGCTCACACTTTCCACTCCTTACGGCCCAAGCTTTTGCTTTTTAGAAAATATTTTTCCACTTGGCTTTCTATTTAAGCAAGACTCCACACTCATTTTCTTCATCGGTTTTCACAGTAATATTCCAGAACTTAAGAGTCATATTTTTTAGAGAGAAAACCGATCCAAGTGTGTGAAAGATTGAGCTTTCAAAATTGGCATACTAGGCGCATATTTGTACCTTACACTAGCTTATTAAGAAGCATTCAAAAGTAAGGTGTCCATCTTATTCTCTTCTTTCATAAAAGTGAGTTAAGTGTGTCCAAATCACGGGGATTTTGGACGTGGGATAACTAGTCTTAGGGAAGACGGTTACGTGTGTTACAAGTTGTAACAAGGTGTGTTACTATTGTAACGTGTTTAGCCCGTTTAGTGAAGTGTGTAAATCCTACAGGAGGTAGGTCGTGGTTTTTTCACCTCAGTTGGGCTAGAGGTGTTTCCACGTAAAAAATCCTGTGTCCATTATTTCTTGTGTTCATTTCTGCTGAGTTTTCGCTACTGGACGTATCAGAAACAGTCTGTGCAGACAGGGTCTAAGCCTGTTCCCCAAAAACCTGCGAAAACTTGACAACACAATTCACCCCCTCTTGTGTTTGTGTACTCTCATTTCTATCACACTGGATGATTTTTATGACGCAATGATCGGTTTGATTAAAATTGAGGATATTGTATCGTTGTGTAATTTTAAATTAAGAGATAATTATGCATTCCCATGTTGGCATAGTGTAGCTAAAAACTATTGCTGAACTTGCTCTTACATCATGTTTATTTGGCTATGTTGTTGTTCTTAGAAGGATTATGAGTTGCCTAATATGTCTAAATGGTTCAATAAAATTGACCATAATTTAATTTACTAATTACCTTGATAATTTTTATGTGCTTAAATTTAAAAATTCAAGATTAACCTTTGGCAATCACTAGAATATAGCCAGTACCTTTTGATAACAAAGAAAGGAAATTCAAATGTTTTTGGCTTTTAGCAAGGGTCAAAATTGACTTTTTCCAAAAGCTAGCTGCAAGTCAAATTGTGATTATAGGAGCCCTCAACATCTGCTTGAAAGAGAGCTATTTGTCTTCACAATGGAGAGCAAATTCAGCGATGAGCCAATTTTTTGCTCACCGGTGGGGCCTATCACTGCCACATCAACCCTCTCTCGAATTTTTTGCCTCACAATCCTCACTCTCTTCAGTAAAAGACTTACCACTTTGGTTCACCAAATAAAATAATACTGTTAAGTATATTTAGTTTTGCTGATAACAAATCCAAGTGTAAAACTTTGTCCAAGTAATGTTGCTCCAAACAGGCCTAACTGGTGTTTGTGATCTTTATTGTATTAACTGGTTTGCTACATGTGATAACAAGTCTTCAAAACAAGTTTTACTTGGTGATTCTATATTAAGTCAAGAACACCCTCTCGACAGTTGATTGTAAGGCATGTTCCTGAACTGTAGCAATGCAAAAAACAACCCCAGCAAACAAGATGGCCTTGGTGTTCACAGCAGCTCTACAAATCTTGGACAAGATGACTGGTTCAAACAAGAAGTCTTGGGTATATAGGTTTTATTCATTTAGACTCTTGTTAATATGCCAATATTGAAAACGTCATTTTAAACACCTCTTAAATCGGTATTTGCGCTAAGTGCTTCAGAACACCAGTTGCGAACAACCCTGCAAACAGGGTGCATAGGGTGTTTCTGAACTGAAGTGGCCATACCCGGTTATCTTTGAAAATTCATTTTGGTTGGCCAAGATCTCAGAATACTTTCTTTAAATTCCAAGATTGCTATTTTTCTGGAAAAGATATTTCTTGAAAATGTTATGGGAGATTTGCGAAAATAGGTTTTGGGAGAATTGCCAAAAACTAAAAGATTTCCTTTGCCTATATTTTCGGATATGATAAAATTTCAAAAGCTGAAGATTTCTGGTTGTCATTTGAATCTTCTTCTCGGCTATGGGAAGATAAGGGTTATCTCTTAAGATAACAAATCCCTTATATTTTGGGAAAAATTTATCACTAGCCGTTGGGGAGTATTTCTTGCTTGAAAATCGTTTTTCCTACTTAGCTGATTCTTTCACCTCTCCTTGTTTTTGACCGTTGGATTTTGTGTTTAAAATATCAGCATTTCACTCCCATTTGAACAGAGGAAAAAAGACGAGAAACATACACAACATACGCAAAAAGGGAAAATTTCAAAAGTGGTTTTTCTAGTGAGAAGAATTTTTCGAGTTACGCTTGAGAAAAGAAAAACCGAGATAATTTGTGTTTAAACTGAGCTTTCAAGATATTGGCATACTAGGACCTCATTGTACCTTACATCTGCTTAAATCAGAAGCACCCACGTAAGGTGTTTTGTAACCCTGATCTTGGATCAGAAAGTGAGTGAGTGGTCCTCAGTCGTGTGGACTTTGGACGTGTCCAATCTGGTGAGATTTGGACGTGGTGTAACCTTTCTTAGAAAAGAAGGTTACGTGGTTGCAAGTTGTAACAAGTTGTGTTACATTTGTAACGTGTGAAGCCCGTTAGTGAAAGTGGTTAAATCCTACACGAGGTAGGTCGTGGTTTTTTCACACCTCAGTTGGGCTAGAGGTGTTTTCCACGTAAAAATTGTGTGTGCGCTTTATTTTCCGCATTTATCTTGGTGATTTTCGCATTTGCAATATTTGAGAACACCCCCTGCAAACAAGTCACTAGGGTGTTTGTCATCTGATAATAACCTCTGTGAGGATGTTTGTTATTTACAACGTAAAAATCAGACACCACAATTCACCCCCCCTCTTGTGGTTGTGTACTCTTGGAATTCAACAAATACCTATGTACCCATTTTATAACACACAATTCTATTTTTAGAATTTAAAAAAAGGAAAAACTAATCAAAAAAATATTTAAAAAATAAAAAAGCTACTCTTCTCTCACCTGTGAGCCTCCTCTCACCACTAAGCCTCCCTGCGAAGCGCCTGACATGAGTCAGCCATTGGAGCACTTCTCCCTGCTTCACCCCTTTCTCTCTCCTCTAATTTGCCTCGCGAGGCTCTCACTGGAACTGCTCTAATGCATTTAATAAAGGCTGAAGGGTTACTCCCTGAAGCTACAACAAGCTAAAACCTAATGCTATGATTTCCAAGACAAAAGCTCTATGAGACAAAAGTAGAGGGCCCTAAACTAGTATACAATTATCAGAGAAAATTCAACCGAGTATTCTATTTTTCATAAGCAGTTATGCTTGTCAACAACACTACTCCTATGGATGAGTGAAGACTACAAATAGAGGGATTTCGCTAAAGATTGAAGAGTACAACACACAAGACACCAGGAGTAAAAAGATTACAATCTTAGTGTTCTCAATTATAGTCTTTGTATTGAATAAATTCTAAATGACCTTGCACATATTGTATTCCTTGTCAAGCAATGGAGCTAGAGGAATGCAAGTTGCAAGCAATAGGATCAATTAAGGGGATTGTCCTTTCTAAATAGTGTCTTAGATAAGATTACTTCAAATGTGATTTAAAGGGTGTTTTTTCAAGGTTCTTCGGTGGACGTTTGTACTTGTTATCTCAAAATGATTAAACCACGAGGTTTAAATCCTAACAAGGAGCTTTATGTGGATACGTCGCCTTCTTAAAGGGTGAAATTTGTGAACAAATACAATTTGTTTTATAATCTGCACTTTATTTTTCTGTGTAGAGTTCTTGATACGTTCTACTCAATGTCCTTAATCTACACTTTCATATTCTATTGGGTGTCCAAGTTTTTACCTGCGATTATTTTCTATCACTTTATTCATCCGTTATGGGATGAGTAGCACTATCCTGGAACCGATAACTATATAGAAGGGGTTTTTCTAGGTCTCCCCCGAAGTGTATCACAAAGCGATAAGTTGGCCACACTCTTGCAAAAATTCATAAAAGAGAATATGGAGCCCACGTGGAAGGAAGTATCCTGGTAAGTAAAGCACTAATTATGAGCATTCTTCTACAAGCTAACAATGCTTAAGGATATAGTTTCTTATGTAAAGAAATGAGTTAAATTCCAAAATTATTCCCACAGATACAAGTGCTAGTCACCACTCCTCAATGATTTCAAAACCAATTTCCTTCGCTAGATGGACACACTATGATCATTCACAATGGCATCTGGCTAGCTATTCTAACTAGTTTACTAAGTGGTTTAAGGCCAAGACTATGGCTATTATTACAAAGCAGAAAGGAAAAGATTTCATTTGGAAGTATGAAACCACCAGGTATAGCCTACATATAAGCATAACTATCAACAACGGAACATAATTTGTGAGGACAAGGGTTCAACAACTACCATAAGGACCAAGAAAACAATGTAGACTATGCATCTGTGGTTTGATCTCAAGCTAGTGGATACGAAGCTACTAATAAGCTTGTTCTATAAGCTTTGAGGAGCAAACTAGAAGATGCAAAGGGGGATTATGTTGATAAGCTTGTAGGGATTCTCTAGTTAGTTAGAACCACAATAAAAACCTCAATAGGTCACACTTCATTCATGCTAACCTATGGGATAGGAGCCTTCGTGCCAATTAAGATAAGAGTCACTAGTGTTATGGTATAGGGTTACAACTCATAGCTCATTATGAAAGCACATAAGCGAGCTCTAGATCTACTACCAAATGTTAAAGATAAAGCTACATATACGACAGAACTTTACATGGCTAAAATTATAAATGCCTACAACAAAAGTGCATCACAAACTATCAAGCCAAGGCAACCTAGTCCAATAGAGCATGGAAGCAGTGAGGAAGCATCTAGAAAAGTTGGGACCAAATTTGGAAGGACTATCCTGCATCCAAGAAGAGCGTTATTTGGATAACTAAATGCTTCTCACATTAAAGGGTAAGACGTACCTAACACTTAGCATGTGGGCAACCTCAAACATTTTTATGTCTTGTTATCACTAATCTTGGTTAGTTTGAGTCATTTAATTAGAGTGCGAATCTTGCATCACTCTAACATCTAGTTTATCATAAACGAAGGAGTTTGATCTTTTTGATTTAATCCTTTCATAAGATGGTCTCTTTAAAGTTTTGAGTTCTATTTCACAAGTCCATTTAATCGCAAAATTGTTGATTTTTTTTTGAGGGGGCAACAAACTATAGACAAAAGATACGCAAAATTCACAAACTTTGTATGAATAAAAAAGAAAGAAAGGGAAAATGTTTATAATAGTGTAGAAGAAACAAGCAGTACTGAAAACGAATATTAGGACAAGATGTTAGCTAATTCTTCTCATCTTGAGCTTCTGAACTTCTGCACTAGCCTATCCATTATCATTGTGAAGGATGATACGAAGCTTGTTATTAATAGCTTTGAAATTTGCATCCTTCAACTACTGCGCAAAGAGGAGTTCTTGCCTTTCTCTTCCTCTTGAAGTCCTCCTTTAGAGCTTTACTATCTTGTTGTATCTTGGCCTTTGAGATTGGATACTCTTCTGCAGTTGAGCAATCTCAACCTTGGCATACTAAAGCTCATGTTGTTTTTACCTTAATGTAACGTTCAAAGAATCTAGCCCTTCAATGGAGACCTCAAAGAGCTGTGCAGAGCAATGACAAGCTCTTTAAGAGAACGAGACCACAACCCTCTCTGTTAACATGACGAAACTTAGCTCTCCTAAGGCCCGACTCTATAAAGGGTTTATGAAGAAGATCAACCTTAAAATGAGATCGACTGTTGGACAAGGAATATTTAGCCTTGTCGTGACTCCTCACTTTCTACTCTTAGAACTGCCCCTTCTCTTTGGAACAGAGAGGATGCATGAGAGCGCAGTGGCTGCACCCTTTAGAAATTCCTTTGAGTAAGGACCTTCCTGGTTAACTCTAACTTTAGGCTCATAGAATGGAGAATACCTTGGAGAGTCCACTAGAGCATGCCCCTTTCATGTCCAAAAAAGGGATAAATCTCTTGAGTAAGGATGTTTCCTCCATTTATAATTAATGTTTCACCTTCTAAAAAAAGAAGTTGCTTCCTAGTGAGTGATGCATATTCCCATATGCATCATTTTTATTTAAGGTCAACTTCCAAGAAGAAAAGTGTCAAACCAGAGCGTGCGTGGGAACTCTCATATTTTCTCTTATTATGTGAGTTCAAGGACTTTAGACACCATGAAGTAGTCAAGCAAGTGGCGAAAATCTGGATAAAATTCATATTCCTTTCGGAAGAATTGGTGCCTGATTCATTCCTGCGGAAGGTAATTTTTTTTGTGCTCATTTTTTGGATTAGCTCAAGTGGATCCACAACTTGAGGGGCCACATGGTTTTGAAGCTTAAGATGTCAGCTTTAAAATAAGCCCAATTTTATTTAATTTGGACGTCATTTGATTGGGCAAAGTAGCACTCAAAGGGAAGTTGTCCTGCTCCAGTCCAGTTCTGATATAGGTGTAATGTTCGGACCATAACTTTTGATCTACTTATCCAAATTGAGCCAATGAGCCCATTCTGGAAAATATATTTCCAGGGATTTCCAACAAGCCCAGAATCACCGGATTTGGACGTGTGTGCTGACAGTTATGCTCAGTTGAAGTGGAGGCTGCTGCAAGGATTAAATGCTGGGCAAATGAAGAGACTTTGGTTACATGACATCATGTGGATGACATCATGCACGACTTGGAGTGTTCTAGATGGATGTCTTTCAGCTGATTGGAAGCCTAGAATATTCTTTGTAACCTCCCCCACCCCTTTATGTTGAGTCTTTTCCATTTTCCAAGCCTTTTCAATTTTCTAGTTTTAATTGCTAGGAGTTTTTAAGTCTTTTGGTTATCTTTGTTTAGCCTATAAATAGGTGGGTTATGTAGTTGCATTTGAATTCAGAGTTGTAAGCTTTTCCAAGAGTAGTACAAACACCTTGAGAGTGATTCTCATTTGTGTCCAAAAAAAAATCCCTAGTTCTATATCTTGAATTTTGGCAAGTTCAAGTGGTGTTCTAGGTTCTCTTTTCTTTTCCAATTGGAGTGATTCCTTGGTGAAGACGAGAGGATTTGCCCAAGATCAAGTCCTTGAGTGGCTCCGCGAAGGATTATCTCAAGTGCAAGGTCTTGTTTATCCTTTGTTCTTTTTTTGTTATTATTTTCATTCCATCTCAATCAACCTTCCATTTTCTCTTTACTTCGGTTCAATTCTTATTTGGGTTTATTTGAGTTTGATTTGGTTCTCTTACCACCCACATATACATCAATTGGTATCAGAGCAAAGGTTTTAAAGTGACCCACATCACACCCAAATACATTTAAAAAAAAAAAAAACCGTGAACATCCAGTGTCCACAGGCCAGAAATTTCGCACGGTGCCCCCGTGCCATACCACACGACCGTGCCATATTCATTTTTCAGAAATCTTCAAGTCGAGACGCAGCACGGTGCCCCCGTGCCTACCAGCACGACCGTGCCACCCTACTTTTCTGCATTTCCTCAGGTCGAAGCATAACACGGCCTGCCCGTGCCCCCTTGCACGACCGTGCCACTTTCTCTGCTGCATATTCTTCCTTCAAAGCATCTCCAACATGTCTACAAAGTCCACAAGAAGCGACCAAGCACGTGTGGAAGAGTTAGAAGCTCAAGTCACTTATCTTCGAACTCAACTTGGGCAACTTTTGGAGGAAAAACGAAGGTGGGTTCATAGCCCCACTCCCTCTCATCCTCATGAACCGGTGGTCGAATCGGAAGAAGAAGTCTTTCAATCCCGAGCCAATTCTAGTGACGGAGAAGCCCCAAGGAGACCAAGGCAAGGAAGCAATATTGGTGGTGTCCGAATTGACATCCCCGAATTTGAAGGCCAACTTGACCCGGACTTATTTCTCGATTGGTTGCACACCATTGAGAGGATCTTTGAATATGAGGACATCCCGGAGGACAAGAAGGTAAAACTCGTAGCCCTTAAACTCCGCAAATATGCTTCAATCTGGTGGGCTAACCTTGGAGCGAAAAGAGCAAGAAATGGGAAAGGGAAAATTAGAACGTGGGCCAAAATGAAAGAAAAACTCAAAGCCAAGTTTCTTCCCTCACACTATGTGCAAGATAATTATCTGAAACTCCACCGCCTCAAGCAAGGATCAAAAAGTGTGGAAGAATACACTCGGGAGTTTGAACAACTCCTCCTCAAGTGTAATTTGAAAGAAGATGATGTACAAACATTGGTAAGATATTTGAGTGGTCTTGATGAATCAATTGCTCATGTAATTGAGTTGCAACCCTATTCATCCCTAGATGACTTGAGTTCTCTAGCTTATAAGGTAGAGCAACAAAAGAAGACTAAGGAAAAGAGCATCTTTTCCAAGACTCCTTCCCGTCCTTTTTCTCAAGAACCACCTTACTTTCCCCCACAAATTCAAACCCCCTCATCCGCCAAAAGTGTCCCTCCCATCACCCCTCCACCTCCCACAAAAGTGCCCTCATGGCCAAAAGACCAAGTTCGGTGTTGCCGTTGTCAAGGTAAGGGACATTTTGCATCTGATTGTCCTAACAAGAGGATTGTTTCCCTGGCTGAGTACTAAGCTTCTTTTGAGGAGCATGAACATGAAGAAGAGGAAAGCTTGGAAGAAAAAGAAGAAGAGGTTATCATAGGCCCCGATGAAGGTGAGTTGCTTGTCATTAGGCGAGCATTGAGTGGATTTGCTACTCAAGAAGGCTTGGAGCAAAGAGAGGCGCTTTTCCACACAAGGTGCACTATTCAAGGGAAAGTTTGTACCCTCATCATCGATGGAGGTAGTTGTACAAATGTTGCATCCAAAACCATGGTGGACAAGCTCAAACTTGCGACTACACCCCATCCTAAGCCTTATAGCATCCAATAGCTAAATCAAGGCAAAGGTATATACATTTCTCATCAATGCCTCATTTCTATTTCTATTGGAGACCACTATAAGGATGAGATATTGTGTGACATTCTTCCTATGGATGCAAGCCATATATTGTTGGGTAGACCATGGATGTTTGATCGCCATGTAATTCATCATGGGCGCCTCAACACCTACTCCTTTATTAAGGATGAGAAGAAAATCACCTAGACCCCTATTCCATCGTGCCAAAGCCCCAAGCCACAAAAGGACCGACAAGCCTTAACCCTCATTCATCCCTCCCAAACCCTTGCCCCCAAAGAAGATTTCTCACTTCCGCCTCTTCTCCTCACCAGGTATGACCCGTTTTATCATCCTCCCCTCACCCTCTTCTACATCTCTCTAGAGGTGATGCCCTGTGACCTCCTTCCCCAAAATCTCCCATATTGTGAGCGTGACCCCATTCTTGAGAGGCTTGCTAACCCTTTGAGTTTGAGGACAAACTCAAAACCACCCGGGGAGTATGATGCATATTCCCATATGTATCATTTTTATTTAAGGTCAACTTCCAAGAAGAAAAGTGTCAAATAAGAGCGTGCATGGGAACTCTCATATTTTCTCTTATTATGTTAGTTCAAGGACTTTATACACCATGAAGAAGTCAAGCAAGTGGCGAAAATCTGGATAAAACTCATATTCCTTCCGGAAGAATTGGTGCCCGATTCATCCCTGCGGAAGGTAATTTTTTTGTGCTCATTTTTTGGACTAGCTCAAGTGGACCCACAACTTGAGGGGCCACATGGTTTTGAAGCTTAAGATGTCAGCTTTAAAATAAGCCCAATTTTATTTAATTTGGACGTCATTTGATTGGGCAAAGTAGCACTCAAAGGGAAGTTGTCCTGCTCCAATTCAGTTCTGATATAGGTGTAATGTTCGGACAATAACTTTTGATCGCCTTATCCAAATTGAGAAAATGAGCCCATTCGGGAAAATAGATTTCCAGGGCTTTCCAACAAGCCCAGAATCACCTGATTTGAACGTGTGATGAGAGTTATGCTCAGTTGAAGTGGAGGCTGCTGCAAGGATTAAATGCTGGGCAAATGAAGAAACTTTGGTTACATGACATCATGTGGATGACATCATGCACGACTTGGAGTGTTCTAGATGGATGTCTTCAGCTGATTGGAAGCCTAGAATATTCTTTGTAACCTCCCCCACCCCTTTATGTTGAGTCTTTTCCATTTTCCAAGCCTTTTCAATTTTCTAGTTTTAATTGCTAGGAGTTTTTAAGTCTTTTGGTTATCTTTGTTTAGCCTATAAATAGGTGGGTTATGTAGTTGCATTTGAATTCAGAGTAGTAAGCTTTTCCAAGAGTAGCACAAACACCTTGAGAGTGATTCTCCATTTGTGTCCAAAAAAAAAATCCCTAGTTCTATATCTTGAATTTTGGCAAGTTCAAGTGGTGTTCTAGGTTCTCTTTTCTTTTCCAATTGGAGTGATTCCTTGGTGAAGACAAGAGTATTTGCCCAAGATCAAGTCCTTGAGTGGCTCCGCGAAGGATTATCTCAAGTGCAAGGTCTTGTTTATCCTTTGTTCTTTTTTGTTATTATTTTCATTCCATCTCAATCAACCTTCCATTTTCTCTTTACTTTGGTTCAATTCTTATTTGGGTTTATTTGAGTTTGATTTGGTTCACTTACCATCCACATATACATCAATTGGTATCAGAGCAAAGGTTTTAAAGTGACCCACATCACACCCAAATACATTTAAAAAAAAAATACCAAAAAAAAATACCAAAAAAAAAAACCGTGAACATCCAGTGTCTACAGGCCAGAAATTTCGCACGGTGCCCCCGTGCCATACCACACGACCGTGCCATATTCATTTTCCAGAAATCTTCAAGTCGAGACGCAGCACGGTGCCCCCGTGCCTACAAGCACGACCGTGCCACCCTACTTTTCTGCATTTCCTCAAGTCGAAGCATAGCACGGCCTGCCCGTGCCCCCTTGCACGACCGTGCCACTTTCCCTGCTGCATATTCTTCCTTCAAAGCATCTCCAATATGTCTAAAAAGTCCACAAGAAGCGACCAAGCACGTGTGGAAGAGTTAGAAGCTCAAGTCACTTATCTTCGAACTCAACTTGGGCAACTTTTGGAGGAAAAACGAAGGTGGGTTCATAGCCCCACTCCCTCTCATCCTCATGAACCGGTGGTCGAATCGGAAGAAGAAGTCCTTCAATCCCGAGCCAATTCTAGTGACGAAGAAGCCCCAAGGAGACGAAGGCAAGGAAGCAATATTGGTGGTGTCCGAATTGACATCCCCGAATTTGAAGGCCAACTTGACCCGGACTTATTTCTCGATTGGTTGCACACCATTGAGAGGATCTTTGAATATGAGGACATCCCGGAGGACAAGAAGGTAAAACTCGTAGCCCTTAAACTCCGCAAATATGCTTCAATCTGGTGGGCTAACCTTGGAGCGAAAAGAGCAAGAAATGGGAAATGGAAAATTAGAACGTGGGCCAAAATGAAAGAAAAACACAAGGCCAAGTTTCTTCCCTCACACTATGTGTAAGATAATTATCTGAAACTCCACCGCCTCAAGCAAGGATCAAAAAGTGTGGAAGAATACACTCGGGAGTTTGAACAACTCCTCCTCAAGTGTGATTTGAAAGAAGATGATGTACAAACATTGGTAAGATATTTGAGTGGTCTTGATGAATCAATTGCTCATGTAATTGAGTTGCAACCCTATTCATCCCTAGATGACTTGAGTTCTCTAGCCTATAAGGTAGAGCAACAAAAGAAGACTAAGGAAAAGAGCATCTTTTCCAAGACTCCTTCCCGTCCTTTTTCTCAAGAACCACCTTACTTTCCCCCACAAATTCAAACCCCCTCACCCGCCAAAAGTGTCCCTCCCATCACCCCTCCACCTCCCACAAAAGTGCCCTCACGGCCAAAAGACCAAGTTCGGTGTTTCCGTTGTCAAGGTATGGGACATTTTGCATCTGATTGTCCTAACAAGAGGATTGTTTCCCTGGCTGAGTACCAAGCTTCTTTTGAGGAGCATAAACATGAAGAAGAGGAAAGCTTGGAAGAAAAAGAAGAAGAGGTTATCACAGGCCCCGATGAAGGTGAGTTGCTTATCATTAGGCGAGCATTGAGTGGATTTGCTACTCAAGAAGGCTTGGAGCAAAGAGAGGCGATTTTCCACACAAGGTGCACTATTCAAGGGAAAGTTTGTACCCTCATCATCGATGGAGGTAGTTGTACAAATGTTGCATCCAAAACCATGGTGGACAAGCTCAAACTTGAGACTACACCCCATCCTAAGCCTTATAGCATCCAATGGCTAAATCAAGGCAAAGGTATATACATTTCTCATCAGTGCCTCATTTCTCTTTCTATTGGAGACCACTATAAGGATGAGATATTGTGTGACATTCTTCCTATGGATGCAAGCCATATATTATTGGGTATGTTTGATCGCCATGTAATTCATCATGGGCGCCTCAACACCTACTCCTTTATTAACGATGAGAAGAAAATCACCTTGACCCCTATTCCATCGTGCCAAAGCCCCAAGCCACAAAAGGACCGATAAGCCTTAACCCTCATTCATCCTTCCCAAACCCTTGCCCCCAAAGAAGATTTTTCTCTTCCGCCTTTTCTCCTCACCAGGTATGACCCGTTTTATCATCCTCCCCTCACCCTCTTCTATATCTCTCTAGAGGTGATGCCCTGTGACCTCCTTCCCCAAAAGCTCCCATATTGTGAGCATGACCCCTTTCTTGAGAGGCTTGCTAACCCTTTGAGTTTGAAGACAAACTCAAAACCACCCGGGGAGTATGATGCATATTCCCATATGCATCATTTTTATTTAATGTCAACTTCCAAGAAGAAAAGTGTCAAACAAGAGCGTGCATGGGAACTCTCATATTTTCTCTTATTATGTAAGTTCAAGGACTTTAGACAGCATGAAGTAGTCAAGCAAGTGGCGAAAATCTGGATAAAACTTATATTCTTTCCGGAAGAATTGGTGCCCGATTCATCCCTACAGAAGGTAATTTTTTTTTGTGCTCATTTTTTGGACTAGCTCAAGTGGATCCAAAACTTGAGGGGCCACATGGTTTTGACGCTTAAGATGTTAGCTTTAAAATAAGCCCAATTTTATTTAATTTGGACGTCATTTGATTGGGCAAAGTAGCACTCAAAGGAAAGTTGTCCTGCTCCAGTCCGGTTCTGATATAGGTATAATGCTCAGACCATAACTTTTGATCTACTTATCCAAATTGCGCAAATGAGCCCATTCTGGAAAATATATTTCCAGGGCTTTCCAACAAGCCTAGAATCACCTGATTTGGACGTATGTCCTGAGAGTTAAGCTCGGTTGAAGTGGAGGCTGCTGCAAGGATTAAATGCTGGGCAAACGAAGAGACTTTGGTTACATGACATCATGTGGATGACATCATGCACAACTTGGAGTGTTCTAGATAGATGTCTTCAGCTGATTGGAAGCCTAGAATATTCTTTGTAACCTCCCCCACCCCTTTATGTTGAGTCTTTTCCATTTTCTAAGCCTTTTCAATTTTCTAGTTTTAATTGCTAGAAGTTTTTAAGTCTTTTGGTTGTCTTTGTTTGGCCTATAAATAGGTGGGTTATGTAGTTGCATTTGAATTCAAAGTTGTAAGCTTTTCCAAGAGTAGTACAAACACCTTGAGAGTGATTCTCATTTGTGTCCCAAAAAAAATCCCTAGTTCTATATCTTGAATTTTGGCAAGTTCAAGTGGTGTTCTAGGTTCTCTTTTCTTTTCCAATTGGAGTGATTCCTTGGTGAAGACGAGAGGATTTGCCCAAGATCAAGTCCTTGAGTGGCTCCGCGAAGGATTATCTCAAGTGCAAGGTCTTGTTTATCCTTTGTTCTTTTTTTGTTATTATTTTCATTCCATCTCAATCAACCTTCCATTTTCTCTTTACTTTGGTTCAATTCTTATTTGGGCTTATTTGAGTTTGATTTGGTTCACTTACCACCCACATATACATCAGTGAGGGCTTAAGAGTGAGGGCTGTCTCATAAACTCTCTTATAAAGTTTCCATAGAGCATATCCTCATAGAAAATTCCAATTAATTTTGTAAATGCTAAAGACGTCTATACTTGATGAATGTTAAAAAGTATAAAATGTACAGGAAGCCACTAATCTCTAATGTTAGATTTACTCACACAAAGACACAAGAGGAGGGCGTGAATTATGTCTACCAGTTTTTTTGGTTTTCTCAGAACACTCATCAGAACTGTTTGGAATGCATGTTTACAGTAAAGCAAAAACAAGTATAATTGCAAAAATAGTAAAGGAGACATAATATTTTTACATGGAAAACTACCTCTGGCCCAACTGAGGTGTAAAAACCACGACCTACCACTGTAGGATTTCAGCAATACTTTCACTAAACGGGCCGAATTCATTGCACACGTAACACATGTAACTTGTCTACCCCGAGACCCAAGTTACAAACACCATGTCTTACAAACACCATGTCCAATGTCTCCCAAGACTTGGACAACCTCACACAGACACCACGCCCAACATCTCCTAAGAGACCACATCCAATGACTTGGACAACACGGATAACATGTCCAATGTCTCCTAAGAGACCACGTCCAATGACTTAGACAACACGGATAACACCACGTCCAACGTCTCCCAAGACTTGGACAATTTCTCAATTCAATTATTAAAAAAATTTAACAAGATACCTTACTTGAATGCTTCTAAACAAGCTGAATGTAAGGTATAATACAATCTCTATTATGCTAATATGAAAGACTCGAATTTTAGCACACACTTTGAAGGTTTTTGTCATAGAAAATTCTGAATCTCAAAGATAATTTTTACACTTGGAAAACCCTTGAAAAACACCGAGAAAGAACGAAGGAGAGGGCCACTTAAATAGTGGGATGTGTGCTTGCCGTGCAAGAAGGCAATCTCCCGTATCTTTCCATATTCTTAGCCATTCCCTAAAACTAGGAGTTATCAAACTTCTTTAAAAGATATGTTTAAATATTTGGGAAATCTTTGGAAAATTTTTGGAAGATAGGATCAAATCTTTGGAAAATATTCTTCCTTAAGAGATAAGATTAAATCTCTTAATCAAGGAAAGAAATCGTTTTAGACTTAACTGACTTAAATTACTCCATTTATTTCCCGAAATTCATCAGTCAAAGATCACTTTAAATTTGTTAAATTTTGATTTCTAATTTTGTCTTCAGAAAAACCAGTTCTGAGGCAGTGTTCTAAGATGTTTCAAAATCAGTCAAAGCAAATGCTAAATCAATGACCTTCTAATTGGCATATTAATAAGAATCTAAAAGAATAAACCTCATACAACACCTAAGACTCTTATTATCAGCTGAACTCCTTAGATATGATTTTGATATTCCATGCGATGCTCCACGCTTTGTGCTCAGAATTGTTCTAAGGCAATGTTCTCAGACTCTTGTTATCAGCTGGGCTCCTTGTGTATATATCAACTTTGATGCTCCACGCTCATTTGAGCTGCTCAAAGTATGTTTTCATATCCTATCTTACCACACAACTCAAGCACAACACCTAACTCAAGTACAACATATTGACTAGTTCATTTGGATTATCATTATCAAAATCTTACACATTAATTGGGTCAACATCTAATATCTTTTTACTTTCTTAATCAATGTGGCTACTAATTCTTTTCAGCTATACAGTTAGGTTTTAAATTGTTAAAAAACTATATGCAAGGGTGAAAAATTATATGACGATGTAAGAAGTTAAAAATAGTTATAAGTAACGATAAAAGCTATTAATTAAAAATGTAAGGAATGAAATAAATAAGCAAACTTGTAGAAGAATCCAATAGGGTATAAATATTTGAGAGGTATGACAGAAACAAAAATAAAGTGATGAATACACAAACTTCATGTGGAAAACATAAAATGGAAAAACACCACTAGCGACATGAGCACAACGAATCCACTATAATAGCAAGACATTACAAGATGATCTATAAAGCCATGTGCTCAATTAGTACAAATGATCTACAAAGTAATATGCTCTATGAGATCAAAATAGAAGAGATTATGATCTCATAGTAAAATACTTACAAAATTACTCAAACTAGAAGAGAAAAGTGGATAGAAGAGAAAAAGCTCTCACAAGTGTTCCAAGAGGCACGTAAGAGCTCACCACATGTTAGGATAGATATTGCTCACACTAAACTTGTTTAAACAACCTAATGTGCCTATGTGTGTCTCTGTGTCTGTGTCTGTGTGTCTCTGTGTGTGTTTGTGTCTGTGTCTGTGTGTAGAAAAACCTAAAAGATAACATTGTTAACATAAGATCTTCAACCTAAAATATGAATTGAAAATAACCACAAAGGCTCAAAAGAAAGCAAAAGCATATGAGAAGTCGCGGGTCATAGAGTGCCGCGGCCATAGGCCCAACTATGGTTCACCCATGGAGCTAGTTTGATAAATAGCATTAGTAGAACATATAACATGGGTCATGCTCGATCCCACGGGTAAACCAGGGACTTATTCTTCAGTTGAAGTTGTGCACAGCAAAAGCTACATATTGGCCCAAGCAAATTAGATTCAAAAGCTTGGACTTGGAGTATGCACGTAGCCAAAGCAATAGTTAAAAAAAAATATAGAAAAAAGTTATAAATAGTTGTAATCTTAACTCTTAAAACAACCTAAATTCTAAAAAGAATAGACTAAAGGTTCACCTCCCATCTATTATTATTGAGAATTGGAGTGTTTTTACCCCTGGTCGAATGATTATTGATAACATTCTGGTGGCTTTTGAAATTTTTAATGATATGTCTTCAACACCCAAAGCTAATGGGGTATGACCCTTAAACTTGACATGACTAAGCCATTCGATAGAGTCGAATGGCCTCTCCTGCATGCCATTATGCTAAAATTGGGTTTCCATATTGAATGTTTCAATCTAATTATGAAATGTGTGGAAACTACTTCCTTCTCATTCATTGTGAATATAGAGCCCTCGGGGTCTGCTAAGCCAAGCAGAGGCATAAGACAAGGTGACCATATCAGCCCTTATCTCTTCCTATTTTATGCGAAAGGTCTCTCATATCTCTTCCACAATGCTACCCTTAACAATTCTATTAAGAGGCTGCCATGTTTGTTAAGAGGCACCATCTATGTTACATCTCCTGTTTGCAAATGATTCAATTATTTCTTATGGTGCAAATAAGGAGAAGGCTTATACTGTGAACTGTGAAGTGTATTCTGGATCCTTATGAGGCGGCTTCTAGCACAAAATCAATTCTTCCAAGGTCATGTCCTATTCGGGGAAGACATCCCCCCTAAAAAAGAAAGATGAGGTGCTTCTGACTTTGGACATCAGATAACTCCTTTCTTATGATAAGTACCTGGGACTCCCTATAAAAGTGGGCAAGTCTAGATAGAAGACATTGCCTTCAAAGATCGTATTTATAGCAAGATAAATGGATGGTTGGGAAATAATTTATCTTGGGCGATAGGGAGGTGCACGTAAATGCAGTCACACAAGTCATTCCTACCTATGCAATGAGCATTTTCAAGCTACCAAGGGATTTTACCCATAGCATTCAAGCTTCCATTATTAACTATTGTTGGGGTCATGATGATCATAAACGCAAGATTCACTGGGTGTCACAAAGCTGACTCATACGAATTAAGTTCATTGGTGGATTGGGATTTAGAGATCTGGAGGCTTCAACTTAGCATTGCTCGCTCGGCAAGTTTGGCGACTTCTGCATTCCGAACATTCACTTAACTTTAAGATCCTCAAAGCTAAGTACTTTCCTTCCAAGGGCATTCTCAATACAGAGTGTTAGACAAATCAAGACTGACCTGGATGCGGAAACAACTATCGGAGATAGTCCATGAATTAGTGATGAGGGGGCGGCTACCATAGTCGCCTTTTTGCTGTCCACGTCCCAAACTCAAGTGCCTGGTAGTGATGGTAAGGCAACCGTGGGGAGGAGAAGTAGAGTGTGAGAGATAAGACATATCCGTATCACTGGCTGACCCCCCCAAACCTTCTTTTATAGTTAGGGTTGCCTAGGGCAACACTTTGTGGCCTTCGGGCCTCATTTAATAGGCCCGGCCAGCACAGAGCTTGGGATAGGCCAAGCTGTACTTGGAGAAGCCTCTATCAAGCGTTATGGGTGGTTGAGAAGGGTTTCCACCGATTGGTAGGAGATGGGTGGTCTTTGAATATACGGGATTCCAAATGGATTCCAAAACCAGTCTCGTTCATGGTCATTACTCCCATCAGGCCCTAGGCAAGGCTACCACGAGTAGGAGACTTGATTGACTGGGATAAGAGTGACGGGAATCTATCCTTGATTAATTCTATCTTCCTCCTCATAGATGCCATGGCTATTTCTTTCATCCCACTGTGTTCCTCTTGGCTAAGGGGTAGAGTTTGCATTTTTCTAGCTCGGGCAAGTGAATGGTTAAGTCGACCTACCATCTTATTTTACAAGCTCAAGATTGAGGTCCCCCAAACAGTAGTAGCACTGCCATGCAAACTTTCTAAAAAACTCTTTGGCACCTAGATACCCCCCTCCCAAGATGAAATTGTTTGCTTAGAGGGCTTGTTCAAATGCATTTCCCTCCAATTATGCCTTAAAGAGATGTATACAAGACATTGATGCCAGGTGCGATCTTTGTGGTGAGTTACAAGAATATGACACTCACGACCTTCTTTTTTTCCCACATGCCTCTAGAATTTGGGCTAGCCCCTCCTTCACAACATCCGTTCTACCTTTAAGCCTCGAAGCATGTTGGATGCCATACTCACGATCCAGGAAAAAGACAAATCAATGTTAGGAGAATTCATAGTGATTATGTGTTCTTGTTGAAATTCTCGCAATGATTGCTCATTTCATAATCATCCACCAAGTTAGGGTAATTTACATTTGGGTGCATCGAGTTTAGGTGTAATCATTTAGAGGACTAGCTTTTCAAAACTTTACCGCCAGGATTATTGAGTTTTTGTGCTATTTACATTCATGGGACAAATCACTATTCAAATGAATAAAATTTTTTTTCAAGTCCCTAAACTTTTCATATTTACAAATCTATCCTCAATCCTTAAAAACTTACTTTCAAAAAATTTAAAATTGTGTTTGTGGTATTTTGCTCACTAATAGATCTTGACGTCATCTTTCATCTAGTATCAGGGCCACGCGTGCAAAAATAATTAAAATAATTAAGCTATTTAATAACCAATTAAGCTAATTAACTGCAATTAATGCTTGAATGTTTACATGCTTGTCCTGATCCTAATTATTCACACATTGTCCACTCACCTGAAGGTAATATCTCATTAGCACCTCAATTAAACTATATCACTGATATAGTTTTAGAATTAAAAGAAGAATTAGCTAAAATTAAAACTAACCTGAAGGAGTTTAAGAATCAGTTAACTACTGTCCATCTTTCTCTTATTAACGAAGCTAGACATAGCAAAAAAGCTACTCCTAGTATTAGTACTCCTTTTCAGCATAAGTATCCCTTTCAAAATCCAAAAAAAAAGATTTTATTTCTTTTACAAGAGATAAAAATCCAAAAAGAAGTAGGAGAACAATCTGGTGAAAAATCAACTGACAAGAAAGAAAAAGAAGATGGAGTATAAATAACATACTCTTGAAGTGCTACAAAAAATGTTCGATAAAGAACAACATTCGGATGAATTAAACAAAATCATGGACGCAATTAGTGATAAACATGATGTTTTGTCTGGTGATAATGAAGAGACCAATAATGTCTAATTAGAAGAAGAAATATATCAGCAGATGAATCTGATTAAATTAGAAGACCTCAATGTATTACCATTAGAAGAAATTAGGGAAAAACTTGATAAGAAATACGAAAAAATGACTATTGAAAATGAAATCAATGAGATTGAGAGGAAATTGACCTATATGAAACAGAAACTACTTTACTTAAGAATGTTGTTCCTAAACCTGAAGAATTTGGTGAACCATCTGGGAGAAATACTCATTTTTTAAGACCTAAGTACGTTCTAGTAGGACGTACAAGCAATTTTTCCTTCGGGTTTATTCCAAGGAAAACCACGACCTATGAAGAAATTGACCTTACTCCAATTAGTTAAACTAGATATATCTTAAATATTGATGGAGCCCGTAATAGAGAAAGAATATTTAAGCACTGAAAAAGAGGAATGAATAGTATTTTAAACCTAAATACTACATGGACTACGACAAACTTCCTAAATTGCATCGAACATAGTTTCTCTGGCACTGTAATTGACTGGTATAATTTATTAAGTGAAGATGGTAAAAATACATTAAGAGTCATAAAAACATCAGCTGCTATGTTCAGAAATTTGTGCAAAGAAATTGAAACTGAATTCATCGGAGTTAAACTTGATTCTGAAGAAAAAGTAAGAGAATGGCAAAGAAAGATTAACAATACATAACTATGAGATATGAGATATCTAGAAAATTATATTGTTAAATTCAGTCAATACTATTACAAAATTGGACATAATGAAACAAATCTTGGTATGTTCTATGACAAATTGCCATATCCTATAAATTTCATAATTAATAAAAATACATAACATGGCTTGAACGAACAGATGTTATTGACACCCTTGGTTCAAGTATTTCCTATTTATGAAAATGGGTCAATGAACAATATCTTGATGTTTAAAAGCAAAAGAAGATTAAGAAGCAGTTCTTAACTTGCTGAGATTCATCTCACCAATAGGGAAAGGAATCTGAGAAAAGAAGAAAAAGAAAATTCTATAAGAAAAAGAGTTTTAACAAGCAGAGAGGCGAAAAATATAGAAGAAAATATTATAACAAATCAAATCCTAAAAAACGAAGAATTTTTAGGAAAGCTGCTTATTACCCTGCAGGAAAAAACAAAGGCAAATGTTGGGCATGTGGAGAAGTAGGGCATTATGCTAATGAGTGCAAAAATAAGAAGAATAACAAACTTATTGAAACCTTAGGAAACTTAGATTATGTTGAGCTTAGTGAAGATGAGGCATTAGACCTAACCCTAAGTAACTACAAAGAAATTGTTGAAATTATATTGGACAATCAATATGAAAAAAGTGATAATGAAGAAACAAGTCATATGATGGAAAGTAGTTCGGTTAGCCTTGGTGATCTTCAAGGAAAAGAGTTTGTTATAGATAATGATCATGAAGAAGTCAATGGGAATTGGGTTCTTTCCATAATCCAAAAAGACATGATCTATAAAAAATTCATTTTTCAATTAAAAAGCAAATATGTATGTGAAATGTTGGAAGGAGATCTTGAGATAAAGGATTGTAAGTATGACATTGGAAAAGTTAATCTGATTAATTGAAAAAATATCCTTAAGCATAACAAAGATAGAAAGTATAGGTATATCCATATCGGAAGCGTCCAAGTTCAAATCACTCTATTACAATAATATCGTGAAGATATTGATCTTTACACTTTAGTCTATGATATTAGGCACATCGAATTTAATAATCACATCATCACAGGGATAAAAACCAATTTATGTAATGAGTCAGTAGAATTCAACTGTCGACCAGGATATTATATGAGTCTAAAAGATGAATTTGCTAAAAACTTCCTATCCCTTAAGATAAAAACAGTTGGGATGGATATGAAAAGAGGAGAATATTCTTTAAGGATATTTTGAAACTACAAATTAGATAATATAATAGATCCTAAGACTAAGGTAGCAATGATAAAAGTAAAAAATTTAAAAGTCCTACCCCTGTGCAAAAGATCCAAAGGATTAAGTTCAATCCTCAAGAGATAAAAAATTAACCGTTTATGGATATCTAACTTTGCCAATCCTATAAAGATCAATAAGAAAAATATAATAAAGATTGATAAGGAAGGTAAAATCACCATTAAACCCCAATTATTAAGAAGTATGAGTGCAAGGTCAGATTGGAAAGAAGGATCCTCATCCACTAAAGAAGAGCTAAAGAAAGATGATACAATTAATATAACCAGTGAAATAAGCAGAATGAGTTTTGAGGCTACAAGACCCAGTGTAAATCGAATTATGAGTCTAGATAGAAAACGCATTGGGTACAAAACTAGAACTATTAGTGAACCCATCTATGAGGATGAATTGATCAAAAATATGACTATGGAAATATGCTATGAAGCTACCAATACAAACCCTAATAGTATCTATATCCCAATAAAGGTATCCTTAGAGGGATATAATAATATAAACTGTGTGCTTACATAGATAGTGGTTGTTCTGTATGCTTTGGAAAAAGATCATTATTTTCTGAGTTTATGTGGAAAAGAGCTAAAAATCCTTTACAAGTGAGGATAGCTGATAATAGTGTCACAAGTCACAATAAAGCCATAGAAGGGTTATTCATAGAATTAAGAGGAGTTTAATGCATTATACCAGTTTTATAGGCTACTAATCAACCTTCTCATAATATGATTATTGAAAATAATTTTCAAAGATTATATTCTCCATGCACCCAGACTATAAATTAAATAGTATTTATAATTAATGGTCACTCAATTCCTATTGAAAAATTAAGTAAGGCTTACACTCATCAAAAAATTGAGTTTACACGCAGCCAGCGTGGTAAAAAGGTAATGCATGCACAACGAGAAGTAGTACTGACAATCTCATTACTTGAGTTATCTGTTAAAGAGCAGATTGTTGAACAATAAGAAAAATTATGCAAAGAACTCTACTCTAATAATCCTCTAAAATTTTGTGATAAAGACAAAATAGTTGCTAAAATTACTCTATTAAATCCCAACACCATCATTCAGGTTAAACAAATGGTGTATACACACCAGAACATCCAAGAGTTTAATAAACAAGTCAAAGAACTTCTAGATAAAAGATTGATTAGAAACAGTAAGAGTCCTCATACCAGTCCTGCTTTCATGGTAAGAAATCATGCTGAAAAAAAAAAGAAGAAAAGTTAGAATGGTAATCAATTATAAAAAGTTTAATGATAACACTATCTTTGATGGTTACTATACTCCTAACAAAACAGTCCTTTTCAACAGAATTCAAAGAGCTTCTTGATTCTCGAAAATGGATTGCAAAAGCAGTTATTGACAGATAAAAATGGATGAGGAAAGCATTTCTTTAACTGCATTTAGTACCCCACAAGGTCATTATGAATGGATAGTAATGCCATTTGGTCATAAAAATGCACCTCCAAATATTCCAGAGAAGAAT
Organism: Carnegiea gigantea; assembly: GCA_029747015.1. Lineage (NCBI taxonomy): Eukaryota > Viridiplantae > Streptophyta > Magnoliopsida > Caryophyllales > Cactaceae > Carnegiea > Carnegiea gigantea. The sequence goes on from JAKOGI010000972.1 coordinate 61,138, forward strand.
GGATAACATCTTCAAAGACCTTAATCATTATTGTCTAGTTTACATTGATAATATCCTTATCTTTTCTAAAACCATAAAGTAACATAAAGATGATGTCTTGGCTGTCACCCAAAGATGCATGATTATGTTATTATACTTGAAAAAATAAGTGCATTTATACTGAATCAGAAATTGAGTTTTTAGGTCTAGAGATAAGAGTTGGACAAATTGTTCTACAAAAACATATTTTGGAAAAGATACAAAATTTTCCTGAAAAATTTGAAGATAGGGAGCGACTAGAAAGGTTTCTTAGATGCCGTACATATACTTCAGACTTCATTAAAGATTTGGCTAAACTAAGAAAACCATTACAACAAACTCAAGAAAGATGTGATAGAGACATGATCTGCCAATGATTCAAAGATTGTTAAGAATTTCAAAAAGATGTGTAAAACTCTTCCTGTTCTTAATTTACCTAATGAAGGAGATGATTTAATTATTAAGACATATGCCAGCAATGAACATAGGGGTGCAGTACTCAAAATCAAAGAGGGAAATTCTTGCAGTTATAAAGCAGAATGCAACTATCCCACAATGAAAAAGAAAATTCTTGCAGTTATAAGGGAAATTGAAAAGTTCTTAATCTTTTTAGCCCCAAAACCTTTTCTTATTCGAACTGATTGTAAAGGAATACTTAGTTTTGTAAAAAAGAATTTATCAAATATGCAAGCGTAAGGGAAACTCCTGCATTGGCAAGTATGGATTAATCAGTTTTCCTTCTCTATTGAATATATATAGGGATCAAAGAACTCTCTGGTAGACAGTCTAACCCGAGAACTCACCAATAGTGATCATCAAAGCCGACCTCCTATCAGAAAAGAAGAAAATCATTAATGAAATGTTATTCCTACTAGAATGAGTTACACTTTCTAGTAAAATCCTTATCAATAACCTAAAATTTCATACAAAAAGTATATCATATTTTGGTCTATTATATACTGCCTACCTAATAGCCCAAAGATTTTCCCTTTTAAAATTACAAATTAGGTACCTTCAGTATCCTTATGATATCCAAGAAAAAATAAATTCTCATGTTCAAGAAAAATGATTCAATGAGTGGTATGCAGCCTGCATCGACTTTTATCATCATTATTCCTATGATATTTGGGAATCTTGGAGTACAACAATCTATTTTTCCAACAGATCTAGAGTTGGTGGTATTTGTTTTCTAACAAATTCATTATCTCCAAATGACCTATCTATAAAGCCTGAAAATACGAGACGATACGTTACTTCACAAAAATCCCAGATCCAAAATTCCCATTTTTCTTAACCTTAACTAAATTCCAACAATGCATGTTCAAAAGGATCTATTGGACTCTTACATCTTTTGAAGGTCCAACAAAAATTTCAGTTCGCAGATGCCTAACTTTAGAGGTTTATAGTGCTCTAATTGAATATGAAAATAAAAAAATTAAGTCAGCCCATTATCTTGTCTAAATCGTTGATTGTGATAATCTCAATGATCAATGATAAAATTGGGTTCATGGAAATCCAGTACATCTAGTGACTGACCCTACTTTATCAACGGCCATTGGATTTTTCAACTTTTATCATCAATATTGGGCATTAATCGAACAAGAAAAAACATTAATGCGCTGTGGAAATAATACTTTCGCCTATGATAATAAATTTAAAGATTGCATGAAGGTGGAAGGAGCAGTGCCAGAAGATATCTTTGATTATCTCTTTGATATTGGAGTTGAAAAATTCTTATTAGAAAAAGGGAAGAAATATCTCCTTGAATTAATCGAAGAATGGGACCCTGAGCATCTTAAGCAAATTGATGAAGAGTTTGATGATTATCCAGATAATGATGGTCTCGAAGATATAATTAGAGATGAAGGCATGCAGAATCTAAATAATGATGACTAGTCTTATCATCATTAAAAGTTCTGAAAAGTAGCTGTCCCATTATTGTACTATTATGACAAGTGTCTGGTCTATAAAATAGAGTGTGTATTGTAGCCATCAGTATGCACTGTAGCCATGTGAAAAATCTTTATGTACTATTAATGCATCCAAGGTACCCTCATCCTCTATATGAGTAGAGAGGTTGAATGCTGAGAAAACACACGGTCATTTGAGCATTCTTGAATAAAAGAGAAGTCGGGATTCTCCATTTCTCTATGAGCAAACATCTCTAATGATCTAAGTTTAAGTCTCTCTTCCAGCTTTCCATTGTAATGTAACCACTTTCAAGTTTTCAATAAAAGAAGTTTCCCAGTAGGGAACATTATTTAATCGAGCTTTATGTCTTAAATATCATAATTTCTTAATTAAAGTCTCACTATCCTTCAAAATATAAAACTTGACTAGTGACTACGATTTGAGGTAGGAAACAAAACAGATCTGTGTTGTGCCTAATTTAAGGAACGTGTGATTGAGATTAGCAATCTCTGTAAACTAGAAGTTAGAGGAATGTTAGGGTCCAACGCCGATTAAGTTCAGGTAACGGTCGAAACTCTCTAATCAAATTTTAATTATTTTTACTAAGTATGATGGGCCTGTAACCACAGAAAGTATAATATATAAGATATAAGTAGTAGATTGTGGTAACTAATACCAGTAAAATCTTTTTAAGAAATTAAATCAAACATATTTCGTGAAAAAAATCCTAAAAATAGCTTATTTGCTTAGTTAACCCTTCTCAGGGGCTTTTCTGCAATTTTCAACTGTTCAAGGATTAAGTTATGAGTAAAAAGCACTAAAAAGTCACTTGTGCTAAAATTGAAGGTACCAAAGTGTAAAGATTCTCAAAACCTAATCTAATATATGAATACACTAAAACTGGAGGTACCAAAGTGTAAATTTTTCACCAAGCCCTATAAGAACTATTACTAAGGCTCTTGAATTCGTAAATGAGTTTAGAGATGCAGTAGACCATCTCCACATGCCCTCGAACCGCCACTCTGAAGCTTGGAGGAAACCATGTTCGAGACTCGTTAAAATCAACTTCGATGAGGCCAAGCTTGGTGAATGGGGAAGAGACTGGGGAGCCGTGGGTCGGGACTCAAGCGGAAGCATTCTGTTTTCTTACTTGCAACAGGAAAGCAATTTCCAGGGAGCTGAGTTAGAGGAGGCTAATGCTTGTCCCTTTGCTTTGCAATGTGCATGGTATTTGGGCTATAGGAAGATCATCATCGAAGGCAATTATTCTAGTCTCATATCGAAGCTGCAGTCTAAGTGTTGTCCAAACTTTTCTCTTAGGCTTTGTATTAGAGTCTATCTTGAGTCTTGCTAGTTGCTTTGTTTTTTGCAAATTTTCTCATGTCAAGAGAGGGGAATCGAGTGGCTCACACACTTGTCCATCTCTAGCCTTTCAGCACTTCCTGTAGGGAATGGCTTAGGGATGGTCTTGATCAAGTTACTGATCTGGTTATGCATAATCTTGTACGAACTCATCTCATGATTAATATCATTCCCCGTTTTGCTTTCAAAAAAAATTAAAAAGAATAGGCCTAAATTCTATCATATCTTGTCCACCATGGAACTAATACCTAGAAAAGCCTATTGAAAAGTGAGTTTTAACAATAAACTATCATATTAGCCCCGAAGTGCACAAGCACGTAAATAGAGCTTTAATCCTTGAAGCTATGGACTCTTTGTTAGATTGGGGCATAGAAAATCCCCTTTTACTTGCTATGTTTGTTGTCCACCTAAAGGAGGAAGACTTGACAGAAATATGTCATGTTGTCATGCAAATGGGAGGATCCCATGAAATTCCATGTAGAGTTCGTTTTCTAAAGGACTCAGGAAATACATGTTTCATGGACGATGATTTCACTCGGGCCTCGGATCTTTAACCTATTCAATATTGAATTGTTGTGTTTCAACTGTATCATTTCATAGACAAATGAACACATGTTTAGATGACTGGCCATCACACTAAATCTTAATTTAGCTACCTTAGAACTTAAGCAGGAAAAGTTTAATATAGTTGTGACTTTGTGTTCTTTGGTTCTTGAATTTGAGCCCTGTAATACGAAGTCTTTGTTTAGACGAGTAAAGCAGCACTAGGTGGCACAATATTCAGCAAGCTTTAGGTAATTTGAGGAAGGCTAATCAGATTTACCCAAGTAATGTGGAAATTGTAAAGGAACTTCAAAAAACTTAAGAGTGCAGACTGCTAAGTTGATGACAGGAAAGGGGTGTTGAAACATTAAGAGGAAGACAGTAGCCGAGTAGATGCCATAGTTTGGCTGCTGAAGCTAGAAGCACAATACAGGAGGTGAGTACCAGTGCCTATAATTCTTCCTATTGGGAGGAAGATGAGAAGTATCTTGAAGTAGGACAGTCTTCTAGGCATCCCAAGGATGAACAAATAAGCGCTGAATATCATTGCAAAACCTCCACTTCGAATTTTTCCAATGGCTTAGCATCTAGGGTAAGAGCTAGTTGTAACCCAAGTAGAAGATAGGGAAATTAATTAGCGTGGATTCTGACAAGTGAAACATAACATCTGGTTCGACATTAACTTGTATGACATGCATGGAGGGTAGTGGTTGTGCTAACTCCACCACATCTCCAGCTTTTCCTTCAATTAACGTATATAAGGCTTGTGTCATTAATTTCCAACCTTCAAGAGCAACTACAAAAAGATGCCATCTAAGATCTCTCGCTTATCCCAAACAGTTGAACACAGAATTGAGCAAGGAAATGGGCTTGAGTTCTTTGACAAACATTAAATGGCCTATATGGTTATTCATGTTTGCCATAATGATTATTTATCAAACCATAATGACTCAAAAAGCCCAAAATACCGTGTCGTGTTGGAGAACGATCATAGCGACCTTATGATTAATGGCATTCAATGTTCAACGTAGTTCTAGAGCATGCAGAAGAGGAGTAGAAAAAGTAAATTGAAGTGATTGCTATTATAACAAAAGAAGAGACTTGTGCATAAGCTGGATGATCCACCTCTAGTTGAAGAAGGGTATGGCCTTAAATTATTTAATAATAACTCAATTGCATGGTGCAGGGAGGATTCCAATCAGAGGAAGAGATTCAAACTTTAGATACGTAATGACTGTCATCAAAACCATCAAAATACTCCGCAACTCTATGGGTGAAGAGGAAAAGTTAGGTACTGAACTTGGATGAGTAGAAGCTAATAGTAAAGAAGCGTGTTTTGCATCAATGTGAAGACTGAGGGGATTGTGTTATATTCTATTATTAAGTCAATATTCTAGGTCAATGTTCGTGGGTAGTCCATTTGCATGGGAATAATTAGGTTTCTTTTTCTACATAATTGTGCATGTATTGCCCTTTTGACCTACACTGCTACACACACATACACATGCAAAACAATTAAAAAAACCAAAAAAAAAACTTGACAACAGATAAATATAAAATAAAATATGGACACACACAATCTCAACGCCGACAGACTCAACGTCAACCTCAGAATCCCCCGTAAGAAATCCCATACAAAGGATCCCCTTTGTACTCAATACCTCTCGTTTTTTTCCCCAGCTTCTTCTGACCTCTCTTTTTTATTTTTTTCCTTTGCCTTTCTGTTTTTAAATTTCTACACTGCCCTTTTGGCTGCCAAGCTCTGTTAAAGGAAGAGTAGGCATTTTTCTATTAGGAAAAAGTGATGCCACACATAAAGCAATTTAAAAAAAAAAAAAAAAAACAAGGAATTGAATCTGAATCCGCGAATCCAAAAGAAGACACGTACGATTGTCACTATCCATACAAAAAAGCGCCCTAGACTTTGAGTGACGTGTGGAATTATACCCCCACCCATTTCTCCCAAGCCAGCTTTTATTCTCCCCAGCCCCCACACGCTCAAGCCCCTCACCCCTGCTTCCCTGTTCTTCATGCTCACTCAAACAAACCAGAGAGAGATACTAGCGGAACAGGTGCTGGTTGAAAGAGAGAGAAACAAAGAAGATTTCCTTCTTCAATGGATCGTTATGTACAAAATCAAGATAAAATCCAAGGTACCCACCAATTATTAGTCCCATTGGAGCAGGAAAACAGAGGGATCAAAGCCCCAGAGAGAAAATCACCATAAAATTCACCACGAATCTAGTGCCCATGAAGAACAGAGCAGTATTTCAAGTTTTCGAAAATGTGAACATGGGGAGAAAGAAAAGAAAATAAAGAGTGCCCATGAAGAAATGGATGACGGAGAGCAGCCATTGACGACTATTGGTGTAGAAATGAAGAAGACTGAATCGGAATTAGCAGGGCCTAGAGAGAGACTTAAGAGGCATAGAACACAGGTAGCAGGACAAGTATGGATTCCAGATATGTGGGGGCAAGAGGATTTACTCAAAGATTGGATCGATTGCACGGCATTCGATTCGTGGTTGG
>JAKOGI010000972.1:72500-317500 GCA_029747015.1 Carnegiea gigantea
CCACCCTTGAATGAGAGGGTTCACTCCCTTTTTATAAAGAAGTCAGAGTTGGAGTTTTCCTTCTCGTCTCTATTAAAAGAAATAATCATTTATTTTATGCATCATTTATGCCACGTGGAATCTTTTAATTGGCCGCATATATTTCCAATAAGTATTCAATATTTAATGGAATGCCGTAATTAATTTAATACGTGGCGTACTATAATTGCCCAAAAATAAAAGTATTTATTTCTTTCCACGTGGCAGGTCTTGATTGGCTAGCAAAAATTTACATTATATATGCACTTTTTTAGAAAAATATTTATGGGACTACTTAGTTTAGCGTAAATAATTTTTGGAGCACAAAACTTTGGATTAACTGATTTCTGGGTCACAAATATTTATTTTTAGGCCCCTAAACTTTATAAATTTTCTGCTTTTGGCCCAACTGGGGTTCCAAATGCAAATACTTCAAATATTTGGGCTGTTTTACAAATCTAAGCTTATATATATGTTTGGATTTCTTATAATGACTTTAATGATACTAGTTGTCACATCCTACTACTTATATTATAAATATTATATTTTTCGTGATTAGAGACCCACTATGCTTAGGAAAAATAATTAAATCCTTAGAGAGTTTCGACCATTACCTGAACTTAGTCGGTGTTGGACCCTGGTGTTTCTCTAGCTTTCAGTTTGCAGAGATTGCTAATCTCAGCCACACCTTGATTAGATCAGGCACAGTACAGATCTGTTTCGTTTTCTACCTTGGATCGTAGTCGCTACTCAAGTTTTTAATCTTTTTCTAAGGTTAGTGGAATTTTAATCAAGAAATTCTAATATTTAAGACATCAGGTTCAATTTAATAACGTTTCCTGGTGTGAAACTCCTTTATTGAAAGCTTGAAAGTGGAAATATCATAATGGAAAGATTTAAAGAGGGACGTAAATAATTAAGATCATTAAAGATGCTTACTCATAGAGAAATAGAGAATCCCATTTTCTCTTTTGCTCAAAAATGCTCAAATAATCGTGTCCCTTCGCAGCACTTGACCTCTCTTTTCATAAAGGGGATGGGGATATATAGGATGCCCTATTGGCTACATTACACACTGATTTTACACATGCTACAGTTACATCCACATGGCTATAGTAGACTGTCTTATTTTATACACCAAAGACTTGTCAAAATAGTATAATAATGGAAGGACCACTTTTTAGAGTCTTTTAACACTAACAAGACTAGTCATCATTATTGAGATTCTGCATGCATTTATCTCTAATAATATCTTCTAGACCATCATTACCTGGATACTCATCAAAATCTTCATTAAATTGAAGGTGCACTAGATCCCATTTCTCAAACAAGTTAAGAAGATATTTTTTTCCTTTTTTTGATAAGAATTTTCCAACTCCAACATCAAAGAAATAATCAAAGATATCTTCTGAAACCACTCTCTCTACCTTCATGTATTCATTAAACTCATTGTGATAGACAAAAGTAGTATTTCTGCAATCCATTAATGTTTTTGCTTGTTCAATTAATGCCCAACTTTGATGATGAATGTTATAAAAACCGATGCCTCTTGCTAAAGTAGGATCAGGAACTAATTCTCATCATTTTGGAAATCAATCTTGTCATTGGTTACAACAATCTGAATAAGATAATGGGCTAGTTTGGCTTTTTGATTTTCATATTCGATTAGTGCACAATGTATTTCCATATATAGACGTCTATTATATGGAATTTTTGTTGGACCATTAGGAGATATAAGAATCCAAAAGATCTTTCTTAACATGCATTGCCGAAATTTAGTTAGTCTTGAGAAAAATAGAAACTTCAAATTTGGAATTTCTATAAAGTAAAGTATCATCTCTTATTCCCAAACTTTAATAATGGGGTCATTCAGAGAGATTGAATTTGTTGGGAAACTAACACCACCAACTGCAGACTTATCAGAAAAGTAGATTGTAGTACTCCATGATTTCTAAATATCATAGGAATAACTATGATAATAGTCGATGCAAGTTACATACTACTCATTGAACCATTTTTCATGAACATGAGAACTTATTTTTTCTTGGATATCATAGGGACACCTTATGTAATTAACTTGTAACTTTGGAAGGCAAAATCTTTGGGCTATTAGGTTGGCAGAAGATAGCAAACCAAAACGTGATCTACTTTTGTATGGAATTCCAAATTATCAACAACGACTTTGCTAGAAGGAAAAAAACCCGTTGCAGTAGCAATGACATTTCATTATGGATTTCCTCATTTTTTGGACGTTGTTCTGCTCTGATGATCACCATTGATGAGTTTTCAAGTTAAACTATCTGTTAGAGAGTTCTTTGATCCTTATATATGTTTAGTATAGAAGAAAATTTGGTTAACCATAATTTCCAATGCATGAGTCGCCCTTGCGCTTACATATTTGGTAAATTCTTTTTTTACAAAACCAAGTATTTCTTTGCAATCTGTTCGAATAAGAAAATGTTTTAGGGCTAGAAAGATCAAGAATTTCTCAATTCGCCCTATAACTACAAGGATTTCTTTTTCCATCTTAGGATAATTGCATTCTGTTTTATTAAGACTTCTACTGTAATATTTACAAAATTTTTTCCCGTCTTTGATTTTGAGTACTGCACTCCAATGCATATCGCTGACATCTGTGTCAAGGATTAAATCATCTCCTTCGTTAGGCAAATTAAGAATAGAAAGATTTTTACACATTTTTTTAAAGTTTTGAACAATCTTTGAATCACTAGGGATCCATGTCCACCTTACTTCTTTTACGTTTCTGCTGCAATGGCTTTCTCAATTTAGTTAAATCTCTAATAAAATTTGAGACATAGGTAAGACATCCAAGAAACCCTTCTAACTGCTTCATATCTTCAATCTTTTTAGAAACATTTTCTATTTTTTCCAAATATGATTTTGTAAGATGATTTACCCAACTTTTATCTGTAGACCGAGGAGAAGAAAATAGCGTAAGTGATAGAAAGAATCGGCTTCTGTTGATGCTAAAAATCTTCTTCTCTTTGTTACTTTTTAAATAGTGTGCTCTATCTCTTTCGTTTCAGTCAGAGTGGTATATGAGGTAAATACTTATATACTATGCGTTCTAAATCGATTTGATCGTTCATTCTTATATTCTTAATTGTTAATTCTGATCTTCTTCCTCAAAGCGACTCTGAAGCTCAATTTCTTATTGAGCATAAATGCAGTTCTTCTTACCCAGTATAATGTCATGATCAATGCATCTTTAGGTGATAGTTAAGACATTATCTTTGTATTGTTCTATGGTTTTGGAAAAAAAACAAGGGTATCATCAATGTAAACTAAACAACATTGATTAAGGTCTTTTAAGATATTATCCATTCTTCTTTGAAATATTTGAAGCGCATTTTTAAGATCAAATGGCATTACTATCCATTCATAATGTCCTTGTACGGCACTAAATGCAATTAAAGGAATCCTTTCTTCATCCAATTTTATCTTTTGATATCCACTTTTCAATTCATTTTTGAGAACCAAGAGGTTCATTGAATTCTATTGAAAATGACTGTTTTGTTCGAAATGTAAGAACCATCAAAGGAAATATTATCATTAATTTTTTTATAATTGATTACCATTCTTGCTTTTCCTCTCTTTTCTTCAGCATAATTTCTTACCATAAAAGTAGGATTGGTTGGAGGACTCTTACTATTCCTGATTAATCTTTTATTCAGAAGTTCTTTGATTTGTTTATTAAATTTCTGGATATCCTGGTGTGTATACATTATTCATTTGACTCGAATAATAGTCTTGGGATTTAATAAAGTGGTTTTAGCATATGTTTTATCTTTATCCCAGAATGTTAAGGATTATCAGAGTAGAGTTCTTTACATAATTGCTCTTGTTATTCAGTAATTTGCTCTTTAATAGATAGTTCAAGTAATGAGATTGTCAGTGCTATCTCATGTTGTGCAGGCATTATCGTCTCACCACGCTAGCTGTGTGTAAACTCAATTTTCTAATGAGTGTAAGCCTTAATTAGGAGTTGAGTGACCATTGATTGTAAATATTATTTGGTTTATGGTCTGTGTACATAGAGAATATAGTCTCTAAAAATTATTTCCAATAATCATATTATCAGAGGATTGATCACTAGCCCATAGAACTGGTATAATGCATTGAACGCCTCTTAATTCTAAGGATAACCCTTATATTGCCTAGTTATGGTTCATAATGCTTTATCGACTATCCTTACTTGTAAAGAATTCTTGCCTTTTTTCCACATAAATTATGGAAATAATATTCTTTTTCCAAGTACGCATATAATTCATATTTATTATATCCCTTTAAACATACCTTTATTAGGATATAGATGCTATTATGGTTTGTATTGGTAGCTTCATAACATATCTCCATAGTCATGTTCTTAACTAATTCATTTTCATAGATTAGCTCACTAATAATTCTAGTTTTATACCAAATGACTTTTCTATCTAGACTCATACTTCAATCTATACTGTGCCTTACGAGTTCAAACTCATTCTACTCATTTTACTGGTCTTACTAATTGTATCATCTTCTTTGAGCTCTTCTTTAGATGATAAAGATCCTTCTTCCCATTTTGATCTTGCATTGATGCCCCTTAATAATTAGGATTTTATGGTAATTTTACTATTCTCATCAATTTTTATCACTTTTTTTTAATTGATTTTTGTAAGGCTAGCAAAGTTGGATATCTATGAACGATCAATCTTTGTTTCCTATGGATTGGATTTAATCCTCTGGATCTTTTGCGTAGGGGTAAGACTTGCAAATTTTTTTGCCTCGAGCATAGTCACCTTAGTTTTTGGACCTATTGTATTACCTAATATGTAGATAATTTTTCAAAACATCCTTAATGGATATTCTCCTCTTTTTATGTCCATTCCAACTGTTTTTATCTTAGGGAATAAGAAGTTTTTAGCAAATTCATTCTTTAGACTTACATAATATTCAGATCGATAATTGGATCCTACTGATCCATTATGGAAATTAGTCTTAATCCCTGTAATAATTTGATTATTAAATTTGGCATAGTTAATATCACAGAGCAAAAAAAAACTCAATATCTTTCCCATAGTATTGTAGTGGAGTGACTTGAACTTGGACATTTCCAATATGGATATATCTATACTTTCTATCTTTGTTATACTTAAGGATGTTTTTCCAGTTAATGGGATTAACTTCTCGCACATCATAATCACAATCTTTGATTTCTAGATTTCCTTTCATCATTTCACATACGTATTTGCTCTTTAATTAAAAGATGGATTTTTTATAGATCATGTTTTTCTAAATTATGGGAAGGACCTAATCTCCTTTGACTTCTTCGTTATCATTGTCTACAACAAACCCTTCTCCTTAAATATCACCAAGACTAATCGAGCCACCTTCTATCATATGACTGATTTCTTTATAATTACTTTCTTCATATTCATTGTCCAGTATGATTTCAACAATTCTTTTGTTGTCATTTAGAGCTAGGTCTAATGTCTAATCCTCACTAAGCTCAACATAATTTAGGCTTTCCAAAGTTTTAATAAGCTTGTTATTCCTCCTATTTTTCCATTCATTAGCATAATTTTCTAGTTCTTCACATGTCTAACATTTGCAGTTATTTTTTTCCTGCAGGACAATAAGCTACTTTTCTAAAAAAAATTTTAATAGGACTTGGTTTGTTATAATATTTTCTTCTATATTTCTCTCCCTTTTGCTTATTAAAGCTCTTTTTCTTACAAAATTTTCTTTTTCTTCTCCTTTTAGGTTCTTTTTCCCCAACAAGTTAGGAATTACTTCTTAATTTTCTTTTGATTTTGGAGATCAAAATATTGATCATTAACCCATTTTCTTAAATAAGAGATTCTCAAACCAAGGGTATCAATGACATCTACTCTGTCAAGCAATGCAATATATTTTTCATTAATTATGGAATGTATGGGACATGATAATTTCTCATAAAACATACATAGATTAATTTCGTTATGCCTAATTGTGTAATAATATTGACTAAATTCAGCAATATAATTTTTTACATATTTCATATCCTATAATTCATTATGATTAATCTTTCTCCGCCATTCTCTTGTTTTTTCTTCGGAATCAAGTTTAGCTCCATGAATTCGATTTCGATTTCCTTATATAGATGTTTGAACACAGCAGCCAGTGTTTTCATCATTCTTAATGTATTTTTATCGTCTTCATGTAACGAATCATACCAGTCAGTTACAGTGCAAGAAAAACTATGTTCAATGTAGTCTAGGAAATTTGTTGCAGTCCATGTAGTATTTAAATTTAAAATACTATTTATACCTCTTTTTCAATGCTCAAATATTTCCTCTCTATTATGAGCTCTATCGATGTTTAAGATATAACTGGTTTGACTAATTAGGGTAAGACCAATTCCTTAAAAAGTAGTGATTTTCCTTGGGATAAACCCAAAGGAAAAATTGATTGTACATCCCGCTGGAATATGTCTTGTTCTTGTAAAATGAATATTTCTTCTAGAAGGTTCACCAAATTCTTTAGGTTTAGGAACAACATGATTAACCAAATTGGTCGCTATTTCACTTAAGTCGAGTTTTTCTACAATCTCATTGATCTCGTCTTCGACAATCATTTTACTATATTTTTTATTTAGTTTTCTTCTAATTTCTTTTAATGATAACACATTAACATGTTCTAGTTTAATCAAATTCATTTGCTAATGTATTTCTTCTTCTAATTGAACATTATTTGTCTCTTCATTATCATCAAATAGCATGTTACGTTCATCACTAATTGCCCCCATGATCTTGTTCAATTCTTCTGGGTTTTGTTCTTTTTTCGAACATACTCTACCCTATTCTTCTTTTTCTACCTTCTCCGCTGATTTTTCAGTTGATTTTTCTCTTACTTCTTTTTGGATTTTTACGTCATGCAAAACAAATGGATGTTTGTTTTTTGGATTTTGAAAAAGATATTTATATTGATATCGAGTACCATCGCTTAAAGTCGATTTCCCACTATGTCTAATTTCATTTAATTAAAGAAAGATGAATTACAGATATTTGCTTCTTAATCTCCTTTACTTCAGCATTAATTTTTGCTAATTCAGCTTTTAATTCCAAAACTATATCAGTGATATAGTTTAATTGACGTGTTACCGAAGTAGTTCCTTCTGGTCAGTGAACAATATGCAAGTAATTCGGAGTAGGACAATTCAGTGAAGGTTCAAATATTAAACATAGTTAATTAGCTTAACTAAACCCTTAATTAGCTTAATTATCTTAATTATTTTTGGTCACATAGCTCTAGTATCTGTTGAAACAGGACTTCGAGTAGTACCTATGAGTAGGAAACCACATGCACAAAACTAATTTTTCGAAAGTAAGTTTTTAAGGATTAGGATTAAAAATAAAAATCTAAAAACCTTAGGGGGGCTTTTTGCAATTTAAAAAACTAGTTTTTATAAGTTTGGTTCCAAAAATTATTTGCATTAAAGTTGGATGGACCAGAAAATCATCTTTAAAGTTGTAGGTTCCGAAAATTATTTACACCAAACTTTGGGGGTTAGAATAAAATTTATCCTTAGTTTTGCACTCTTCTCTTTCATCATCTTCAAGTCCTCTTTGTTGGCCTCTCTTTCTTTTTCAAATTCTCTAACACCTCCATCTATTTACAAAGTTATTCATTATTCACCATTAGGGCTACAATCATGTATCTGACTTTGTCATAACTCACATAGTAAGTCGTCAACCCACTTAAAGTGGTCACAATTGCTTTGCAGTTTCTTGCATTTTGTAACCTTTTTATAAGATTTGTCTTGGTCATACTAATCACAATCATATACTTTTTACTGCATGTATAATACCTTTCACAAGAGAAGTAGAGACATGATTTGCAAACTTGTGTAAGGTTTCGAGCCGTAGAAGAGGATTGTTTTAGGAAACTAACTTGTGTAGGGTTTTGAGCAGCAAAACATTACAGTTTTAGGAAACTAACTTTTGCCAAACTCAGATGCCAAAAAAAAATGCACATATAAATTTTGCAAAGTAATGCAATTCATTGTGAATTTTGATCCTTGAGTTCTTACAAACCCTAAACTCTGTAGAGCAATATTAAGAAAATCGACCTGATGACGAACTGCTTAGGAAAGCATATTAATAGGTTAATCGATCGAACTGTTGGGACTAGCCTTAGACTGGTCAACCTTATTTACGATTGAATCGGCATAACTCAAGTTAACCCAAGTTAAAATTTCTTTGTATTTGTGAGATATTTTTTGTTCGATCAAGTAAAAATACGTATTTTAGAAATAAATGTTATTATCTTTTCTATGTTGCCTTGCATTTTTTTTTTGGGGGGGCAAGAAAGGGGGTAACTAGACCAATGTAAGTCCAAATTAAAAGACATCATCCATTATCATAGGCGATTTTGACAAAGCCGTAAAAGGTAAATAAAGAAAATGGTGACTGCTAAAATTATAAACGCAACCCCATAACCCTCTTTCACACAAATGTCGCCACACCCTATGTTGTGGGCTGGTTTTCTAGAGAGTTCTAGAACGTTGCAGGATCTTTCAGAATGCTCCGAAGCCTTCTAGAATATGCTAAAGCGTTCTAGAATATTCTGAAACCTTCTAGAGTACTCTAGAATGGTCTACATTATTCTATAACCTTCGAGAGTGTCTAGGACCTTGTGAAGTATTCTAGAGCCTTCTAGGTTGAACTAGAATATTCTAGATTACTCTCCAGAATATTCTACACTATTTCACATGTGTGTAGTATCTAGGATATTTGTATATAATGTTCTAGATGTACAATGATAGCCATGACATCAAATAGATCTCCACCGTCCATTGAGGATGTGGATATGTATATAAACCCCCAAGGGAACTCATTTATATAATAAGTCATTCAAAGCATTCCAAGTGTAATACAAAGTATTCTCTCAAACTCGCTCTCTCTCTAAGTTCTCTTGAGTGTGCATGTGCTTACTTAGCTCCTTAAGTCAAAGTTAAGCATCACTTAAGGCTCACCAGCAAACTAAGGAAGGGTATTGAGTGAGTTTGCTAGCGCTGCATGGGTTTGAATTTGAGTGAAATTATCAACCCATGATAGTTGGTATTAGAGCCAACCTAGACCGAACTCGAATGTCTCATCAACCGCTTCGACGGGCGGGGTAGGCAGGGGGCCCCATTTGTGATGAGAGCGTTATTGGATTGGATGGGGGGAATGTCATGGACAAGAGTTCCACATCGAAAAAGTGATAGGATGGTCCTGTGCTTATGAGCAGTGGTGTTGCACACCCATCAGACCGGCCTTTTGAAGGGAGAGTAATGACCCTGTAACAAATTATATCAGAGCCTACTTGTTTGGGAGATCATGGATTCAAGCATAACTAATTCCAACCCTTAACAAGGTGGTAAGAAGGTCAAGGACAAGACCAAGGACATGATGGTCGTCATGGAGAATAGGCTTGTGAAGTTCACTAACTCTATGTCCGCCCTAACAGGTAGGGTCAAGGAAATGGACAAATGCATTGAGGAGCTTGAGTCCATGGGGGACATGGATGAGCTTTGTGGGGAGATGTAAGCAGCTATGAGCTCCATGGTGGCCAATTTCAAGAGGGAGATCCAAACCCTTCGAACATCAGAGGCAGCTAAGAATGGCAAACTCCAAGCTTACAAGGCTGAGATCGAGGCTGAGGTTTACAAGGAAAGGGTCAACACTTTGGAGGCACAGATCAAGGTGTACAAGGTCGCAGTGGCCAACGGTGGAGTCGTCCAAGTATCCACCCCTCTAAAATGGAATGCACCAAGACTTCCTGTCTTCCACAGGGATAAGAGTGTAAGGGAGATCGACAATTTCCATGGGGGACTTGAAGCATACTTCAAGCCAATGGGCATCGAGGATGCTCCTCAAAAGGTAAGAAATGCCGCATTTGCTCTTAAGCATGTTGCACTTGTTTGGTGGCGTCGCAGGCATGGCGATGTCCGGAAAGGATCTAATCTCATAAACACATGGGATGAGTTCAAGAGGGAACTCAAAAAGCAGTTCTGTCCTGAGGATGCTGAATATGAAGTTAGGGTCAAGCTTCGATGCCTTTAGCATAAAGGGGGTCATGTTTGGGAGTATGTCAAGGAGTTCCAAGAGCTGTGGAAATTCCAAGCATGGGAGAGCACGATGCACTTTTCTATTTCCTTGATGGCCTTTAGGGATGGTTCAAGATGGAGTTGAAAAGGCATAAGGTGCAAGATCTCTCATCCGTAATTGCCATTGTCGAGTCACTCGTTAAGTTCAAAGGGGGCTTGTTCAAGCCACGAGGCAAGAAGACCTACAATGATAGTGATAGTGACGGAGACTAGGAGGTAGGCCACTTATCCACCCTCAAGAGGGACAAGGGGCCTAAGGTTTTCATGCCTCTAACATCATATGGGAAGTTAGTAAGGAGGAAACGGGCTAGACTGAGGATGGAACTGATGGGCTACCGTAAGCGCACGGGTAGTCGTAGTATAAATAAAGATATCGTTCCTCAGGGAATAATGTGACTTATCCAGTCTCGTCTATCAGAATGTGATAAGTAAAATTCTAATTCAAAGAGTTCAATTTAACAACTTTTAATTCACTATTCTGAATCAATCAAAGAGAAAATATGTCTAGGAATTCTCATAGTTATGAAAGGGTATTGGATCAAAATGACAATTATGTGTTTTTCTCTAATCGGTTAATCTCGAGTAATTGCAACCTATTTAGAAATTTGATCTATTCTTTCAAAATCAATCAAATTTGTCTAAATTAAGTAAAAGTCATTCTTTCAAACTAATTTACCTTAATTCAAGTTAAATATCTTCGATTACTCTGTAGTTTTCCTAACATACAAATCTCTCTTTTGAGATGACTCCACGTTAGGTTTAATCAAGCGATCCAACAACGAAATGTCACTTTTAAGTTTTTCATTTGTTTGTTTCAAGTAAGCAAGCAAATTTTGGCCAAAAATCCTCTCACAATAATACAATTACTTGATAAATGAAATCAAACTAATTATAAAAATAAGCACAATTCTATAAATTAAAACATGATCTAACTGCACTTTCATAAACTACTAAATCCCTAGAGAAAAAGTAGACTACTTACACATGATTAAGAGTTAAACAACTAACCAACAATCCGGTGAAATCTGAGAGAAAGGTTTGACTGAGATGGCCTTCACCCAAGGCCTTCAAACCACCTCAAAAACCAAACACATACACTCAAGATTTCTCACCAAAACTAAAATCAAACTAGAAATCTTAAAAGAAACAATAAAATTTGAGCACAAAACTATGCTAAAGCTCTAATATATGCTAACTCTATGCTTTTATGTGTGTCGTTCTGCTACAGAATGAGCCCTTTTATAAAGAGGCTTGATTAATCTCAGCCACACAGCCGAAGGAAGACGAAGAGACAGCGATTTCATGCTCACCACGGTCCAATGATGGTCTGGGCTAGAACTGACTTTCTGCTCTATTCTTGCTCCATGGGCATAGCAACTCGTGGGTGTCCGTAAGAGAGGTCAAAATACATCTATTTATTGTCAAATGTTAGGCAAAAAGGCTAAAAATCCTGCAAAATACATCAAACAACTATTCTTAAGCATAAATTGAGAATAGGAGCATAACTAATAACATTAAGCACATGATTCTCCCAAAAATTGACACAAAATAGCCTTAAAAATGATGTATACATTAAGCACTTATCAAGAACGCAAGTGCACAAAGGATCAATGTGCCGAGCTGTTAACCACGACACAGCAACCCAACCAAGTGGATGCGACATGTCCTAGAGATGAGCCGACTTAAGGGCCAAGCATACAAAGACCCAAAGGCAACGAGGACGTTGCCCAATTAGGTGGGGAAGAATGTTATGGATCGATTTTCTAGAGAGCTCTAGAACATTCTAGGATCTTCCATAATGCTCCGAAGCCTTCTGGAATACACTAGAATGTTCTATAATGTTCTGAAATCTTCTAGAGCACTCTAGAATTGTCTAGATTATTCTAGAACCTTCTAGAGTGTCTAAAACCTCGGGGAGTATTCTACAACCTTCTAGGTTGATCTAGAATATTCTAGACTACTCTCTAGAATGTTCCATACCATTCCAAATGTGTGTAGTATCTATGATATTTGCATAAAATATTCTAGATGTGTAATGATAGTCATAGAATCAACTAGATCTTCATTGTTCATTGAGGAGGTGGATGTGTATGTAAACCCCCAAGGGGACTCATTTGTACATCAAGTCATTCAAAGCATTCCAAGTGCAATACAAAGCATTTCGCAAACTCTCTCTCTCTCTCTCTCTCTCTCTCTCTCTCTCTCTCTCTCTCTAAGTTCTTGTGAGTGTGCGTGTGCTTACTTAGCTCCTCAAGTCCAAGTTAAGCATCAGTTAAGGCTTACAAGCAAACCAAGGAAGGGTCTCAAGTGAGTTTGCTAGCGCCACACGGGTTTGAGTTTGAGTGAAATTATCAAATCGTGACACCTAGCCCTTGTTATGTCCTTTCTAATTTCTGTCTCCTTGTTGCTTTCCAAATTACAAGCAAAGAAGCAGAAGCATCAAGCAAGTCCTGAAGTCATCTTTGAATCCATCTGTTCGCTCTGTTTCTTCCACCCCCCCAAAAAAATTGTCATTGATCTTTTGGTCTGTCAACCCCGATTTTCCTCTCTACTTTTACATCTATGTGAGAATTTGACCTCAACCATTGCTGCTAGACTGAAGATCTCTATTGTTGGGAGGACTTTTTATTAATATTTATATTAATAGCAAAATTGTAGTTTGATCAGAACCCAACTGTTGAACCATTGCTGATGCAAGCGGTTTTTAGTTGAGCTGATCCTATCCAACAATCCAATAGTTTAACGAGCTTGTCTGGCTAGACTAGTGTTCGACTCCTGGTTGGACCAGCAAATCTGATCCAATTCTCATAATGATGCAGTGGAGGGATTGACTTCTAGATCGTCCTACTAATTCCCCCGCGGTCAGAGTTCTTAACCCTTCGTAGCACCAAGTTATCACTTTTTCCCCTACCGTGACACTGAGATATCTTTTATTTCATAGTAGGATTATGTTTTTCAATTTGAGTTCAGAGTAGCATTAAAGGACCTAATTACCTATGTAATCCGTTGTACTCAATCTTTTGAAATTGTTTAAAGGCTATAAATACTACATAGCTAAATAGAATATCGAAAAACGAATAAAAAGTTAATAAAACTCATATTTATCCATCCCCTTTATACTTCCCTCTAATTCCCCATCGCAGAACACTGACTTTCAAATAACAACATGAAAATGAAACCTTTTTTTCATATTTTTGATGTGGCAAGCAAAGAAAGTCGTGTACTTTAAAACATGGTATTGCGCACTCAAAAAATAAATTAAATAATCGAGCATGCTTGCTAAAAAGGTGAGTAGTTTCTTTAGTGTCACTTTAAACCTAAATTGGAAAACATAGTGGTACTATGAAAAAGAAAAACAACTCAATGTCACTATAGAGGGAAAAAAAAGTGATAACATGGTGCCACTAAGGATCAAGTACTCTCCACTATTCAGGTCCTCCTACCGTTCCTTTTGTTTTCTTTTATTTTCCCTTTGTCTTCAATATAAGTTCGAAAAATAATTTAAAATGTATAACAATTTACTGTAACTATTTAAATTTTATTAAATAGGCATTATAATATATTAAACTTAGACCTGTCAATTCGGGGGGCGGGCTCAATATGGGTAGGGTATTCGGGTTCGGTAAAATACAGGTGATGTATTTCGGGTTCAGGTAAACTATGAGCAGGTACATTTCGATTTTGCGAGTTTCGAGTCAACCCAATGTGCTTAGAGTGTCTTTTTGTAACTTATTTTTCTTTTTTCAAAATTAAAAATCGAGCATATTAATTGCTTAAAATTGTTAGTATTTAATAAACAATATGGCAATTGTAATTTCTTAAAAGAACATTAAAAAAATTCAAAATTTTCATTATGATATATGAACATCATGCCTGGGCAGGCAAAGATCTAGGTCACCTTTAGGTTAGACGGGTCATCCCATACATTAAAATAATGTCAAATAATGCGTCAGGTCATTATTAGTGAGCCAGTCCATCTAGGCCAACTTAATGGGTCAAAACGGTTTAGCCCGCTAATGACCCATTTAATAATTCGATATCTTCGTTAACTAACCTACCATTACTGAATTAGGTATATTTTATTAAGGTCTCAACCGTAATATGAATACGGCCAACCCATTTCCTACCACTAGCATTGTAATTAACTACAAATTAGAATTGAAACCAAACAAAAGGGAATTCAAGAAGTACAAGATGTTATGTTTTAACTGTAACGTTTAAAATTAGACTTTTTTGTATTAATTTATCTAAAATAATATTAGACACATTCAATTCACTAAAAATATAGTGGTATGACTCACGAATTTTTAGTGCTTGGCTTATTTTGTTTGATTTTCGTAGGAGTTGATCATTACTTCTCCTCGTTTTGCACCCATTTTTTTAAATTGTCCAATTTATAAGTTGTTAATAATATCTATACTACATATAAAAGCAATGTTTCGCTGACGTGGCTTTTTCCTGCACTGTCAAAAATTAGAACTTCTGAGCCATCGGATTAATCCTCACTTCAATCTCATCCGTCCATATTAAATAATTAATTCAGAACAAAATATAACAAGAAAAATATAATCGTTTATTACAGATACATAAAAAGGAAATAAGAATAACATTATTTTATTACAGATACATAAAAAGGAAATAAGAATGACATTGATAATCAATCTCCTTCCAATAGGAATTCATTAGCCTGTGATCTAGAGCTAAGCACGGTATAGCATCTACATCTGATTGCCCCACTTCATGAGAATAACATTGAGAATCAAACTTATTTCACCGTGAAAAAAATCATTGAAATAGATTCTGGAAACCACATAAAAAGCACTATTCCCAGTCTAGAGCCTCCGATCTAGAGCCCAAAACCCTTTTTGTTCCGACTCCGGTTGTCTACATCTCGCTCTTCGACCTGATTTGGAAGGCTTTCAATCCTCAGGTCGGTCTCTCATCTCTTTTTTGTTATTGATTTTTTGGTATTAATGAAATCATGTTTGCTGCTATCACAAGTAGGTGTTGTTAAATTCATGCCCAACATGTTAATAGCTAATTTTTTTCTGCCAAATTTTTTCTGAAAGAATACACTACATGTAGGTGTTGTTAAATTCATGCCCAACATGTTAATAGATAATTTTTTCTGCCTAATTTTTTCTGAGAGAATACACGACATATTAATACACTACACATTTAATCTATGTCTTACACATGCCCAATTTGCTAGTTAAATTCATGCCCCAAATCCGGATTCAAACCAAAAATCCTAACCCCCACCCCCCTCTGCCCAAATTAATACACTACACATTTAATCTTTGTCTTACGCATGCCTAATTTGCCAATTAAATTCATGCCCCAAATCCAGATTCAAACCAAAAATCCTAACCCCCAATCCCTCTCTGCCCGAATCTCCACATCGGCTCAGAAAACGGAAACAAAGGAAACTAGGAAACGGAAACAAAGGAAACTAGGACCATACCCATCAGAAGACACCGGGAAGGGGTGGCGCGTGACAGCCACGCGCCGCCGACGAAGGTCGTTTTACGATCTTCTTTTTCCCAAAACCCCGCATCATTATCGATCTACGCAGCCATAGAAAGAAAACCAGAAAAAACGCACCGGGGAGGGGTGGTGCGTGAACATCACGCGCTGTCGACGAAGGTCGTTTCAGGATCTTCTTCCTCCCAAAACCCGTATCATCACTGATCTACGCAGCCATAGAAAGAAAACTGGAGAAACGCCATCATTGCAAGCGCGTGCACCCACACGCCACCACCACAGCTGCGCGTTGGGCGCGTGGTCCCTTTCTCATACTCGGTTTCGGCCGATCTATACAACAGCAGTGGTACTTCTCACCTAATTTTCGTAGATCAAGGCTCGTGGGTTTTTGGAGGGGGTCGGCGGTGTGTTTGCACCACTTGGGTGGTTTTTAAATCAAAGAACCGATAACGGCGGTCGTGGTTGCTGTAGCCAAGGCGTCAAAACCCAAGAAAGGATCTCGGTCCTCCAGTTTCTAGGTATGGCATTCATGGCCAGGCCGAGGGTAACAGAGAGTATTCGAGAGGCACGCACAGAGGAGAGAGAGAGAGAGATTGAGGCAAGCAGAGAGGAGAGAGAGTAAGTGAAGAGAGAATTCAAGAGGTAGGCCATGGACCGAGATCAACTTTATAAACAACCGAAATGTTGTGATTATAGATAATAAAATGTTGGTTTGATTTATAAACAGCCGAGAATTCAAACTGGCATCCAACATAAGCTAAAATAAATAATTAATAACTACTGCTAATATAATTAACTAACATCCAACATTAATAGGTCATTGACCTTCGGAATTTTCAAGTATTTTCAATATATATGCATATAGATTAGCATGTATCAAATTTTGTTTATTCAATTGTGTGTTCTACTCTTTTGGTACCTCTTGGTGAAGGGCGGCTATGCTGGCTTGATTTGTAAATGTTGTGCTTCGCTTCCAAATATAACTATATTGCATTATGTCTTTCATGTTTAATATTTAAATTTTGAATTTTGATATGCTAAATGCAATTTATTTACAAAATCAAACGCTTTCCCCCTCAAAGTGAAAAAGGAAATAAAAGATCAAATTATATAAGAAATAAAAGAAAATACCAAAAGCAATCTAAAATTAAGATCAATTCCATAAAAATAAATACAAATCCATTGCAACAAAAATAAACAGAAGTTAAATCAACTAAAAATTTTAAAAAAACAAATCCATTTACTTCATTTAGTTGGATTGCATATCAAAGTAATAAATTTAGCAATGCAACATCGTGTTTAATATTTAAGTGAAAAAGGAAATTGGATGAAAAAATGCATCAAAAATAAACAAAAATTAAATCAACTGAAAATTAAAAAAACGCAAATCCATTTATTTCATTTAGTAGAATTGAATGTCAAAGTAATCAAATTAGCAATGCAACATCGTGAACCCCATAAGAAATGAAATGTAGAAGATTACTATGAACAATTAGAATTCAAACTGGGATACTAACAACTACCATGAAAATCATTATTCCAATATAACTATATTACATTGTCTTTCATGTTTAATATTTAAGTGAAAAAGGAAATCGAATGAAAAAATGCAACAAAAATAAACAAAAGTTAAATCAACAAAAAAAATTAAAAAAACCAAATCCATTTATTTCATTTAGTATGATTGAATATCAAAGTACTCAAATTAGCAATGCAACATCATATACCCCCCGAAAAAATAAGAACAGTTCTACGGCGAAGTTCACATGGATATTGCATGATATAGGTTTCTTTTATATCCAATCAAGTCTTCTATATCCATTTATTTCATTTAGTATGATTGAATATCAAACTATCTTGCTTCCTTCCATTCGAGTGTGTCACAATAGAATGAAGATTAGTCCAAAGAAACATGATATTTTTTAGAAGAGATCAGGAGAGAAATTTGACAAAGTTTAGTTATTGAAAAATTACTTAAGATTAGTGAAAATGCGAGTGTTGCGACCATGGGAGAAGGGTGGTGAGGAGAGAAGTCCTCTATTTATAGTGTTAATAAAGTGACTAGGCTAGGCAAAGTACCTCACTAAACATAGAAAAAAATCACAAAGCCCAAATTATATAAGAAATAAAAGAAAATACCAAAAAAAATCACAAAGCTCGAATTATATAAGAAATAAAAGAAAATACCAAAAGCAATCTAAAATTAAGATCAATTCCATAAAAATAAAAACAAATCCATTTATTTCATTTAGTAGAACTGAATATCAAAGTAATCAAATTAGCAATGCAACATCGTGTACCCTCCCAAGAAACAAAATGTAGAATATTACTATGAACAACTAGAATTCAAACTGGGATACTAACAACTACCATGAAAATATATTTTGTATGTAAACATTAGAGTTTATGAAGGTACCCTCCAAATCCAATTACCATATCTTTTGTATGTAAATGTGTTTATTTCTCAACACTACAATGGTATACTTTTGTAATATATATTTTTTTAACATTTGTACGCTTATAGGTATATCAGTTTCTACTTTGCCGATAAGTAGATTGCTGATTAATCCAGATATTCAAACAACAAAGGACTTTGAAGGATGGTAAACATTACCTGTGCGTTTCATTCATTATCTAAGTTATATACAATTGCTGGCAAATATAATATTCTCATTGTATGCATTAGGTACTCTGGGACCAGAGGTGTAATGCGTCACTTTGATTTCATGCGCAATAGAACATTGAGGATTGTAAATCTGGAGAAGTTGTTTGCTGCAAAAAAAAAAAAAAGATTGAATGAATACACAGCTATGCAAAGTGTAAGACACATAGTTATATAGCAAATAACTTCATGCTTGCAAGTTAGATAAAACGTAATGCTGTTTTACTATATACAGATTAGATATTTTCGCATTTTTGCATATGTGGATGAGATCTACCCACTGCTTTATAATGCTTGTACTATTTGCAAAAAAAGTGCCAGCACTTATGTGTTTACTCTAAATGTACCTTATTGCACATGTGCAACTCCAAGTTTAACTCAGATAAGGTATGGACAATGGGTTTTTATTGTTAAGTAGTCTTCATCATACATTTCAAGTTGTCTGTGTACATTACTGTATACAATATTCTTCTATATGAATTATAGATATATCTTCAGGGTTTTATTGCGAGATCATACAGGTTCTAGAACATTTATTGTTCGTCATGAGGATGCTCGGGTTCTTCTGCGTACAAGTACAATAGAATTGGATTCATATGCAGCTCAGGCCTTGTACTGTTCACAACATTTTGCACAATTTATTTTTCAATTACTAACTATCTCATGAGAACATTCTTTGCAGCCATATGGTCATCTATCTCTATATGCGATTATACATGATTATATAGGTAAACCATGAGCATTTGTCGTGGAGCCTCCACGACACCATGAGGTAGAATTGTCTATCACTCTTATTGCGTCAGTTAGTTGGGAGGAGGTGGTGTTTTACTTACGAAATACTGATGCTAGGTACACCAAGTATACATGATGCAATTATAGGCTTCAATTATATCATTGTTAATCAAATAATTACTAAGAACTTAATTTTTACTGTAGGTACAAGAAGAGAAGGTGGATTCTCCGTCATTGGCGCCACAAATTAACATATCAACATATCATTTAGCATGATTTTAGTTACATTTGGACTACCTATAATCTCTATCATACTTTACATCATATCTTTTAACGGTTGTGCATGAAATTGCTATCTACTTATATCTTTCAATAAATTTGAGTTTCTTTGAACATTCCTATATTATTTTGATTCTCTCTCTCGCTCTACACACACACACACGCACACACACACACACAAACTCAAACTATCTATCGTAGTATGCACCGTGCAAAGCACGGGTCCAGACTAATTATTTTATAATAATAGAGTTGGGAAAGTAAGGGTACTGTTGTTTAATTTGTGAGGGGGTGTGATAGTTATTAATGATTTCATATACTGAATAATTATTATTGCTAAGAGAAAAACAAAGAAAATTAAAATAAGGATATAACGTTTGAGTCAAGCAGCTAGGCTTGGGTTCAGGTCGGGTTTGACACGCTAATTTTGTAGATTTTTGGGTTCGGATTGTTTTAGGTTTAGGTCAGAAAAATCGTGTTCAAAACCCAAAATTTTCTGGTTGAATTTTCAAATCAAGTTTGTTTTTGTCAGGCCCAGTTAAACTAGCTCAGTGGCATAGTTCATGCAAAAAAAACTTATTGGCATTTTTAAATAAATTTCATTTTTCAGAGGCACTTTTGCTCAAAAACCTATGTTGCACGAAATCAAGCTATACATTTGTCGAAGACTTTTATGTGAGCATAAAATGTTTAATGGTTTGCTCAAAAAAAAAAAATGTTTAATGATTTTTATCGACGATATAAAAGGAATACGATAAGGGCATTGTTCTTGGGTAGATTGATCCTATAATCATATATTATTATATAGAACTATTTCAGTTGCCCTATTTATAAAGTTTCTCCCTTATGTATGATCCCGTTGCACTAACATGTTTGGGGCAGAAACATGCATTCATAATTTACTCCAATTTTTCATTCTATCAACTGAATTAACAGAGTATCGGAGTAATATTTTTTCTATAGGCCGCTCACCTAATCGCCCAGGATTCATTTGAAAAAAAAAAAAAAAAGACAAGTCCTTTTCTTTCGTATCAGCCACTGTACTGTAAGTTTCAAAGCCCCATTCTTAAATTCTCTCTCCGCTATATTCCAATTGGTGTTCACTAGAATTCTCCATAGAATTCTAATTGGGCTTTCCTTCAGTAGTTTTACCCGGCAGTTGTTATTTATTTCCTTTCGCCGATTTCCTTGTTGAATTCAAGATTGAAGAGCTTGGTTATTCCAGTTTGTGGATTCAGCTCTCAGTTGACGTGTTTCGATCTTTGAATTGGCTGAGAATTCGCCTCATTTATTACAAAGTTGTTGTTGCGTTGATCCTTATCGGATTCCTTTTTTTGTTCACAACACATTTCCAGGTGTGTTCCTTCTTAGTTATACTTGGCTCCATATTCATTTTTTCTAAAATTGATTAATTATCGAGAAAGTTGATGTTGTTCAACCTATCAAGACCATTTTAGATGGTTCTAATTATGTTATTTGGTCTCAAAAGATGACTAGTTTCCTAAAAGGACGGAGACTATGGCGGTATGTTAGTGTTTATATTGCAAATCCGACTAAACGACAGAATGAAATTGATGTTGCTTTTTTTGAGAGATTGGAAGATTGGGATAGCAAAAACCATCAGATTTTGACATGGATTAGGAACACATGTGTTTCATCTATTAAATTACAGTTTAGACGATTTGAAATTGCTCAACAAGTATGCAATCTTTTGCCCAAACGATATTCTACAACTGATATAGCCAACCAATATCAATTGCATGAGATCCTTCGAACCATGAAACAAGCACCAGGACAATCTGTTAATGAGTTTTTGTCCTGTATGCAAGTTATATGGGACCAACTGGCCTTGTCTGAGTTATTTTGGGAATGTTCCAAGGATGCTGAGAAGTTCATTATGTATCGGGATAAATTGTGAGTTATGCAGTTTCTTATGGCTCTGGGTAGTGACTATGAACCTGAACATGCTTCTCATCTTCATAGGGAGACTTTGCCTCATCTGAAAAATGCTGTAGCTGAGTTATTGTCTGAAGAAACCCAGCTTGAAATTCTCAAAAATTCCCAGTCACACGTCATGACATATACTGGAGTGCTGGCTGTATCTCAACTGGATAAACTTTGCAGGTATTGTAGGAAAAATGAAAATCTCATCTCTGAGTGTCGCAGGCTTCAAGTTAAGCAAAAGAAGGATCAAGAAAAGCTATCCAAGCCTTTCTCACACACAGCTGCTGTTACTGATACTTCAGGCTCCATATCTTTGAATGACTTACAGGATCTCCTTGATCAAATAACAAGTCACTTATCCTCATCAGCTTTGTCAGCAACACCAGGTATATCCTCTCCTTGGTATTTTGATTCTGACTGCTGCAATCATATGACCTATGCTTCTGGTGCTCTGGTTAATAAGTCTAGCAGAACTACTAGATTGGTTTTACGTACAGCTGATAACTCTGGGTTGAATATCACACATACTGGAGATATATCTACTGTGAATTTGTCGGTGCCTGATGCATTCTTTGTTCCTAGATTGGCACTAAACTTGATTTCTGTGGGTCAGTTATGTGAACTTGGTTTGGAAGTACGTTTCTCGAACAATGGTTGTCATGTGCAGGATTCACAAACTGGGCAAGTTCTGGGGACAGGACGTATAGTTGGACTCTTTTTTGAACCCATCTGGCTTGATGTAACCAAAT
The DNA here is from genome assembly GCA_029747015.1 of Carnegiea gigantea. Lineage (NCBI taxonomy): Eukaryota > Viridiplantae > Streptophyta > Magnoliopsida > Caryophyllales > Cactaceae > Carnegiea > Carnegiea gigantea. Next base: position 94,501 of record JAKOGI010000972.1, read on the forward strand.
AGAACTAATAATAATTGTGGTGCTACTTTATCTCGGGATACTTGGCATTCTCAATTAGGACATATCTCTTCATTCGATTGGAATCTTTAATTACTAGTGGAGTTTTAGGATATGTCAAACAGCATAATGTTGATTGTGTCTCTTGTAAGCTTACAAAACACCATGCATTGCCATTTAATAATAGTGACTTTGTTTCGAGCGCACCTTTTGATCTTGTCCATTATGACATTTGGGGACCTTCACCAGCTAAACTATCAGTGGATTTCAATACTTTGTGATTTTCGTGGATGATTATTCAAGATATATGTGGATTTATCTCCTTAAAAATCGGTCTAAACTACAACAGACTTACTACAATTTTGCTGCTATGTTATCACTCCATTTTCTTGGAAGATTAAGATTTTTCGATCTGACAATGCAATGGAGTACAGGGAGAAGAATTTTTTGACTTTTCTGGCTCAGAATGGCACTGTGCTATAACGCGCTTGCCCTGGAACTTCTTAACAGAATGGACAAGCAGAACAGAAACATCTTCATATTCTACACACTGTTTGAGCATTACTTATATCTGTAGCATGTCCAGAAGTGTTTTGGGGAGAAGTTGTGCTTACTACTGTCTACAGCATAAATCTCATTCCATCTCTTGTCACTGGCAATCAATCTCCACATGAGCGGCTTAACTCCTGACTATAGTATCCTTCGTGTTTTTGGATGTGTTTGCTTTATGCTTCTACAACCTCATGAATATACCAAGTTAGAACCAAGAGCTCGATTGTGTTGCTTTCTTGGGTATGGAATTGGGCATAAGGGCTATCGTTGTTGGGACCTATTTCTAAACGTGTTCGGGTGTCTTGTTATGTTGTGTTTTGGGAGCATAAAATGGTTTCAGCTCTCTCTGACTTCCACGTATCTAGTCCAATGACACAATTTTTCACAAACCCCTTATGTGATTTATTTCCAAATGATGGTCAAAACAATGATGCTCAAACTAGTGATGGTAGTCTTGATTCAACTGAGCCTATAGCAGTCGAGTCGTTCCTTCCACAGTCTTATGCTGATTGCTCCACCAACTATCTGGCTGGGCTGTTTGAAATAGGAAGTAATAATCCAACATCCTTCATACCTCCTATTAAGACATCTTCCACTAACTTAGAACTTCGACGCTCTGAAAGAGTACGTCAGGTTCCTGGTTATCTAAGTGACTACCAACTTTATGCCGTCGTTGCATCTCTTTATGAGCCCTCAACATATTGAGGAGCTAAATCTGATCCTCTCTGGCAGCAAGCCATGGAAGAGGAATTGCAAGCTTTGTTGAAGTCTCACACTTGGGATTTGGTTGAATTGCCACCAGGTAAAACTGTAATAGGGTGCAAATATGTCTACAAAATCAAAACTCACTTCGATGGTGAGATTGAAAGGTATAAAGCTCATTTGGTGGCGCTAGGATCCAGTCAAGAATACGACATTGATTATGAGGAAACATTTGCAACAGTGCCTCGACTTACATCGGTTCACAGTATACTTGCTGTTGCTGCTAGTAAGAAATGGGAATTGTTTCAGATGGATTTGAGAACGCTTTTCTTCACGGAGATCTCACAAAGGAAGTCTACATGAGACCTCCACGAGGTTATGACCATCCACCCAACATGGCTTGTCGACTTCGTCAAGCACTATATGGATTAAAGCAAGCTCCTCAAGCTGGGTTTTCCAAGTTTAGCTCTACTATCTGTCAGTTTGGATTTTCATCCGGTTCTTATGACCAAGCACTATTTATTCGTTGCACTGACAATGGTTGGATTCTGTTACTCCTTTATGTGGATGATGTGATAATTACAGGGGATGATATGGATGGAATTTTTGAACTCAAATCCTTCCTTAGTCAACATTTTGAAATGAAGGATCTTGGTAATTTGAGTTATATCTTGGGCTTAGAAGTATCCTCTAATTCTGACGCCTACTATCTCACTCAAGTCAAATATGCTATTGACTTGCTATCAAGAGCAGGCTTGACATATTCAAAAATAGCTCCAACACCTATTGAAGCCAATGTCAGATTCACTCCAACTGATGGTATACGAGTCAAAGACCCTACGCTTTATTGACGACTTGTTGCTAGCCTCATCTACCTAACTGTAACTCGCCTAGATATTGCGTATTTTGTTTATATTGTAAGTTAATTCATGTCTTCGCCTCGTACGACTCATTATGCGGCAGTTCTTTGCATTCTTCGTTATATTAAAGGTACTTTGTTTCACGGTCTTCATTTCTCGTTCAACTCACCACTTGAGCTACGCCCCCATTCGGATTTTGATTAGGCTGGGGATCCAATTGATAGGCGCTCCACTACCGAATATTGTTTTTTTCCTGGGCAATTCTTTGATCTTTGGCGTAGTAAGAAGCAAACGGTGGTTGCTCGCTCTAGCACTGAAGCGGAATACCATGCTCTTGCAGATACAACTTTTGAACTTGTCTGGTTGTGATGGTTATTAGCCGACATGGGTGCTACTCATCACTCATCCACCACTCTTTACTGTGATAATCAAAGTGTCATTCAAATTGCACATAATGATGTCTTTCATGAGAGAACCAAGTACATTGAAATCGATTGTCATTTTATTTGACATCATTTGGTGGTAAATGATCTTCATCTCATTTATGTATCTGCACTTGATCACGTCGCAGATGTGTTCACCAAAGCTCACTTGCCAAGACGTTTTCAAGATTTAATATCCAAGCTCAAGGTCAATTTTCCTCCTCCACCTTGAGCTTGAGGGGGGTGTTAACGATATAAAAGGAATATGATATTGGGGCATTATTCTTGGGTAGATTGATCCTAGAATCATATATTATTATGTAGGATTATTTCGGTTGCCTTATCTATAGAACTTCCAACTTGCATATAATCTCATTGTACTAACATATTCGGGGCAGAAAAATACATTCATAATTTGTCTGTATAAAAATCGTTAAATTCAATCAAGCTAGAAGTAATGCATTCATTAGATAAGGAAGAAAAATAAAGCGTTCTTCCATGAGCGATCTCCAAGTGTTACTCCACCAATCACTCAATTTTAGGGTATTTGCAACGTATAACTTGCACTCACAATATTTTTCCATTCGTTTAACAGTGATTTTAGACCAAATAAAGGAAAGTTTTCTTACCATCATTTTCGTTTTCAATTCTGTGCTCAACATGCCAGTGGTAATCTTCAATATGGACATTAGTTCTTCCATCCAAATCGTTAAGCAGTTTGGCGAGGTGTCTCATCTCAAAGCAAAAGCAGAGTCATCCATGTTTGGACCCAGGTTTGACATCCTTGTCTCAAGAACAAGATTAGAAGCCGAACCCTCCATCGGTTTCTTTTATTATTCCAGACCAAATGGGCTAGGATGGTGTCCACACCCATAAAAAAAAGAAAAAAAAAAAGAGAGAGAGAGAGAGAGGATGGTAATTGCAGAAATGGTAACCGGGACTTTGCGGGCAAACACACTCTCCCCAACGTGTGCACCATGACTGATAAACCAAATGCCACAAATGAAAGTTCAGATCGCCTCTGGTCGAAACTTTGACAATGAATTATAAAAAATAAAATGATTATCTATCAGAGCACATATGTTAGCATCCTGTGGCAATTCTCCCCAATGCAAACCCATCAATGATTATCTATCCTAAATGGTTACTAAGAAATACCAAAATAAAAAATAAAATACAAAATCTTCTTGTATTTTGTGCGAGCAATCCTAAAGATGATAGCTAGGTATACAATTATATTGACCTCAATCCTAATGCTTTTGCTACAAGGGCGCCATCAAAAGGGTGTAAGTTGCTTCCAGCAGTTTCTTATATATATTAAAAAAAAAAAAAATTCAGAAATCGAAGCAGACTTTGCATGAAGACTTCTTAAACCTGGACCCGTTCCGCATCGTCGAGTTCACACATAGACAGGAGAAAAGGCAGCGCCCGGGTAGGGACTCTCCAGCAAAGCAGTGTGACAGCTCAAACTTGAAATTGCGATCACGATATAGATCCTAATTCCATATCTTAATCATTGCATCATCACTTGCAGAGGCAAGCAATTGTTTTTCTTGCACGACAGTGATTAACCAGTTTACAAAATGATGCATGGCATGGACTGGAAATGCTGGCAAAATCACTGGCATCTAGGATTCAAACTAGAAAGTTATCCACAAGCTTCGATAATAGGCATACGTGCTGTCCCAGGACAGCTTTTCCACTTCTATTGTACCATATCAATAGCTAACCAAATCATAAACCAAAATAATACCCCTAGAATCCCGCCTAGGTTACCCGGGGGGGAGGGAGGGAAGCTTTAAACATATGCAACCTTACCCATATAACAGAATTATACAGAGATTGCTTATGTGGGACTAGACTTGAAAGGGGTTGTGTACCTACTAGTTTGGAACAGAAAGTGGAAGATGTAAAGTAAAAGATCTTCCTTACTCCACAATAATCAAAAGCTGGGAAATTCGCCTAACATAACCTAAACTAAAGTGGCCCAATCAGTAATGCAACAGCCCATCAATCAAGCCAACGCAAGGTGTGCACAGCAAGGATTCAAAATGCGCTTTTGACTGCAATATGGAAAATTTGCTCTAACACATCCATATCATGGTTAAAACGTGGTTCTCCCAACTCCAAAGCCGTCCCGATGTGGCTGTTCTGCGCGAAATGGCCTCATTCTGAATCCATGGTGCAGAGATAGAAATGTACGCTGCCCTAGTGTGACAGGAAAAAGGAACTTTGATGACTATAGAAAATAGATGTATGCACTGCAATCGCTGGTATTTATAGAAAAGCACAATTGATGGGTGCCATTAGATTTCAATCATGTGACAAAACGGCCTCACCAGAACAGAACACCTAAATCACATTCACCAATCCCAACATAATAGGTTTTTCTTAAATAAAAAAAAAAAAAATCCCCAAACAGCCTACTTTTCTGGAATGGTAGCTCACAGCTCCGACCATACTAATAGCGGAACCTTTGCTGTATTGGCTAAGAACCCCACCAGTAAGACAGTCTACGAAACCTTCTCAAGCACTTCATGCAAACCCAGCATCTTATTAACATCCAGTAATGAACCTTACCAGGGGGCTCCACTGGATACAATTCACGTCCATTTCATGAGCCTTCTTCTTCCTTGCAAGTAATTTATACATGGGTCCATCCACCTGCGAAGAAACGAGCAAGCAAACTCATTATTGCTGACTACAAGTATACAATAAGGGCCTGTTCTTTTCGTGGGTAAATTGGGTGGGTAAAAGGGTGAAGTAGGTTGAAGTAGATTGAGGTGGGTTGAAGCTGGTATTTTTTTTTGAAGTGGGTTGAAATAGGTTGAAGTAGGTTCAAATGGGTTGAAGTGGATTGAAGTTGGTATATTTTTTATGTGGTGGGTTGAAGTAGGTTAAAATAATGAGAATGTAATTAATGTGTGATAATTTATGAAGTTACCGAGATTTTGTGGAATATTTGTTTATTTTTTTATTTTTTTATTTTTTATTTTTTATTTTTATTTTTCTTTTTTCTTTTTTCTTTTTTCTTTTTTTTCTTTTTTCTTTTTTATTTTTCTACTTTTTTGTTTTTTGTTTTTTATTTTTTATTTTTTATTTTTTATTTTTTTATTTTTAATTTTTTAATTTTTAATTTTTAATTTTTATTTTTTATTTTTTTAATTTTTTCTTTTTTATTTTTTATTTTTCTAATTTTTTTATTTTTTTCTATTTTCTCTTTTCTTTTTTCTTTTTTCTTTTTAATTTTTAATTTTTCTTAGTTTTTAATTTTTAATTTTTAATTTTTCTTTTTTTATTTTTAATTTTTAATTTTTTAATTTTTTTATTTTTTTGGAATTTTCTGTAGCTTTTGTTTGGAATAAAACTAAAAAGATAAAAAAATTAAAAAATAAATACAAAAAATTAAAAAAATACAAAAATAAAAAATAAAAAATAAATATAAAAAATAAATATAAAAAATTAAAAATTAAAAATTAAAAATTAAAAAATTAAAAATAAAATACAAAAAATAAAAAATAAAATTAAACAACTAAAAAATAAAAAATAAAAATTAAATACAAAAAATTTAAAATAAAATTAAAAAATTTAAAATTTAAAACTTAAAACTTAAAATTTAAAATTTAAAATTTAAAAAATCAAAAATTAAAAATTTAAAAATAAAATACAAAAAATTTAAAATATAAAATTTAAAAATTTAAAATTTAAAAATTTAAAAATAAAAAACTAAAAAAATGCAAAAATACAAAAATAAAACAATTTCAAAGTACGATAATTTACAAAAAAGTAGTATAATGAACTTTTTGGTTCAAAAATGATTAAATCTCAGATGACACTTTACAAATTATTAAAATTATGAAGGGGGTGAGTTGAAGTTGGTTGAAGTGGATTGAAATAGTTTGAGGTAGGTTGAAGTTGGTTGAAGTTGGTATTTTTTTTTTTCAAGTGGGTTGAAGTAGGTTGAAATAGATTGAAGTGAGTTGAAATAGGTTGAGGTTGGTAAATTGCAATTGACCCACGAAAAGAACAGGCCCTAAATGGTCTCAAAGCAGAAACTGAGCTGAAATACATCGATCTGAAGTAACAAAGCAGATCATGAATTCATTGCGATGAAATGTCATAATGTAGCTCTTACAACCGTGCTGGATTGTTGGGTTTCGTGACCCAAAATCCAAGAATCGGCATGGTGGGACCGTGCTACACAAACACGGACGTGTCAAGACGAAGGAGCGCCAAGCCGAGAGAAGGCAGAAAATTGGCACGGGGAAGCCGTGCCATGTGGCACGGTCGTGCCACCTAGGCACGGTGTGACCGTGCCACGCGGCACGGTCGTGCCATGTGTGTTCTATCGCGGTTCGTTCGGTGGCGGCTAGGGTTTGTGGTGTTGTGCAATTTTCCCTGGCGGATAGGTTTCGTCTCTAAGGGTAAAACCCTATTTTTCAGGCCCTATATAAGGAGGGTCAGGTCTAGGATCTAAAATCACTCCAGTATTCATAAACACATTGAGAGGTAGAAGTACTTTGTGAGAGATTACAAGAGAGAGGTTGTAATTCTACTCTTAGATCAAATCACTGTGGTGATTGTGATCGTGTTGTATTCTTCCTACTCATAGTGGATTGTTTTAGTGCTTTCGTCGTCCGTGGTTTTTCCCGCATTGGGTTTTCCACGTTAAATCTCTTGTCTTCTTATTTCTATTTCTGTTATTCTACTTGAATTTCTGAGTCTCTAACTCATCCTATCACTTCCGCTATTGTTGTTGCTCTAATATTTTCCTAACAAGTGGTATCAGAGCTTTGGTTATAGAATGTCTTCTATCATGAAGGCAGATATTCAGAAATTCGATGGGGAGATTAGCTTTAATCTCTGGAAGGTGCAGATGAGAGCGGTTCTCATCCAGCACGGGTTGTGGAAGGTTCTGAAAGGACCTTATGTTAAACCTGAAAAGATGACAGAAGAACAGTGGGCTGAAGATGTAAAGAAGAAACGTGGATCACTGATGGAGGACGAATGGGAGGAACTGGAGCTGAAAGCGGTGTCAGCCATACAACTGTGCCTGACATCTCACGTTCTCCGAGAGGTACTTGACAAGGTAACTGCTATTGATCTTTGGACTCGGCTAGAGGAACTCTATATGACGAAGAGTCTAGCCAACAAGATCCGGTTGAAGGAAAGGTTGTACACCTTTCGTATGGCTGAAGGTACTCCTGTCCAAAAATACTTGAATAAATTTAATTCTATTCTGGTAGATTTGGAGAGTTTGGATGTTAAAATTGAGCATGAAGATAAGGCAATTCTACTTGTTGTGTCTCTACCCCTTCCTACAAACACTTTAAGGAAATTATGTTATATAGTAACTCGGATGCCATATCATTTGAAAATGTCAAGTCTAACCTGCTGTCTAAAGAAAAATTTGACCATGACATCTATGCTGATCCGGCTGAGGGATTAGTTGTCAGGGGTAGAACCACTGAGAAAAGGGGGAACAGTAATAAGAAAAAGAACCGTTCTAAATCAAGGAATCCTCACTCTAACAAAACCTGCCACTACTGCAACAAATTGGGTCATATCCAGGCTAATTGCTGGAAATTAAAGAAAAGGAATGGGAAGGAGGAAAAGAAGAAAACTGCTACAGCTGATTGTGTAGTAGAGTTAGAGTCTGATGGTGATGTGTTGCTTGCTACTTCTTTAGCTACCACCTCCGAAAGGGGAGTGCATATTGATTGAGTTTTAGATTCTGATTGTACTTTTCACATGTGCCCTCATAAGGACTGGTTCGTCAACTATGAGACAGTTGACACTGGGGTGGTACTTATGGGCAACAATGCTGAATGCAAAGTTGCAGGAATAGGTACGGTGCAGAATAAAACCCATGATGGGACAATTAGAACATTGTCTAAAGTGCGCCACATACCTGACATGACCCGTTGTTTAATATCCTTGGGTACTCTTGAGACTAATGGTTGCAGGATTTCTATGGAAAATGGTGTCCTAAAGGTAACTAAGGGAGTCATGGTGATAATGAAGGGACTGAGGTAAGGCAGTCTCTACATTCTACAAGGAACTACAGTTACAGGCGTAACTACAGTTGGTACAGCAGATGACACAAAGTTATGGTACATGAGGTTGGGCCATGTGAGTGAGAAAGGGATGACTATTCTGGGTAAGAAAGGTTATTTTGGTAACGCCAGTACGGGTAAGCTCGATTTTTGTGATCAGTGCGTTTTTGGGAAAAAAAAGAAGGTAAGTTTCTTAAAAGCAAAACACCGTACCCAGGGGATCCTCGACTACATTCATTCTGATCTGTGGGGTCCTTCAAGGGTTCCTTCTTGTGGAGGTAAGCATTACATGTTAACTTTTGTTGATGATTTCTCACGCAAGGTTTGGGTTTACTTCTTGAGACAGAAAAATGAGACATTCTCTATGTTCAAGAAGTTCAAGGCTCTGGTTGAGAACCAGACCAGGGGAAAGATCAAGAAACTTAGGACTGACAATGGTCTTGAGTTCGTTGAGTCAGAGTTTGAAGAGTTCTGCACGATAAATGGCATAGCTAGGCACAAGACTTTGGTTGCCAAACCACAGCAAAATGGGGTTGCAGAACGAATCAGCAGGACTCTAATGGAGAAAGCTCGATGTATGCTTTCAAATACCGGGCTTTGGGATTGCAAAGTTTTTTAGGCAGAGGCTATTTCTACAGCCTGCTACTTAGTGAATCGTTCACCACACACCTCCATTGACTTCCAAATTCCAGAAGAAGTATGGTCAGGTAATCCTCTTGATTATTCTAGTTTAAGAATATTTGGATGTCCTGTGTATGCCCATGTGAATAATGAAAAATTAGCCCCTAGGGCTGTCAAATGTATGTTCCCTGGATATGCATCTGAGTCTAAAGGATACCGCATGTGGTGTCCTGAGTCTAAGAAAGTCATTCAGAGCAGGGATGTAACCTTCAATGAGACTGCTATGTTATCTCCTGGAGAGGAGTCTGTTGTTTCCTCCACTGGTGCAGGTGATCAGGAAGATATCAGTGTGGAGGTAGAGATGGAGACCGTTACAGCTCAAGATGGAGCTGCTAATCAGCCCAATAGGGAGGCCCAGGTTACTGAACCTGGAACCATCAGTTCCAAGCAACCTCAGGAGGAGGTTGCCTAGTCTATAGCTTGTGATCGTCCTCGAAGGGAGATCAGGAGACCTGCCCGTTACAACGATGATGAGGGGCTGATAGCATACGCACTTTCAGTTGCAGAGGAAGTGTCTGAAGGTGTTGAACCTTCAAACTATACTGAAGCAATCACTTGCCCAAGTTCACCTAACTAGATCCTAACTATGCAAGAGGAGATGGAGAGTCTGCAAAAGAACCGAACCTGGGAACTATGTGAACTACCTAAAGAACGAAGAGCCTTAACTGCCAAGTAGATCTACAAGAAGAAAGAAGGAATTCCTGGAGTTGAAGATGCAAGATGGAAGGCACGGTTGGTTGTTCGTGGCTGCAACCAAAGGGAAGATATTGATTACAATGAGGTTTTCTCCCCTGTTGTTAGACATACTTCTATTCGAGTGCTTCTTGCCTTTGTTACGTTGTTTGACTTGGAGTTGGAGCAGCTTGATGTGAAAACAGCATTCCTGCATGGAGAGCTGGAAGAAGAAATTTACATGAGGCAACCTGAAGGGTTTGCTATTCCTGGGAAGGAACAATTGGTGTGTAAGTTGAAAAAGTCCTTGTATGGACTCAAGCAAGCTCCTAGATAGTGGTATAAACGTTTTGACACGTGTATGATCGATAAAGGGTATACACGCAGTAGATATGACAATTGTGTGTATTTTAGACAGTATTCTGATGGTACATTTATTTACCTACTATTATATGTCGATGATATATTAATCGCTTATAAGAATAAAACCTTAATTGGCATGTTAAAATCTCAACTCAATGAGGAGTTTGAGATGAAAGACCTGGGTGCAGCAAAGAAAATACTAGGCATGGAGATCCACAGGGATTGGAAATCAGGTAAACTGTACTTGTCTCAAGAAAGGTACCTTGAGAAAGTACTATGTAAATTCAACATGGACAACTGCAAGGCAGTTTCTACTCTACTTGCTGCACACTTCAGATTGTCTGCGGAATGCTGCCCACAAACAGAGGAAGACATCAGAAGAATGTCCAATGTACCTTATTCTAGTGCTGTTGGTAGTTTAATGTATGCTATGATTTGCACTAGACCTGACTTATCATCCTGTAAGTGTGGTAAGCAGATATATGCATAATCCTGGGAAGGATCATTGGGAAGCTGTGAAATGGATCCTTCTATATGTGAAGGGTACTATAGGGAAGGGGTTGGTGTTTGATAGAAACAAAGCTGTTACATCCGATGTTGCAGGCTTTGTTGATTCTGATTATGCTGGTGATTTGGATAGGAGGAGGTCCACATCTGGGTATATCTTCACCATGTGTGCAGGCGCTATCTCCTGAAAAGCATCGTTGTAGTCTATTGCAGCCTTATCTGCTACAAGAGCTGAATACATTGCTGCTACTGAAGGGGTGAAGGAGGCTACCTGGTTGAGGGGCCTTGTGATTGAGCTTGAAGTCCCACAAGCTACTACTGTGGTATTTTCTGATAGTCAGAGTGCCATCCACCTGACTAAGAACGATGCCTACCACTTGAAGACCAAGCACATTAGTGTGAAATACCACTACATTAGAGACACAGTTGCTGCAGGAGAAGTAACAGTGAAGAAGGTTCATGTGTCAGAAAATCCTGCAGACATGTTAACCAAGCCTCTACCATTGGTTAAGTTCGAGCATTGCCTGGACTTAGTAGGCATCCACAGCCACTAAGCGCCCTTCGGGGCATTGCCCCTTGGGGGGCGTCACCCTTCAGGGTGCGATGACGGCGTCAGAGAGTGGTGATTGGAGATTTCGGTTTAAGGTGGAGATTGTTGGGTTTCGTGGCCCAAAATCCAAGAATCGGCATGGTGGGACCGTGCTACACAAACACGGACGTGTCAAGACGAAGGAGCGCCAAGTCGAGAGAAGGCAGAAAATTGGCACGGGGGAGCCGTGCCTTGTGGCACGGTCATGCCACCTAGGCACGGTGTGACCGTGCCACATGGCACGGTCGTGCCACGTGTGTTCTGGCACGGTTCGTTCGGTGGCGGCTAGGGTTTGTGGTGTTGTGCAGTTTCCCCTAGCAGCTAGGTTTCGTCTCTAAGGGTAAAACCCTATTTTTCAAGCCCTATATAAGGAGGGTCAGGCCTACGATCTAAAATCACTCTAGTATTCATAAACACATTGAGAGGTAGAAGTACTTTGTGAGAGATTACAAGAGAGAGGTTATAATTTTGCTCTTAGATCAAATCACTGTGGTGATTGTGATCGTATTGTATTCTTCCTACTCATAGTGGATTGTTTTGGTGCTGTCGTCGTCCGTGGTTTTTCCCGCATTGGATTTTCCACGTTAAATCTCTTGTCTTCTTATTTCTGTTTCTGTTATTCTACTTGAATTTCTGAATCTCCAATTCATCCTATCGCTTCCGCTATTGTTGTTACTCTAATATTTTCCTAACATGGATTATACCAGAGCATCAATGACAAATCACTTCCCAACATGCTCCTGGCTCTATAAGAGAGCCTGCCAGGATTTGCCTTCTGTTCAACACCAGTGCCTTTCATTTTTAACCAAAATGGATAAAGGTGTTATATTAATATTTATTCAGCTTTTGAACTCTAGGCAAAGTTACTAGTTTACATACAACACAACTGAGGATCATCAGTTAACCGGTAAGATTAACATCACTTATTTCCACCTTGGAAAAGTATCGATTAGATTCATGGTCTAACAAGGTGTCATCAATGCTGGTCCTTAGCTATTACTCTAAGCCTGCACCAAGGTTGGCAATTCATAAGTTACCTTTTGCATAAGATATGTTTTTCTTCCAGAGACGCCTAGCTAAAAATGGTTGTTTCTACTATCTACCTAACTTTAACCCACCTTGAATCCTTGATACTTTCTTTTTGAAGGCACAAGACATAGACGCTGTTTCCCCAGTTCAAGACACTAGATCAAAATTATCATGCTTAATTTATATCTTTTTCATCTGAGGGTCCTACAATGCACAACCATAGAAGTACTCTCCTGTTATAGTCAAAAATTACCAAAAGCATTTGTTGGAAATGTAAGGACTTACCTTCATGCAGAAACGTTGCCCAAGCCTCGCCTGTTGAGTGTTGCCCATGAACATGGTGCCTACTAGAGTCACCAATGAGGTTTACACCCCAAACCAAATCTCTAAGATGGCTATATTTAGTATGAGGGATATGACATAAAGAGTATTAATCTAGGAATGTTAGCTTCTCAACTATATCACACTCCTTCCGTATTTGTCCCCCTTTATATAATAGCAAACACCTTGTAATAGAATTAAGAGATTAAAATTTAGCTAATTAATACTTAGCTAATCACCTTGTAACTGATATATTAATGGGAGATTATGGTGCCATAATGTGACCATTATTTTTTGGTCAACAGCTCCCCTTCGATCACATAGACCGCAAATCCCACATCTCTCTGCTAATCAATCTCCTCATACTTTAGACTGGGAATGAAGTGTGCCACCAAAAACAATAAGTCATGTTATATCAAGTCACCATCTAACTGATATAACTTTTTCACAAAATACGATATGCCAAATCATCCTCAGCATCACCCGTGGCATACATAGTTCCTTTATGCCATATGATATATCATATGATTATATACTCAATGCAATCACCCAGGCTGATATGGTTATGATGGATAGATTTTTTCTTAAACACTCATTAACTGCTTAACTACTTTTCTAATGTGTTCTCACTGAACCGTACACATCATGGCCCTTAAAAAATACATTAAGGTAGCATTATCAAGCTTTGACTTCATACCACAACTTCAAGTCAAAGGATCATCGTCCACAGGGTCACATAATGACAAAAGATAGGGAAGTCCATTATCACTCCATGTATAGGTCATCTTATAAGTACACACAGAAAGAGATGTGTGTCATGGCATAGTTCCCACTCAACTGGGTACGTCACTCTTTATGCCACCCGAATCGTCAGTCTAGATTTTCATCCAAAAATCTGACCTGAGCCATTAGATTAACATACTAAATGTTAATCTTGACACTCAAGATTCGGCTTTCAAGGTTTCAATATGAAATCCTATTTCATACTCGACTTCCTCGAAGTCTCATCTTAGACTCACTAAGGTGACTGTATTCATTTTACTCATACACTTCCAGTGTGAGTAATCAAAATTACACGCCTAGTGCCAATATGATTCAGTCTCAAGTGTCAAAGTGATTGCCTATGTGACTAGGCCAATAAGAAGCCTGTGACATTTTAATATGCCAAATATATAACAATAAATCATGAGCATTTTGCTCATTTACAAGGAACCATGTCCATCATGTATAAGTACATGCAACCACTAAACCTTATGAATTCTTAGACTCAACAAATGAGCTTTACGCGCATCACTAGGAATAAGTTTAGTTAACGGAACCTAATCACATTGTTAATATATATATATATACCTAATGGCAATACTTTTTGTCTCCATGAGATGGCTCTCCCACCCAGGTGAAGGCATGTCCAGAAGTTGACCTAGACTCATCCGAGTCACCACCCCAATTGATATTTGAGTATTCGCTCAACTTAAGGTCTCCTCCTTGATAGCAAAAGACTAAATCAGTAGTACCATAAAGATAGCCCTTGATTCTCTTAATGGCTTACCATCAACAAGTCCTAGGTTGCTTTGACTTACCAGACCTAGGGCTGGCAAAAAATTGTCCGACCCGGATACCTGGATTTGTCCGACTCGAAAAAAATCGGGTATGGACACTTTTTTTTTGTCCGAATTTGAAATCCGGACATTTGGACATGTCCGGATTCAAATCGGGTCGGGTCCGGGTTTCGCTGAACCGGGTTCGGGTTGTCCGAAGTTGGAGGCAAATCCGGGTCCGGACAAATTCGGACAACCGGACTGCCCGGACCCGATTTTCAGTGGGCTTGGCCGCTTGGGAATTCAAAATTGGGATGAGGACCATGAGGCGGGCCTTTCAATTTTTGAGGAAAAAAATCGAAAAAATTGCCAATTTTAATTTGAAACCCTAGAATCTAGAATGAAACTGAAAGTGCCAGACCCCAGTCTCTCTCCATCGCTGCGCTGCTGCCTGCCCCTGCTGTGATACTGTCTCTCTCCCATCCTCTCCTCGCTCACTTCCTCTCTCTCCCAGACGGCCAGACCCCAGTCTCCCTCTCCCATAACGCATCTCTGTTTGGACTTTGGATCCTAATTCGTTGCAAGCATCTTCATCAATTCAAGGTAAATTCCCTTCATCTCTGTTAAACCTTCGAGCTCCCCTGACTCGTTGCCTTTGCTGCCCATGGCCATGGATGTTGGTGTTTCTTCTTTCGCTTGAAGGTGCCCGGTTTGCTGCGTCTTTGTACTAGTAATATTGTCATGTACTCATGTTTATGTTTAATTTGCACTTCATCTTTTTATTTTTCGACATGTTTTTGCCAATATTCTGTCAATATTCGTCCTCTATACAAATAGAAATGCTAGTTTTCATATTCAAATCTTCTGTATTTTTTTTCCTTCACTTTTTGGTGCTTTATTTATTTAAGCTATGTTCGGTTTCCGGTTTCCCTTCATTTTTACAGACTTTTGGCTCCTTGTTAGAGAACACTTTGGTCTTGGGATCATTTGCCTTTGCTTTTGCAATGTGTGCTTCGTGTGGTTTATGGATTAATGTAGAAAGCTAGCTTGTGTTGTATATGTAATGCTGTATTAACATTGTTTCGTACCCAGGTATTAAGAACATAATGTGAAAAAAATGCAATGTATTTAGTACTCTGAATAAGCAATGTATTTAGTTCTTTTTCGAATGTATGAGTTATTATATGGCCTATCTACTAGTACTACAACAGGATGCTGAATGAAAATTATCTTGTCAATGTACAAGTGAGATTGTAAAATTATCTTGTGGATTGAAGTGGATATATATTAATGATGTCAAAAGTGGGGTAAAAAGGAGATGTAGTGTGAATGTGTAAGAATATTATTCCATATTCAAATAAGACAACAATAGCAATTCTAACCTTTTTGAACTCCTTAATCATAAATTGTGTAGATATTGCTGTCCATGCTTCTAATATTGGCTTTAATAACCAAGATGTCTCGTGATTCCTGACTTGTTTTGCTTAGTTCGTCAAGGGTCAATAACCATGGGAGCGTAATCATTTTGTTTTTGGTTCTAGAATTTGTCAGTTCATTTTTTTTTTTCAAAACTTAGAAGCATTTCATAACCATGGGAGCATAATCATTTACATTTTATAGTTTGTAACTTGCCTTTTAGTTCGTCAAGGGTCCTTTAACTTATCATTTGCTTGTGGTGTAGACTGTAGATACTGGATAATTATGGCCACTGTTGATGTGAGTGTTGACATCTCAGATACACAGTCACAAGAAGTGGTTAGTTTTTCTTCTTTTTATACTTAATTTAATGTTTTAGAAAGCATTATTGTAATTAGATTAAGTTGTTGCTAAATGTGGTTATTTTTTGCTGTTTTGTAGAATATAGAAAACACACATGACACAAGCAAATCGGCAAGTGTTCCAACCTCTAGCAAGAAGCACAAACCAGAACCAGATTGTGGAGCAAGACGGAGGAAGAACCGATCTGAAGTATGGGATCACTTTGAGAAATTAGAGGAAGGTACTTACTCGTTGCCTCAAAATGATGATTACAAAAGAGGGAAGTGTAAGGGTTGCAATTCGGTTTTGATTTGTGATAGTAGGTATAGGACTACAAACCTAAAACGTCATATAAAGACTTGTGTGAAGTTGCAAGGCCAAAATGATTTGAGACAAATGCTCTTGAATGCTTCCTTGTCCGGTGATATGTCATTAAGAGGTTCTAAAATAGATAATAATGTCTATAGAGAGAAACTTGCAAGAATGATCGTGCGCCATGAACTTCCTTTCTTGCATGTAGAGTATGAAGGAGTTAGAGAGGTCCACGAATACTTGAATCCAGATGTGAAGCATATTACTAGAAACACATGTAAGTCTGACATGTTTAAACTTTACCTTAAGAGCAAGAATAGAGTGAAGGAGCTACTAAGTGCATGTCCCGGTAGAGTTTCTCTAACGGCTGATTTTTGGAGTTCAATAACGGGTGATTCTTACATGTGTATCACTGTCCATTTCATAAACAATGATTGGAAGCTTCAAGACTTTGTGTTGTGCTTTTCATGCTTCCCTCCTCCGCATAACGGTGTATTGATTAGTGAAAGATTTTCTAAGTTGATGGGCGAGAGTGGGTGGACTATTGAGAATAAATTGATGGCAATTACTTTGGATAATGCTTCAAACAATGATACTTTTGTTCATTCCTATATGACCAAGTTATTATCTCAAGGTGCTTTAACTTTAAATGGGCGATTTTTTAGGGTGCGATGTGCTGCTCATGTGATTAATTTGATTGTGAAATCGAGTTTGGAAGAGCTTGATGTTGTTATAAAGAAGGTTAGAGATAGTGTGAAATATGTCAAGGGGTCACCTTCTAGGCTTGTCAAGTTTTTAGAAGCTGCAAAAGACAAAAAGATTGCTTGTGTTAGAAAACTGAAGCATGATGTGGTCACAAGGTGGAATTCCACTTATCTTATGCTTGAGAGTGCCTTATTTTATAGAGGTGTCTTTGCTTATCTTGCCATAATTGATAAGTATTATACATTTTGCCCTTCTTCTTATGAATGGAAGAAAGTTGAAGTGTTGGCTAAATTTCTCAAGCGTTACTATGATGTGACTAAGCTCTTTTCGGGAAGTAAGTATCCCACTTCAAATCTATTCTTCCATGGAGTTTGGCAAATACAACCCCACTTACTAGAGGAGGCTACAAATCCCGATCCTTTCATTAGGGACATGGTGGTTAGAATACAAAGGAAGTTTGATAGCTATTGGCAAGAGTGCAACTTGGTCTTGGCAATCTATGGAAAGGATGAGGGTGCTCAAAGGACAAAGCAAGTTCTTGATACCATGAAGGCGCTTTTTGAGGAGTATAAGGAGGAAAGTCCGGCAAATTTGGATACTCGTACTTCTCAAGTGCAACAAAATGTTGAATCGGAAGCCGATGGTTTGGATCCTTATGAGAATGTAAGTTGCACTTTTCCTATTAAATCTTGCATTAAGTAAAATTCTGAATTTCCTTGACAAAATTAACTTTAAATTAAATTTCAAAGTTAGATTTCGGAAAGCTCATTTATTTTTCATTGTTTGGTTGTTAAGGACTTGGACATCATGAATGCAAGTTTGTTTGTGGAGAAATCGGAGTTAGACTTATATTTAGAAGAACCACTTATAGATAGAAAGCAAGAGATAGATATCTTGATGTGGTGGAAATCCCTTGTATACCGTTCTCCTTCTCTAGTAAAGCTTGCACGTGATGTATTGAGTATCCCTGTCACCTCGGTTGCTTCGGAGTCGGCTTTTAGTGTTGGAGGTAGAATCTTAAAGCCAACGAGAAGTTCTTTAACTCCCGATAGTGTAGAAGCTTTGATTTGTACAAGGAATTGGATATTTGGATTGAAAGGTAATTTCTTTGTTGTATTTGGAATTTTGAAGCTCTTAGTTTTGACATGTTGTAGACTTATAACTTAATTTATATAAATTATTGTATTACTTTGTTTAGAGGAGGATGAAGGAGATGTTGATGCCATAACTGAGGAGATGACTTATCTAGATCTCAATGCTTCCACTTCTCAAGGAGGTTCAAATGAACCTTTTCAAGTTGATTAGAGGTAATAATTTATCATTGCATTTCTTCTATACTTTTAATCACAAGTGAGTTCCACTCTTATGCCATTTATATTTTGTTTTTGAGGTGCTTGGAGTTGGAGCTTTCAAGACCTTGGTGACTAGATTCGAGACTTGAAGCATGTCGGCTGCGTTGGAGTAACAATTGGAGACTTTGTTGTCATTGTCTTGATGGTTTTGTAATAGACTACTGTGTGAAGTATCACACTATTATTCATTTAGTTTGCTCACTTGGTGTTGAACTTTGTGTTATTGACTTATTGTGCTCTTTGGTGTTGAACATTGTTTCATTTGTTTGTGTGTTTCTTCCAACTTCATGGAAGCACAATTGTGTAGCCATAATGCAATCTTCATTGTTATTAATTATCACTTGGTAGGTAGAATCGTTGTTGCCTTGTTGGGAGCTTTGGATTTGAAATCGGACATCCGGACATCCGGACCGGACATCGGACAACCGGGTCCGGGTCCGGGTATGGTCTGGTTGTCCGATTTCAAATCCAAACAGGGTCCGAGTATGGCTGTTTTGTCCGATTGTCCGATTCGTCCGTACCCGAAATGACCCGGACCCGGAATTTTGCCAACTCTAACCAGACCAACCACAAAGCAAATGCCAGGCTATGTACATAACATGACTTACATTTATCTTCATATGACATTAGCATAACGGACATTGTCCATTTCATTGTTTGTTTCAGGGCATTGAGCAAGACTCAAGGTTAGACCTTTCTCAACTGGAGTATCCACGGGTTCGGAATTATAAATTCAAAATCATTCTAAGATAATTTGATGCATGCTTCTTGGGATAGCTTTGGATTATTTGCACTCCTAAGACATACCTAGCTTCATCGATGTCCTTCCTCTCAAAGATATAGGACAACTACTTTTAGTGGCTTCGATCATCTCCAAGTTGTT
Organism: Carnegiea gigantea; assembly: GCA_029747015.1. Classification (NCBI taxonomy): domain Eukaryota; kingdom Viridiplantae; phylum Streptophyta; class Magnoliopsida; order Caryophyllales; family Cactaceae; genus Carnegiea; species Carnegiea gigantea. The sequence goes on from JAKOGI010000972.1 coordinate 113,800, forward strand.
TCCGAACCATCACTATGCCATCAACGTGTAAGGTAAGAAACACAATCCCTCTATTGATTTCTTGACATACGCACAATAGTCTTCAGAAACCATGGATAAGCTGGGCTTGAACTTATCGAGCAAACCATTTGGCTGACACTTTAACTTGAAAACTCATTTGCTTTTGATAGACTAACATCAGGATGGAGGATCAACAAGTTCTCAAACCTTTTTCTTGCCATTGAATCCATCTCATCCCTCATGGCATCCATCCACTCTTTGTAATTTGATAAATAAATCACGTCATGATAACAGGTAGATTCCTCAACTTCCAAGGAAGTGCATAAGAATACGTATCTTCAACTTCGAAATATCATCGAGGAATTCTTTCGTGCCCACTCCTGTGGATCCTGGGACCTTCATTATTTGTCTGCCTAAGCGAGAAATCCCTCCTCCTTTCTCTAAGAGGTATAGGACCAAGAATCCCTCTCCCCTTCTCTAAGAGGTATAGGACCCTGAGCACAGAGAGAAATACCCCTACTATCAATTAGAGGTGGGATCCTGAGCGTGTGGACGAACTGCATGTTCAGGAATGGGAGATTGAGGATAAACCTCATTCTCATGCTGACTCTCTTCAACATTCGGAGATTGAAGATGAATCTCATTCTCCTAACTAGACAAACCTTCACCATTCCTATTAAATAAGGAAGGTGTACTATCGTCAGTAACTTAGTGAGAATTCATATCCTCCCCCTCATCGAGATACAGTTGAAGGTCTTGTTGTAACCCATACAATTGTGGTCCTTTTTAAATTCCACCACAAGCTTGTGAACTTATTCACACAAAAGTCGACACTGCGGGACTTCATTTCATGAAGAAGATATTTACAACCTCGATTGGTTTGAAGAGTTCTAATATTTCTTTCCAATTGAGTCCTGCTTTCGCTATAAAGTATACTACCACATCAAGTACCTAATAGCGGTGAGATAAAAGGTATCCATACCTATATCATGAATAATACATTGCTCCATGATATGCTTTCACATTCATAGGCCCGCAGATATCTGAAGTGACTAAGCACTGAAGGATTCAGTGCCCTCGAAACCTTATAAAAAGATTTCATATTGCCTTACTAGCTAGACATAACTCACATATCACAACTTAAGCTTAATGAGTTGGTCTTAAAAGATTATCTTTAGCTAGTTTGTTAACTCTACCTTGACCCTTATGGTCAAGTCGAGCATGCCTAAAATAAGGCAAAGATGGAAGATGTCTTATTTCATCCAAAACATTAAAAAAAACCTTTCAATGTGACATGGCCAAACAAATTACCATTGTACACGATATCTAAGACATGTAGACGAAAATTAAAGAGAAAACTAATCTCATAAACAAAAGACAAAAGTTAACATCGCACCCCAAGTGCATACAGGGCATCGTGAAGAAGATACGTAATCCCTTCACAGAGTTTCAAATGATATGTCCTTTAATTCAAAGACATCTTCTTCATCGTCGTTACCTAAAACGACAATTTCTGAACTCACCGGGTAGCAATGAAAATTCACAAAATTATCTCGATCCTGAAATACGTGTTCGATTGCTCCCGTGTCTACAATCCACTAAGGATCATAATCGGCAACTGATGCTTTGGAGAGCACATATTATCTAGGAGCAACTATGACAGAATGTACCTTAACTGGCTTAGGACGATCACGAGCATGGGGTCCCTTATCTCCACAGTTATAGCACTTCACACGTGCTATATGCATCTCTTTATTTCCCTTAGCCCTTTTCCCTTAGCCCTTTTCCAACCATAGGTTCGGAACTTTAAGAGGAAATGAATTAGGACAAACTTGATCCTAAGCTAATCCCACGTGTATTCAACAGCAGGATAACTTTCAATTCCCTCAGTAGATCGTCATTGATGCGATGCGACTAAGTATAGCATGTTGATCGATAGATTCTTGAACCATTTTTGGTATGCCTTTAAGTTTTCTTGATACTGCTCACTAACAGTACCATCTTTGTCATTCTATGAGACCTAGAACCTAACGAGTGTTCTAAAACTTCATGCTCGTTTGGAAGAAACTGAATCTTTTGACACTTTGTGTCATACTTAGCGCTATCAAGCTTTTCATTAGTAAACAAATTACCAATCATATTTTAATTGTCATATCTAGAAGTATATATTTTAAAAATGGACATTAGGCATATTTTTAAATAATTAAATTATCGAAAACTCCATTATTCATGTTGCATGATCGAAAATTTCACTGACCTTGTAATCATCATAGACAAACATGAATTAGAAGTTATTGTAATTTAATTATCACATTTTTTCATAAAACAAAACTTATGGAGAGCAGTATAATTAAACTGATTAACAATTTAGAGAATATCACAAAGATATTTAGTTCAATCATGTAAAACAAATTTACATGAAGTTATATTATAAAATAATTTATATAACAACAAATATGTCATTTAATACTCTATCCATGACATATTAAACATAAAATTCATATTATTATATAAAAGATATTTATATGATAAAATGAAATTATATTATGAAACATATTCGAACATGTAACATAAGAAGTTCATTAAAGCCCAAAGAGCATTATATAAAACACATTTATATAATTATCAATAACATGAAACTTATTCAAATGTCCCTTGCAAATTATAAAACACATTCATAATTTTACATATTTAGATTTTATGAAATGAATTCATAAAATACTGCTAAATTACACTATTAGTATGAAACACGAAATGAATTCATAAAATTAATTTGGGCAAGAAAAATGCTAGAACAATTTAGCAAATTCTCAACGTCTCATGTAATTTTGTATATAAAACATATTTATAGTATGACTAACTAATAATGAACATAAAACATATTCATGGAACTGAATATTATATAAAATATATTATTATAATGTAACTTATAAAACATAATTCATCATAAGTATTCTCATATCACTTGTAAATAATTATATAAAACACATTTGCAATTACAAACACATTTATGAAATGGATTCATAATGGGTTGATCAATTACATATTTAGCATAAAACACGTTAATGGAATATAATGAATTATTTGAAACATATTCGAACATAACTCATAAATCATTAATAAAAGTATTCATATAATATTGCGAACCTAAAATTTCATGAAACGGATTCATGAAATAATCACATACCATATATATCCAATAATGGCATGAAACTTATTCAAATAACATTTTGGATTTTAAGTTACATGAAACGAATTCATATAATATAAAACGCAATAATGTCCAATATAGCATAATAAACTTTAAAAAGTTTCAAATGCAATATTATATTATATTACTTATAATATGAAACAAATTCATATCAACTCAAACCAAAATGATTTATAAATCACTTAACTTACAATTTTATAACTTTAAGTTGCTTCACATAAAGCGGATTTATATAACAAATTAGCATGTAATATTCGACATTAAACATATTAATGCTATTATAAAAGGTTCGGGTAGATCGACCAAAACTGACGCCATGGGTGCGACCCACGCAGCCAGCGCGCCCCTAAAGCGGCGGCGCATGGACCCAGTGCTCTGGTGTTGATGGTTTTCAGCGGCGTTTCTTACGATTGCTGTGTAGATCGGTGGGTGTGAGGGCGGACGAGGAAGAAGGAAGCAGAAAAAATGACCTTCGCGGTGGCACGTGATATGCACGCACCACCCTCATGGCGGTTTCTAATGGGTGAGTCGGCTGATTTTCTTATCTTTGTACCTTTTTCAAAATTCGTTTTTTTAAAATATTTGGGGTGTCGGAGAGGTCCCGGTTACCGTTTACGTGGGTCCCTTAGGCCCTACGGAGGCCACTGCCAATGCTACCAATTACTGGTGGCATTGAGGGAGGTGGGTTGGCATTGCGTGTGGTATATTGAGTCCTTGCAACATATGCACGATTTAGTGGTAAGTCAGAGGGTTGAGGTTATGGCTGAGGATTTGTCGGCCAAAGAGTTGAGTGGGATAAGGGCTCGGGGAAAAACAACATATGACATGAAGATAGAAGTAGTTCTAGAGTTTGGAGTCTAGATCCAGAGTCTAGTACCAGATCTGTGTTGTTGGAGGCGAGGGATCTCAGTTTGGGTATAGTACTTTATGCATGATAACACGAGACATATCCATTTCAGCAGATTAAGTTCCTATTGGCCTTCACACAAAGAACAATTGATCACACTTAAACATATTATTCTGAGAAATATCAATTTGAGCATATAAGCATCAGTCTCGGTTCTTGCATTATTCCATTCACACAGAATAGGAATCGCTATTTTCTATTGTCACACATATTAATTGATTAAACTAACTAATCTCATATTAAGGCCAACATGAACTAGTCGGGGCTAGCAACAATCAGACAAGACTGTGATACCATTGCTGGAAATATAAAGACTTACCTTGATGCAGAAACGTTGGCCGGGTCTCGCCAGTTGAGTGCTGCCCATGAACATTGTGGCTACTAGAGTCACCAATAAGGTTCACACCCCAAACCCCAATCTCTATGATAGATAGATTTAGTGTGAGGTATATAGCATAAAGAGTATTGATCTAGCTAGGAATGTTAGCTTCCCAACTATATCACATTCCTCATGCATTTGTCCCCCTTCATATAATATTACATAGCTTGTAACAGCATGAGGGGATTAATTTAGCTGATTAATACTTAATTAATCATCTTGTAACCGATGTATTAATGGGAGATTATGGTGCCATAATATGACCGTTATTCTTTGATCAACAGCAGCCTTCTCACAATTATATTCACTAGGATGCAGTTCTTAACCTAGTGAATTATGGACTGCAAGGAATTAGGATGGTGCCAATCTGGATTCAAACTGGTAAGTTTCTTGGCACTGTGATTCAGAATTGTGAGTGATCAGTCTATTCAGTAACTCATAATCCACTTCCATCAAGAATATATGTATGCTTGTATAAGCATGTATGTGTTATGAGACTTCAAATTCTGTTTTGACCTACGATTTATGCTTATGATATGACACTATATTTATCAACTATAATATGATAATGTGCCAATGCTTTACTTTCAAACTCAAGTGCAAATGGCGAGCTCAATATGCATGCCTAGTGTTTGCATAGGTCTAGTGCCTCGATAACAACTGAACACTTACTATTGAAGAACAAAAGATCTCAATTGAAAACAAAAAAACACAAGATTGTAAATATAATTATGGTGTAGCTTATTATGGACAAAACCTTGGAATGTAAATGTTATGAACTTCAACATCTAGGAGTTACTCTAAAGTATCCATTATTGCAGCTTCAGTTCAAAATTCTAGTGCTAATCCCTTTTGTTTAAAAAAGTGCACTTAAGGTGCGCCTAGACGAGAGGCGACTTGGCCAGCACCTTATGTAACCCCAAGCACAGTGAATTTCGAAGGCGTGTCTAGCGCAATGTTTTTCTCACCTCATAGCATTTTGCAGTGATAGAGAGACTATTGAAAAATGAATCGTCAAATGCCCAAATTTCTCCAAATTAGAACTTGTCTAAGTCATGATTGACATATTTCAGGTAGATGCCCCCATCTAATTGCTTCAACTTGCTCTGAATTCAGCCCTAATTTTCAAAACCCCAATGTTCGTAAAACCTAATTTTTCGAAGCGCTAATTTCTCATTTGTTGGAGATTTGTATAGTGGCTTGATGGAGACAGAGTAGGTCAAACCTCTTTTCTCAAGATTTTCCGATGGCCGATCTTTACCGATCGCTGGTGATTTGCTCCAGCAATGTTGCACTAAGCTAGTGAAACAGTGGGTGCCTGGATGCTTATTACTAGTCTCTCTTATCTCTCTACCCTATACGAATTAAATCTGCCTTTATCTTTTTACTTTGGGGCGTTTTTCTATAGTTGGGTAGGCTCCTACCTTTTTATGGCCTCATATAAAAAAAAAGTATGGGGCAGGTTATTTCATTATTTGTGTATATGAGTGCATACATGTCAATCTTGATAAATTTGCTAAATTTTTCTCATTTTTAGCATTTTAATTTTCTATTTAAGTGAATTATAATAATATTATGTCATATTTTATACCACTTTGCAGCAACTCTAGACTTTGTAATGGTCATCATGGTATCTAATCATTATATTGACGGAAGTATATAAGTTACTTGGGCACAATACATTTTCCACGTAATTTTTTTTTGTATTTTTCTAGAAAGTGCAACGTGCATCCTCGAGGCTCCCGCCTGGGGACCCTCAGCGCCTCAATGTGTCTCGCGCTTTTTTAAACTAATCCCCCGATTCTCCCCTTCCAAAATCAGTTATGGTATGTTCACAACAATCCATGGACAGAAGATGAAAACTGCGTAGTTTAGCATGTGATTTCTAATGTGAAGATCAAGGTAAACCCAAGAGAACAAAAGCATTTAACTCCTATGGGCTGAGTAGTGGTCAAAAAAGGGACCTTATCAGATCAGCTGGCTGCACATCAAATGAGCACAATTCTGCACTCTGCAAAAGACAAGCTGATGGAATGATGGCGGTTGGGATTGGCCATTCATATCAGGGATGCGATCGGAGGAGTTTTTATTCAGAGAACCAACAAATCTGTAAAGGAGAATACTCAGAATTGACAAATATACAAGTAGCTCAGTATTCCAGGAGTTTGCAAGGACACTTAAAAAAGATGGCTTGGAAAAGGATCAAAAGCATTCATTCAATGCTTGACTAATATGTCAAGAAAGGCTCATTAGATGTAGGTTGCATTCCATGAGATTGCATGTACAACACAGACTGCAAACTGTATGCGTGCCTGTGTGGGAAGGAGCCTATCGAGCACTTGTCCTTCACATCATAGTGTGCGTGTCATTGCAGTTCCAAATCTTCACTAATTGATAATTGGCTTTCTATCATGATAAAGATGAATTTGGGTGGTGAAACGGGCCACGACTTTAAAAAAGATAAACATTAAAAAGATGAAAGGACTTGCTAGAGAACTGGGAGCCACTATCTACCATAACTCGGTGAGCACAATGCAATAGGTATGCCGTCCATCCCATAAAATCAGTCCCATAACGAGAACTCTTTGTGAGGATATCACTGTTTTTTAAAATTAATATTTGCAAACAGGAGCGTTTTGAACACTAATAGTCGTGAAACGGGAATTCCTTTGGGATGTTTAGAAGGAAAAAGTAACTAAGTTTAATGGGATGGTAGTAGAAGTTTGTAAACCTGCCAAAAATGATCCGATCCAAACCTGCCTAAAAATTGTGGTTTTGAACATGATCGAAATAAACCGAAGACCTGAAAATAAGCGGGTCAAACCTGACTGAACCTGAACCTACCCGTTCAACGCGAATATTATATCCTTATTTTCGAATTTTTCTTTAATCTATCCTTCTTAACAATAATGATGATTATTATATCGAATTGTTTACACAAACGTCATATAATTATTGCATCTTTTGCAAATTAAAAAATAGTATCCTTTCTTTTCTAGACTTTATTGTCATAAAATTAAGTTATACAAAACTTGTAATGGGACAACTTTAAAAAGTGGGCATGAAATAGCATGAAATAACTACCTAATATTAAGAAAACCGATTAGAATAAGACAAATATGAAGAATGCATACATCATACCATTATATTTTTTAGTGAAATGAATATGTCTCATCATATTTTAAATAATATCTATATGTCATGATATAAATTATGATATTATATTTAAAAGATAATTGTAATATCTTGTGTTTCTCAAATCTTCTGTCAGTTGATTGCCATTCTAATTTGTCTCAAACTATGAAACTAGTATTGGACAATTGGTCAACCTATGTTAGTGTTAGGATCAACCCATTAATAAAGTCCATCTTATTAGGTATGTTAAATTAGTTAACAAAAATATCGAATTATCAAAATGGATATTTAGCATGCTAAACTGCTCTGATCTATTAACATTCTTTAAATTAGCTATCTAATGGAAGACTTGATCCGTTATCAACCTTATTTCAATATACGTGCCAACCGACCCAACCCACTCAGCTCTTTGTCCTACGATACGTGACATTCATATTTGATAATGAAATGTTTGAACATTTTAAATATTTTTTAAAGAAATTACAATTACAATTTTCATCAAATAAGGACAATTTTAAGTAATAAATCTGCTAAGTCTTTAATTTTGACTAAAGGTGAATAACCCATAAAAAGGTGCACTGAATCCATTGGGTCAACCAAAACCTGCAAACCCAAAATACCCCTGTTCGTATTTTACCTGAACTCGAAATACGCTCAATCTATATTTTAGTCAAACCCAAATATGCTTGACCCATATTTAACCTGTCCATCCTTGTTGACAGGTATAAAATCTGAGTCACGCACTAGCTCACAGCAGATAAATGAATGCTACTGATTTGTTAAACAGAGGGGCTTTCTCTTAGTCGCTCGATTATACCGTTGGAGAACAATGCATTGTACTCTTGTAGAGTGCAATCATCAAACTTTGACTTCATCGAAAACAATTAGTCTCCACCTTTGCCGGAGATTTTAAAGAAAAAGGCATTCCAAGTTCGAAAGTATAAAATTTAGGGACTGAGTAAAACCAAAGACTGAAAGGATGAGTTTTAAATTTAGATAAGAGCGAAACTATAGGGAGTTAGAGTATAGTGTGTTACTGATGAGGGTTTTGCCTCACTGAACAAATCTCGTGCCTTTTTATGCCGTGACTGTGAATTTCTACATTGGTAAAAATCACATTTTTTAACCAAAAGTGAAAATGACTGAGATACGGACATTACTGTATACTTAAGTCATGCATGCTTATTTTAACTTATTAGCCAAGCTTAAATGTGTACGATTATCTCCGCAGCACTCTAACACAAGATGGACTGGAAAACAGCCCGATCATCGTCAGTCTTGACTTTCCAATTTTTGACATAATGCACCCTCCCTACTTGAGCAGAAGGTTACGAGTTGGGACTGCTGACCTAGCTTTCCAGCTTCCAACATTCGATTCCCAGGCGAGCATTTCTTTCAAACACCACCTGACAACCTGAAAGGCCCAGTCAATAAGGAAAGCTCTGTTTTGGTTACGAGATTTGGATGCAACGGAATGCCAGAATCTGAGATTATTTTGGCCAAAGCATAGATCCATTGAAGCTATTGTTTAACTTGTCAAGGATAGATCTCTATTAAGCTTGATTACCATCAGCGCAAGCACGCTGCAGCTGGTTTAGGCTTCAGACATGTCATGCTGATTCAGGCTGTGGGGCTTGAGGTATCCTATGTCGGGAGTGGCAAATATACTCGACTTTTGATTGATTTATTGGGATAAAATATAAATCACTTGGGAGTCGGCCAATTTTCTCCAGGGATTAAAAAAATTGCAATTTCAATAATTAAGTAGTCATTGAACATTGAGTTTAAATATATAGGATAAATTAGGACTAATTTGGATTGCGGAACTGACTGTCGGGAGTAGCCCACGTCGATCTGAATGCGAGGCGGCTACTAGAGTCGCCTTTAGGGTTCACATCCTAAACCCGAAACCCACTTACGATGGTTGAGCAGCCGTGAGAGGGGAGGGGAGAATCTGTGTTTTTGTATGACATGTGTCACCCTAATTGATCCCCTGAAGTCTCCTTATATAGGTTGGGGGAACAATTAAGGAAGCCGCCCTAAGCGGCCTCAGTGACCGTCGGGCCTAAAACATTTGGCTCGGCCAACAGCTCCCACTCGACCACATAGGCCACAAAACACTTGCTTTCCACGAATCACAACTCATCATGCTTCATACCAAGAATAGGACATGCGACCGAAAAGTAACAAGTAGTGTTATATTAAATTACCATCTAACTAACATAACACTTTCATGAAATACAATACCCCAAATCATCCTAAACATCATCAGTTACATCTCCAATCCCTTATGCCATAATATATCATATGATTATGTACTCAATATAATCGCCCAGGCTGATATTGGTGATAATGGATAGATTTTTCTTAAACACTCAAGATATTGCATCTTAACTTAATTACTTTCCTAATATGTTCTCGTTGAACCGTATACATCATGGCCCTTGAGAAACATATTAAAGTAGTAACATCAAGCGTGGACTTCGTACTATAGCTTTAAGTCAAAGGGTCATCGTCCATAGGGTCACACAGTGATAAGAGATAAGAAGGTTAATTGTCAATCCGTATATGGGTCGTCTTTTAAGCACATACAGTATGAGATGTGTGTCATGACATAACTCCCACTCAATTGGGCTCGTCACTCTCTATGCCATACGAATCATCAGTCTAGATTTTCTCCCAAAAATCTAACATGAGCTACTAGATTAACACACTAAATGTTAATCTTGACACTCAAGACTCGACTTTTAAGGCTTCAATATGAAATTATATCTCATATTCAACTTCTTTGAGTCTTATCTTAGACTTACTAAGGTGACTATATCTTATCACATTCATACGCTTCTATTATGAGTAATCAATATTGCACACCTAGTGCCAATATGACTCAATCTTATCCTACCTGCTATTCAAACGTCAGGGCAATTGCTTGTGTAACTAGACCAATCAGAAGCCTGTAATACTTCAATATGTCTATCATGCAACGATAAATCATGAGCATTTTGCTCATCTACAAAAGAAACATATCCACCACATAACAGGGCACATCCAAGCACTAAACTTTATTCCTAGACTCAACAAATGAGCTTTTAACGCATCACTATAGGTTTAGTCAAGGGAACAAGATCGCCTTGTTAGTGTATATATACCTAATGGTAGTGCCTTTTGGCTCTATGGTAACAAGATACACAATCTACCTCCATAGCTAACATTATTGTGCAGTTTTTGCTTCTTACTGCATCATGACATGACTCTCCCACCCAGGGTGAAGGCATGTCCTGAGGTTGACTTTGACTCATCCGAGTCACCCCCCAATCGGCATTTTGAGGATCCTCTCAACTTGAGGTCCCCTCTTAATAGCATTAGACTAAGTCAGTTATACCACGAAGGTATCGCTCAACTCTAGGGCTGTCAAAATTTGATCGGACACGATAGCCTGACCCGAACCCAACCCGAATTTACTGAAAGAAACATGAACCCGACCCGAACTAAACTGATTTTGACCCGAAGTCGACACGATTTGACCGTTTAGTGTGAAAATTATTATTTTTCAGTTTTAAGCAAATCTAAGCTATTTTCAAGGCCGACACGAAATTGACTCGTTTATTAAATGGGTCGACCCGACCCAACCCGTTTGACAGCTCTACTCGATTCTCTTAACGGTTTGCCAATGAGCAAGTCTTGGGTTGCTTTGGTAACGACTTACAAAATCAACCGCAAAACAAATGTCAGGCCATGTACATAACATGGCATACATTAAGCTTCTTACGACGCTAGCGTAAGGGACATTACTCATTACTTCATTTTTTTTGTCTGTTTTTGTCTTTTTGGACATTGGTCGAGGCTTAAGGTTACCTTTCTCAACTACAGTGTCTACGGGTTTGGAATAATGCATACGAAATCGTTCCAAGACTTTCTTGATATATGCCTCCTGGCTCATACCTAAAAGCTTCTTAGGATGATTTCTAATTATTTTTACGCCTAGGACGTACTTGGCTTCATCCATGTCCTTCATCTCAAAGACGGAGGATAGCCACTTCTTAGTGGCTTTGATCATCTCTAAGTTGTTCCTAACTAGTGGTCTGTCATCAACGTACATGGTAAGAAACATAATCCCCCCCAGTTGATCTTTTGACATACACACAGTGGTCTTCCGAAATCATGGATAGGCCAAATGAAGTTATGGTTTAATGGAATCTTAAGTACCAAGGTTTGGAAGATTGTTTAAGACCATATATGGACCTTTTAAGGCAACATACCTTGTCCTCTTGTCCCTTTGATATAAAATCAATTGGTTGATCCATATAGATCTCTTTCTCAAAACTATCATTAAGGAAAGCAATATTTACATCCATTTGACATAACTCTAAATCCAAATGGGCAATCAGGGCTAGAAGTAAGCGAATAAAGGTAAATCTCACCGCAAGAGAAGATGTCTCCCCATAGTCTGCCCTCAATTTCTGTAAACCCTTTCACCACTATATAGGTTTTGAACTTATCGATCGAACCATCTACCTGACATTTTATCTTGAAAACCCACTTGTTTCTAATAGACTCAACAAGTTCCAAAACCTTATTTCTTGCCATTGAGTCCATCTCATTCCTCATAGCGTCCATCCACTCTTTGTGGTTTGGTGAGCCAATCGCCTCTTTATAAGAGGTAGGTTCCTCAACTTCCAAGGGAGTCCATAAGAATATTTTCTCTTCGATTTGAAAATATTGTCGAGGAATTCCTAGGACCTTCATTGTTTGTCAGTCTAGGTGAGGCATCCCTCCCCCTTTCTCTAAGAGGTGTGGGACCCTAACCATGTGGAGAATCACTCCCACTATCTCTGGCATCCCTTCCCCTTTCTCTAAGAGGTTTGAGACTCTGAGCATGTGGAGAATCACTTTTGCTATCCCTTTGGAGCATGGGATCCTGAACATGTGGACTAACTGCATGTTCGAGAACCGAAGATTGATCATTCACAAGTTGATCTCCTCATGTATAGGAGATTGAGGACAAATTGCATTCTCCTAAGCAAACAAGTTTCCCCCATTCCTTTCCGGTATAGGAGGCATACCATCTTCGTTGACTTGGTTAGAGCCCAAATTCTCCCCCTCACCGAAAGATGGCTAGATGTCTTGCTGTAACTCAAAAGTTGAACATCCTTCTTGATTTTACCAATGGTTGGGAACTCATCCTCGAGAAAATCCACATTACGCGAATCTATTATTGTCATACCACCACTAGGGTGTTCCCTGTACGTCATAAATCCTTTAGTTTGTAGGAGATATCTAATGAATACCATTTTGTGGCCCTCAGACCAAGTTTTCATGTTTGTGGGTTGGGTTATGCACATAGCCAGTTGAACCCATGGACGTAAATGATTCAAGGATGACTTCTCACCAAACTATAACACATATGGTGTGACAGGTATACTTTTGCTTGGCATACGGTTAAGGATATAAGTTGCCATGAACAATGTATCCCCCCGAAAACTGATTTGGAGGTTTTGCATATGCCATCATTGACCTGGCTATGTTAAGTAATGTATGATTCCTACTTCTGCAACAACATTTTGTTGTAGGGTGTGTGGAATCATTAGCTGTCTTTGTATACCTTTTTTCTAACAGAGCTCTCTGAACATATTAAAGACGTATTCACAACCTCGATCAGTCCGAAGGATTTTAACCTTACGTTCCAATTGAGTCTCTACTTCTGCTACGAAGCGTTTGAACACATCAAGTGCCTCGCAGAGATGAGATAGTAGGTACACATACCCATGTCGTAAATAATCATCTATAAGAGCGATGAAATAAATAACCCCATGATGTACCTCAACGTTTATGGGTCTGCAAATACCTGGGTGGACTAATTATAAGGAACCAGATGCTCTCGAAGCCTTACCAAAAACCTTTTCTTTGCCACCTAGACATTGCTCACTTAGGCAACTTAACCCTAGTGAGTTGATCTAAAGAACCATCTCTAGTTAGCTTGTTCACTCTACCTTGACCCTCATGGTCAAGTCGCGTATGCCTAAAAACAAAGTTCAAAGAAAACGGCAAAGATCGAAGATGTCGAGATGGACGGAAATAAAGAAAGAAAACTAATATCAAAACTAAAAGATACAAAAGTACGCTGCACCCTAAGTGCGTAGAGAGCGTCATGGAGGAACAACTTATTTCCTTCACAGAGTTTGACCTAACATGTTGCTATATCAAGGATGTGTTCCTCACCGTCGTTCCCTAAGACAACAGTCTGTGAACCCACTGGGTAGCAATGAAGGTTCACAAGATCAGCTCAGCCCTAAACTACATGTTTGGTTGCTCCTATGTCTACAATCCACTAAGGAAAAAAGTTGGTAACTACTGCTTAGTACATATGTTATTCAGGTGTAACTGTGAAAGAAGGTACTTTAGTCAGCTCGCGACGATCCCAAGGGGTGCGTTTCTTCTTTTCACAGTTATAGCACTTCACACGCTCTACTCTCTATTGACCGTGAAATTTTACTCTTTTGGTAATGGCATCCTTAGGTTTGGAGTTTTGAGAAGGGATGAATCTAGTTAAATCGGATGCCAAGCTGATCCCACATGTCCTCAACAGCGGGATAGCCTTTAAATCCCCTTACCAGATCATCATGCATGGAATGCCACATGGTCAGCATGCTAATCGATCCATCCTCGAACCATTCATAGCATGTCATTAGCCTGTCTTTTGATACTACTCACAAGCAGTTACATCTATCTTATTCACATCTTTGCCTATCCTAGGAGACTTTAAAACCCGTCGAGTGTTCTAATACTTATGTTTGTTTAGAAGAAGCTAAACCTTATATATCGTGGTTAATGCTTTCTTACTTTTCATTGGTAAACTAATCACTAATCATATTTTAATTGCCAAATTTGAATGTATATACATTTAAAGAATGGACATTAGGCATATTTTTAAATACCTAAATCATCACATGGAAACATGAATTAGTAATTTCTATAATTTAATTACTATATTTTTCCATAAAATAAAACTTATCGAGTGTACAATTTGTTAAACTAATTAACACATCTAGAAATATCGCAAAGATATTCAGCTTTAATCATGTAAAACAAATTTACATGAAGTTATATAAAACAGATTTATATAGTCATTAATATGTCATTTAAAACTCTATTTGATTTTGTATCAACTAAAAAGGAATTACACGTAAGTAATTATGTGGGACACATCCATATAATGTTACAAACCTTAATCATATGAAACGAATTCATATAGTATGTCTATTCAATGACATACTACATTATTATATATCTGGCCAAAAATTCACATTCAGCCGTGTAAAACATATTTATACAAGGTTTATTTTATATATGAAACTAATTCATATATTCCATTTCTTAAAAAATTCATTTATATTTTTGACATATAACATGTAGTTATACATCATGTCTTTAAGATTCATATCATCATTATATATGGATGTCAAATAAAAGCTTCTTTAATTTAACAACCATATAGTTCGTAAAATTTTATTAAACTAATTAACATGTTGATTTTGGTGACTATCACAAAGATATTCACTTTTACCCGTGTGAACAAGCCTATAAAACCAACTTGTGTAATATGTAACAAAAAACGAATTTCCATTTTATCAATATATAGCACACAGTTATATGTTCCACCTCTAAGTTTCATATTATATAAACAATAATACAAAATAATCAACAATAATATATAAAAATGCACACAAAATATAGGAAAGATTCACATATAAAACATATTTACATGATTGTGAACATAAAACCAGAATATATATTATTTGACCCAGGGCAGAAACAAAAGGAACGGCCAAAATAATCTGGCCCCAAAGAAAATGAACTCGAATAAAAAGATCCAAAAATATGGCCCAATCAAACCGGCCCATTAAAAACGGGAATCGGGCCGCTTTTTATACGTTACTATCACTCACTATCACCTTCTCACTAATCCTAAAACACTCTCCCTCACTAACCCATTGTAACCCTCTGCCTCTCTATGCTCTCTTCTCAAAAAACCTCTCTGTCTGAGCTCTTCGACGCCATGACCAAGGTGAGGAGCACAGAACTCTACCAACACTCGGCCTTCTCTGTCCCTTTTATGGCCAAGGTAGATGCTGCTTTGCAACTTTTCCTTCTCACAGCCCATGTCGCCACCCACAACCCTATCGAGGACGGCGAACCTTGGCCGAAACCCAAATGAGGAAGACCCCCACACCGGCCATCGAAAACAAAAAAAAAAAAAACCCACCAGCGTGTAGATCTGCTACAATCGAGCCAGAAAACACCAGTTGTACACCGAACACGCCTCTTATGTGGTGGCGTGTGACTCACACGTGGTTTTCACAGTTTCTTTACCGGATTTGGGTAGATTGGCGGTCAGGGGTACAGTTAGATGAAGAAAGAGCGCCAAAATCTCCTTCATCGGCGGCGCGTGACTCACATGCGCAACCCCTCCGTAGCGGTTCTGATGGATATGGCCGAGGTATGAGCCTCTTCTACTCTTTTCTCCCTTTTATTTCTTTTAAGACTTGATCTGGGCTTAACGCATGAGAGATTCAGGATTAGGGTTTCAGTTATGAAACTCAATCATGCTTTAACACAAAAAACATGCTTTAAACACAAAATTTGACGAATTTGAAATAGTGATCTTGTTTAATTTTGGATGAAGATTTCTCCATGGTTCATACTTAGCACAATCAATTTAAACAAACTATGTTCAGTCTGAATAAATAACTGGAGCATGCTCGTAGAATTAATAACATGTCAAGCATGAATTTGATTGCATTGAGTATCGGTTTGGATTATCAGTTATCAATAAAAATTGGGTCTTTTGATGATAGATGACTTTCTGCGCACTATTTTACAAAACACAAACATTCATGATTTAAAATCGATAAAGTCTCAATCTTTTATCAATTCTTATGTCTATAGACAATATAATCACAGACGCATGCTATTAACTTGCACAATTACGAAAATTAAGCAACTAATCATATAGTTATGTTCAAAGAATTAAGCATGCTTATCATTCAGATTATTAAACACATTAAACAGGGCTAATCCGATGAATCTAGGCTCTGATACCACTATAGGATAAATTAAGATTAACCTGAATTGTGGAACTGACTATTGAGAATAGCCCATGTTGATCTAAATGCAAGGCGGCTACTAAAGTCTGGGTCATATCCTAAACCCGAAACCCACTGACGATGGTTGGACAGCTGTGAGAGGGGAGGGGAGAGTCTGTGTTTTTGTGTCACACGTGTAACCCTAATTGATCCCCTGAAACCTCCTTATATAGATTGGGGGAACAATTAGGGAACCCTTTTTAAGCAGCCACAGTGGCCGTCGGGCCTAAAACATTAGGCCCGGCCAACAAAACAGAATATGATTTGTGCACTGATTCAACAAGCACCATAGCTACTGATAAATACACATCTCTCTCTCACCCCCTAAGCACATCCCATCAGCAGTTGCTACGCACAGAACGACCACCTTGAGCCCCATCCTCTAGTAGCCGCTAGCCGTTACTTCCACCGA
This sequence comes from Carnegiea gigantea, assembly GCA_029747015.1. Lineage (NCBI taxonomy): Eukaryota > Viridiplantae > Streptophyta > Magnoliopsida > Caryophyllales > Cactaceae > Carnegiea > Carnegiea gigantea. Next base: position 130,987 of record JAKOGI010000972.1, read on the forward strand.
CAGCCAGCATCGTCTCAGGGACACCGGTCGGCATCTCGCTGGCAGCACTTTGCCCCGTTTACTTCATCGGACTTCCAATCGATCGATGTTTCCTCCATTAGCAGGGGACAACAGAGGTAGGGGGTTAGCAGACGGTGGTTAAAGGTCGTATCCATTCGGCCATGACCGGTGGTTCCCCCTTAGGCGATGTTACCGGCGAGTCCTTTCCACTTCTCTGCCCCCTGTTTTATTTTTGGCCAATAAACCTTGCTTGCCATCACATCAATCCGGCGACGGCTCCTTGCTTGCCACCAGTGCCAGCACCAGCACCAGCACCACCTCGAAGTGGCGCTGGATCTCGCCATCCCATGCTAGACCAGTATGTTTGCTTGGTTTAGCATCGTGCGAGCAATGCAGTCTCTGTTTTGGTAGCCTCTTTCATCACTCTAAGCTCAATACTCCACTGTAAGTTCTTTCCGCCTTGGGTTGGATTTGAGGCTTGATTTAATGCAAATTTTGTCAATTTTATCTTACAAATAGTCTAGATAGTGTATTTTGTGCTGTTCTTTTACATAAATTCTTTGAATTTTCCATGGTAAGTCACCTCCTTTTGGTTTATTTTTGGGTGGAGAATTGTGGCGCGCCAGATTTTGGATTTCTAGATTGTCGGTGTTGTGAACCGCTACCAATTCAGATTTTGGTGAGACTAGTTCAAATAATAGGGGGTGAAGGTGTGGTGGCCGGCTAATAGTATTATTATTCACTAGTTTGTACCCGTGCTCTTGCACGGGCCATTTAAATTTTAAAATATAACTTAGGTATAATTAGTTTCAAAATGAAAAAAATAATTTGATAATCTAAGTAATTAATTTTAGTTCACAATATAAATAGTGAAAAATTATTCTTATCATAATCTTCTATTTCAATAGAAAAATTAATATATTCAATCCCTTAAAAGCACATCAGGAGGATATTAGGTATGAATTTGTATAAAGATGTTGTAAATTTTAAAAAATACATAATGTATAGCAATGATAACATAATAAAATTATACAATAAAAAACATGATATAGATAATTAAATATACACATAAAGCAAAATATTAAAAAGGTGTAGAATTAAAATGAAACAATGTGCAATAACTAATACCCAAAAAGAGTAAAACATTAAAGATTGTATTATAAATTTAAGTCTTATCTTCTTAAAATTTGAAACTATTTTTTTCCCTTGTATCTTATTTTTAAAACTCAGAAAAGTCAAAAAGACTATCATCAATATGATCCTATAATTTTTTTTAAGAAAAATGTGATCCTATGCAAAGCTAGGTTAGGGTGTGGGCTACAAGGATTTTAAGGTTTACGATTGGTTTGAAGATTTATAGTTTGTGGGTTCAAGACTGTTGTTTGGGTTTAGGGTTTAATGCACTCTTTGATTTAATATTCATATGTTTATCGAGATTTTAAACTGCTCCTACTGACATATAGTTTAATACTTACAGGGGTTGAAATATAAGATAAGCACTTGAACTATTGGTCTTCCGCAGCACTAGAGACTAAAATTTATGCATTGGAATTTCTAAAATCCTAATGTTAGAAGTTTCAAGAGCATTTTCTCTCTGTGTAATGTAAATCTATTTATCAATAATATAATTGTATACATTGTTATGTAATCTTCATGTAATATATTTTCGTAATTTTTATTATAAAAATTCACAGAATAAGTACTATACATAGCTATTATTTTTTCTTCTCTAGAAATAAAATATTTAAAATTAATTATCTCCTTTTTCTTCTTTTTTTTAATAGGAAAACAATCCTATGTTATTGTTTAAAAAAAAAGGAATTATGAGTTCAATAATAAAGGTAAGTCATATATTGTATTACAAATAATTAATTTTAATATTTAAATATTAAAACTAATTAAAATCATCATTTAGAATATAGTAATGAACTCCAAATGAATAAAACATATCTTCTAATTTTTACTATATATACTACTTATAAATTATTTTACTTTTTATTCTTAGGATTTATAGATATAACTTATAAATGTAGCTAAAGTTTTTTATCCTCCACAAAATAATTTAAACGTAGTTACTTATTCTTTTTAGGAATGAACTTCATTATTATCTTTCTAATATATGCATAAAAATTAATGTTGATGTTTTCAATGTTGAATATCGTTTGTTTTTATAATTTTGTCTACAAATAATATTTATTTCTAAAAATGTTAACATTTTCAACTTTATATATAATTTATTGGGTGATTTTTTTAAAAAAAATTTAACTATATGACTTATTGGCCTACGGAAATTGACGAGATAAAAAAATAGTCATGGGTAGTGCAACAACGGTTAAACTGAAGAAAGGGGATTACCGGAGTTGTGATATTGAGGCAAGTATGGGATTAGATCTTTTTCCCCCAAAAAAACTAAAAATAATCTAAAGTGTAAGATTTATGTTTTTTTTTCTGGTTTTAAATGAGCCACGAAGGCAGTACAATATAATAAGGGGATGGAGAATCGAACCTAAGATCTAATGTACTTAGGACCTCAATGGCTAAGATTTATGTTGCATAATGATCAACGGTTTATAAGGACTATTGCTTAAGATTTTAGAATTGGAGGGTAACTTTCTCAACCTCTTATGCATCTTTACATTTATTATATAAAGATTTGCATTATTAGTATTATTTCACTTAACACTCCAATCATAGTATATTAGTCTATTGTGCGCTATTGTAGTTCTCTATTATTTTTTGGTTATTAGTAGCACTTGTTCTGTACTAGAGTTGCAACTACCCCACATTATTATTAGAATTAGTTATTAAATTTTTATTTTTTTATTATTTTTTATTTGTTTTTCATCTTTACTATTACTATTACTTTTGTAATATTAGGATTTTTATCATTATCGTCTTTTTATATAATTGTTTTATTGTTGTTGTTGCTATTGTGGTTTTTTTGTTAGACTGAGTGCTACTGTGACTACGGTTATCTTTATTATTTACTGTTAACCTAAGCTGGTGGCAAACAATGTTTTAGTGCATGCGTGTCCTCCTAAAGGAATGAGGTGAGCTATGTTTACCTTAATTACCAAATTGAAACAATGGAGATCATAAGAGTGAGATTGAGAGACAATAGGTGGTATAACCTCTAAGTTGGGCTTTGATTCAACTTATTTCTCTTCAAGATCCAAAAGGATCTCATTTTCTTGCTTAACCTCTTCTTGTCCCATGCTAAGCTCCTCTTCTTTCTGAACTTGAGCTTGAACCTCCTTAGTCTCTTTAAAGGAAGGAACTAGTGTAGAATCCATTTGAATGGGAGCTTTAAGAGAGCTCTCATCCATGACCAAGCTTTCTCTTTCTCTTCTCTCATCACAAACCAAAATAAGCTCTTCTCCTTGATGGAGCTTGATCTCTTCGTGAGCAAAATATGTCTTACCTTCTTGAGTTCTTCATCAAGGAGTATATCTCAGTAGAATTTCACATTCATGTATGATTTGAGCCTACTCCAAGTCTTGATCCTAGGCTTTCCTTCAAAATCTCTCTCCGTCTTAAGGCATTTAAAACAATAGTGGGCATAACCTTGGAGTTTTTGAGTAGCTATCAAGGAACTCTCTTTATGCGAACATTCGTTAGCCTCAACATAATCTTCAAGTATTTGAACTCATCTCAAGTAGATGGTAGGATCCAAACTAATATTGTCAAAGCAATGAGACTCTCTCAAGGACTTCTTCATTTGAGCCATTTTCTTGAGAAGCTTCCTTACTTGAGCTTGAAGTTCAAGGATAGCAAAATCTTCCATGATCTAGATGAAATAAAAATGAAAGAAGTAGAGAATGGGGTGAAGAAGATGGCATAATCGTGCTTAAGTATAGCACGGGCAGAAAGACTAGAGATTGAAGAGTGGTATGGTCGTGCTGATCAGTACGGTCTAGCTGTGCTAATTCTCTACTTGAAATTCCTTGTACAGAATTGTGGCACAGTCATGCCAAGAATAGCGAGTGGGTCATGCCAAATTTCTGTTTGGGGTTTTTTTGATGGTTTTATGGCAGCCTTTTTTTTTTTTGTGAAAGCTCTTTGTAGAGTAGAAGTGTGTTTGGGCTCTTTTAGGGTTCTTTGCAGACTTAAAAAAAGAGATTTAGAGAGGGAGAATGAGAACTAGAGGCAAAAAATAGGATAGAAAAGAGTACAATTTAAGTAAATCAAAACACAAAGATTAATGAATTTTATACTTGCCAAGATGACTGAACTTTTTGCTCTAATACCAATTGATCCCAGGGTGATTTCCTTTGACCAAATAAAGGTTTAAGATTGAGAAAGAAAACTCAAGAGCTTAAAAAATATCAATCAAATGCTAGCAAAGCCCCAAAACAACAACGATAATTCAATAAAATCACAACCCCAAGTCAAGATCAACCATCAAGTAAGAGATATTTTTTGTGGATTTTATTTGAGTAAGTCAGTAACAACAATAATAAAGAGATATCTAAGCTAAAGGTTAAATCACAACCTAAATTCAACCCACCAATCAATCTCCTAAAGCCTAAGCACCTAAGATTGATTTCAAGGATAGACTCAATCTCACCACTCTACTTGGAGAGATAAAGATTAATAGAATTTTTGAGGGGATAGCTAAGCAACAAGCTATTACAATTCATCATCCAAATTTGTTTAAATTACAAGAGATTCTAGCCATTATATAGCATTGGTGTCCCTTTTTTCAAGCTAGGTACTAGGCAATAGGATTATAAATAAATTAACCAATGAAATCCTAACTAGTGCGCAATTAAGGTGGACCAATAGAATTTAATGTTGAGCTGGGATTGGCTGCACTTGCATCATCTTGGTGGTGTATCACTATCTAATTAAATGGTGGAATTTGATGATCTTTCGTGGAAAATTTTCTAGATGGCTGATCCAACTATCCATAAAATCTCATCTCCTAACTCACCCATTCGCTTTCCCAATTATGCCTATAATTAAAACTGTGCATTTTCTTAGCCTTGCACGACCCTTGCATAATTTACAAAAATTAGAGCCCATGTGCCTAGTCAAAACAAAGATAAAGTCATAGGATATGTTCTACCCATGACCTGAAAATCAACAAAAGGAGTGGCAAATAAGAAGAAATGGCTAATCTCCTTATTTATAGTTAATAATTTACCTAACCACCCTTTTTCTAGCTTGTGATCTTGGAGTTTGAAGACTTTGAGTCCTATTTCCAAAGTTCTAATTTGGACCACGATTTTAGCTTGGAGGAAGGGAAAAAAAAAATGATCTTCATAGCTTGCTCCACATCATAAGTGTGAGAGAACACCACCTTCTACCAGAAGGCGAAGGGAGCTTCAGAGACTCAAGCTTGGACTCAACTATGATAGGCCTAGTACCTTTTTGAGTGGGATGACAATGTCTTATGTTTAGGTTTCTATCTTGGAATGTTAGGGGAATTAATGATCATGATAAGAGGGTTTTGCTAAAAATGTTGTAAGGGATTGGAATTTGATCTTATTTGTCTTCAAGAGACAAAATTTAAGGATGTTGAACTTTCTGATATTCATAGCATTTGGGGAACAAGCATGTTAGGTTTGTGCTTAAGGTGATAGGCTCAGCAGGTGGTATCTTAGTATTATGGAATAAAAACACTTCCTATTTGGTCTCTTCTCCGCATGGTGAATTTTCAATCACTTTCTTTCTGTAAATGGATGATGGCAGCTTCTCTTGGGCCTTTACTAGGGTTTATGGATCGCATACTAGAGCTAACAAATTAAGGATGTGGGATGAGTTAGGTTGTATCAGAGATGGTTGGTCTGGTCCTTTGCACATATGAGGGATTTTAATGAGATTTTGCATTGCCACAAAAGGAGCACAGGTGTTTGTCCTTCTAATGCTATGCTAGAGTTTCGGGATTTCATCAATTACTCGGCCCTAATGGATGCTCCTTTGAGTGGGGGAATTCACGTAGTCCATGCTTCAGTGTGTTCAAGGTTAGACCGCTTTCTTATGTCAGCAGATTGGGAGGCGTTTTTTTCCGAACATGATTCAAGAAAGTTTGTCTAAACCTTTTTCTGATCACTTTCTTATTTGTCTTGAGATGAGGGTGCTAGAAAGGAGTAAGATCCCCTTTAGTTTTGAGAACATGTGGTTAGAATTTGAGAGTTTCTCTGATCTCATTAAAGATTGGTGGGGAGAGGCAAAGTTTTCTAGTTTTGCTAGCTTCATTGTTGCAAGTAAACTTAAGTTTATCAAAGAGAAGCTCAAGAATGGAATAGGATGTTTTTAGAGACATCAAGACTTAAAAGTATAACATTGAGGGAATTATCAATTCTCTTGATCCCAAAGAAGGGTCTTCTGGCCTTAATAGTAATGAAACTCATCTAAGAAAAAGTACTAAGGATGATTGGGCTAAAATTATTTTGATGGAGGAAATCTCTTGGAGACCAAAGTTAAGGGCTTTATGGCTTCAGACGGATGATCGTAATACTAAGTTTCTCCATAAAATGGTCAATATGCATAGAAAGTTTAATTCTATGTCTATTGTAGTGGTGGATGGGGTTACCCTTCCAGATATAAAGTCTACAGCTTTTGGCTTCTAAAATCCCTACCCTCTGAGTCTGAGCCATGGAGACTTAACATTGAGGGATTACTTTTGCCTTTGTTATGGGACTTTGATGAGGACTTCATTGAGATACCTTTCAGTGAGGAAGAAGCTACCAAAGCTCTTTTAGGCTGTTGTGGGGATAAGTCTCCTAAACCTGATGATATGATATGGCATTCCTTCAGAGCAATTGGACCACAATTAGTAGAGATGTGATAAGTATGTTCACTGACCTTTGCTCTTCAAGAAAATTCCTGGCTAGCCTTAATGCCACTTTTATTGGTCTTATTCTTAAAAAAGCAAGTGCAGAAAACATAAGGGACTTTTGACCTATCCGTTTAGTTTTACAAGTTGTTTTCCAAGGCTTTAGCTCGAAGGTTGAGGAGCATCAATGGGACACTTATTTCAAAGAACTAAAATGCCTTTGTTGGAGGCCATTATATTCTTAATGCTATAAGAAGCTTATAAATTCCACAGTCAAGTTGGGAAAAGCAAGAGTTTTTTATAAGGTGGGCATTGAGAAGGCTTATGATCATGTGAACTGGGACTTTTTGACATATGCCATGAAAAGAATGGGTTTTGGGGAAAAATAGATTGGTTGGATCCATCATTGCATTTCCTCTTCATTTTTTACAGTTCTTGCCAATGGTTCACCAACGAATTTCTTTTTGCCTTCTGAAGGGCTTCGAGAGGGAAACCTTTAATCTCCCCCACTGTCTTTGCCCGTTAAGGGGGTATTCACTAGAATGATTAAGGTAGGTGCTAGGTGCTACACTTATATTTGGGTTTTCAATGGGTTACTCGAGTATGACAACTTTGAAGGTCTCACATATTTTTGTAGACGACACTAATATGTTTTGTGATAATGATTGTGAGTAGATTGTGAACCTTTGTTGTGTTATTACTTGGTTTCAAGCAATTTCAGGCAGGTGCGTTAGCTTGACAAAAAGCTTTATCTTGCCTGTTGGACGAATAGACAACATTCAGCTACTTGCAGGTGCAATATTAAGGTCTTTTGGACTACTTAATTAGGTCTCCCTATTGGTGCTAAATTCAAGGAGAAAGGAATTTGGGATCCAATCATTGGAAAGTTTGAGAAGTGTTATGGAGATGCTTGAAAAAGAAAGGAGTGTCGCTTGCATATATTCGAGCTATTAAGGATATGCATGAGGAAGGTGTGACAAATGTTGGGACCTCAGGAGGGGTTACCAATGACTTTTCTATTATTATGGGCCTCCATCAGGGTTCCGCTTTAAATCCTCTTCTTTTCACTTTGATTATGGATGAACTTATGAAAGGGATTCAAGATGAGTTATCATTGTGTATGTTATTTGCAGATGACATTATTGATAAGACTAGAGATGGAGTTAACAATAAGTTGGAGCGATGAAGACCTACACTTGAGTCTAGAGGTTTTAGATTAAACAAATCAAAAACCAAATACCTATATTGTGGTTTCAGTGGAAGAGAAGGGGAGGAGAACTCACCATTGATAGGACGGAACTATCAAAGGTTGAGAAGTTTAAATATCAGGACTTCATCATTCAACAGAATAGGGACATTGACAAGGACATTAACCATCGTATAAAAGTGGGTTAGCAAAACTGGAAGAATGCATCAGGTGCTATGTGACTATAAGATTAAAAGGCAAAGTTTATCGTATAATAATTAGACCTGCTGTGCATGACTTAGAGTGTTTGCCACTTAAAAAGACACAAGTTCAAAGGTTGATGGTAGCATAGATAAGGATGCTTAGATAGATGTATGGTTATACGAGGTTGGATAGAATTAGGATTGCAATAATTAAAGACATAGTTAAAGTGGCTCCTATCAAGGATAAGATGAGAGAGAGTAGACTCAAATAGTTTAGTCATCTGAATAGAAGCAGTGTAGATGCCCCTATAAGAAAATGCAAGAGGATTAACATTCTTAAAAATAGATGAGGAAGGGGACGACCAAAGAAGAACTTGAACAAGGTGATTAGATAAGACTTGAAAGTTTTAGGGTTGATAGAGGATATGGTTAAGGATAGGAGATTGTGATAGAATAGGATTAAGTTCTTAAAGTAGATAGATATAGCTTTATAACTGTCATTTGGGTGCAGTGGGGTAAGATATGTCTCTGTGTTACATGATATTTTTTCCTTTTTTTGTAGGTTATGTTTGTATGCAGGTACTGCCAGTACCTTCACCTTGGAAGAGATAATATTAGTAGAATTCTATTTGTTAAAGTATAGCACTTTTCTCTGTTATATTGTACTTATATTTTACATAGTACTGTTACCTGCTTTAGTAGTATTTCTTAGAAACTTATCTTTAGTTTCTTCTTTAAAACAGTTTAACAAAATCCTTTTTTTTATCTCTTAAAATAAGCCTCTCTATAAGCAGAAATGTCTGTCGATGTAAGATTGCTTACATGTGGATCTCCCAGACCCTATAAAAATGGAACCCACACTGGAATGTGTTGTTGTTTGATAAAACACTAGCTGGTTAGAAGTCTAATTACCTTTCAAAAGAGGGAAGATTAACTCTCATCAAGAGTGTTCTCTCAATCATCCTGACCTAATTTCTACTTCATTTCTATTGCACTTTCCTTTACATTTTTCAGTGGCCAAAAAATTAGAAGCAATCTAGAGAAAATTCCTTTGGGTTTCTTCGGGGAGTGATTTTAAATATCATCTAGTGAGGTGGAACATTGTGAATCAACCAATATTTACAGGTTAGGCATGATGGACCTTTGCACTTTAAGGAGGATCTTCTTGACAAATGGCTTTGGAAATAGATGGGTAATCTGTGGAGAAAAGTGGTTACTACTAAATATGGTGATGTGGGATTCTATTAGTTTCCCTCTTCACCAAACGACTCTTATAGGTTTAGCCCTTGGAGATATATATCCAAAGGTTAGGAGAGATTCTTTCCACACTTTTCCTTCAAAGTAGGTGATAGTTCTACCATCTTTTTATTGCATAATCATCGGTGTAGTGAAGTGCCCTTATAAGAGCTTTTCCATAGTCTTTATGTGCTAGCAGTGGATGAAAATCTGTATGTTGCTGATTATCAAGAGCATATGTCCACTGGTTATATTTGGAGCCTATTTTTATCTGAGATAGTTTTATTGATAATGACACTCTGATAAGGCTTTTTAACAAGTTTAATGAGGCCAATCTAGGGGTTTCTTCACTTGACAAGGTGAGATGGGATCTAAACACTAAGGGGCACTTCACAGTAATATCTTTTTATTTGAAACTACTACACTTGAATAGTTCATCATCAGAGGCTCATTTTGAAGGTGGTTTCCTTTGCAAGCTCATATGGAAGCCTTTGACCCCCTTAAAGGTTTTTTGGTTTTTTGTTTGGCAAACTACATATAGGAAGATACTAACTTGTGCTAACTTTTAACAGAAGGGGAAGATCAGGGTTAATAGATGCTTCATATACAAAGGGGATTACGAATCAACAAATCATTTACCGCTCCATTGTTAATTCACTAGGGCACTTTGGGATCTAAGCGGTTAGTTGCTTAGGCATTTCATGGGTTGCTTCAAATTCCATTAAGTATCATCTTTTAGCTTGGGAGGGTTTCTTTGGTAGGAAGGTGAAAAGGAAGAAGGTTACATTGATTCTTCCTCATGTCATTTTTTAGAGTATTTGGAGAGAGAGAAACATAAGAGTTTTTAAGGGTGTAGAAACTCCTTTTCAGCGCTTGAAAGATAATGGCATCAAGACACTCTACTTTTGGGATATTGGAAAGTTGAGCCCTTCCTTTTTTGATGTCACCGATTTTGTAGATAACTTGTATTTTGGATGTATATAGTGTTTTGTATGATGCTCTTTGTGCATCTGATCTTTTAAACTTCCTATATTAATATACTACCTTTTCCCTATCCCCAAAAAAAGGTCTTCTAAGTTTCTTATTGTTGGAGTATGAAAGTGGGTATTGTCCCACATTGATAAAATTCAAAAGAATATGATAGTGGGCGTTGTCCCACATTGATGAAATTAAAGGGCTTGAGCATGTATATAAGCTTGTGAGTTACTCCACCCATTACCAATTGGTTTTGGGATGGAACCTCATTTGAGCTTATGTGCATGGCTCGTTGTTGAAAGCCCAATTAACATAAAAATTTAACATGATATCAGAACAGGTTGCTCGATCTTAAGTTGTCACCATCCCCGTTTGATTAAAATTGTGTGCACGTGTTAGACCTTGTTAGTAGCCCACACGTGAGGGGGCGTGTTGGAGTATGAAAGTGGGTATTGTCCCACATTGATAAAATTCAAAAGAATATGATAGTGGGTGTTGTCCCACATTAATGAAATTAAAGGCTTTGAGCATGTATATAAGCTTGTGAGTTACTCCACCCATTGCCAATTGGTTTTGAGATGGAACCTCATTTGAGCTTATGTGTATGGCTCGTTGTTGAAAGCCCAATTAATATAAAAATTTAACACTTATCACTTTCTTTTATCACAACTATACCACAAGAACTATTGGTACTCTAAGCTTCTCATCTCATAATTCTTTCACAATCGTAAAAAGAATGAATATGTTCCTTACTAAAAGAAAATTAATCTGCCATCATAATAAGCCCTCTTCCACCCAAAAAACATAGGATAATCCTAAAAGAGATAGACTTAAGAGAAGAGTCTGCAGGCAGGAGGAATATTCCAGATAGCTAAATGGAAATTTCACAAATGCTACAACACCAAGATGTGTACAAAATTACGACTCCGACCCACACTGAAGATAAGACCTCGTATAAGATTATCACGAGCCCTACTTTTTGAGTACATTGGCAAGAATAGAAGTCAAAATAGATCAATTCTGGGAGACGTATAGTATGTGCTCCACTGGATAAAGCAAGGGACAAAGGAGGCAAGGGCAAGGAAAGTTTACAAGACAAACTACATCATAGTGTCAGTGCGCCGGGACGATTGATTTGACTTTTAAGGAATGGTAGGTTTACCAGACACCCTGATCATAAAGTCCCAATAATGCAAGAAAAGAGCAAAGGAAGGAAATTCGGACATAAGATCCAGGAAATTTCCAACTTGTAGGACAATTTTATACCTTTTTTGGTCTATAATTTCATAGCATATTTTTGAGTTTGCAAAAATAAAGACATTCGTTCACTGTTGATAAAGTTTAGTTTCGCAACCAGCTAGGATTATTCCTTGCCCAAAAATAAAAAATAACAAAAAATTTCAGTTAGGATTACTTTGGGTTATATTTCTGTACTTGTGTAAGTTATCGCAAATCTATAGGATTCCTACCTCAGAATTTCTAACTATCTAGAAACCCAAATATAATTAGGTGCAATAGGCTATGAGACCTAATTATCGACGAAATAGGTTTCCTACAAAAAAAGTTGCTCACAAACAACAAAAATTCTTACAAAATTATCATGGCACTCAGTTTCATTTCACAAGTCCTTAAAGTTTAATGCTTCAGTCCACCTGATTAATTGAAGGGGTTTAATAAACAGATTTCTAAGGAATTAGAAAATCTAAAATATATGAAATAAACAACAATGGATAAAAGCATCTACATTAAACTAATTCTAGCATATTTCTAACTAAACCTCAATAAAATACTGAACGATAACTTCGTTTGCCAATTATAATATGGGCTTAAAAATCAAATATGAAAGTAATTAAACAATACACCAAAATATTGTTGTTGCACATCACCCAAAGGATGGCAAGAGGGCTTGAGAAAATAACATATCAAACCATCTGTGTTCTTAACAAACAGGCATATTGCATCATCTGCAGCGCCAGTGGCAATCACAACATCCCTAAAAATTCATAAATTGCATTGAAATCCACATCAAGATGGCAATAGAAATCTATGACAGAGGCCACTATGTGAAGGCAACTGGGTATGTTAGATAATAAGTTAGTTTAGTCCTGTAAAAAAACTGGACTTATGAGGGACGCTGTGTTTCTAGAGGAACTTAAATGTAGAATTCAGAAGACTTCTCATTTCTCAGTCCAACAATGATGTTTATTGTGCTGGTGCCTAATTACAAGAGGACATCATAAAATATTCAACACCGCACCATATTTTACAGCTTCATGCTCTCGTATATGGAAAAACTAATAAAAGACTTGACTAGCACAATCAATCTTTTAATTAATTCCTCTTCCTAAAATTTTTAGCCGCAATTCAAATTAAAATCCTATGTAATCAATGCAGTTCTATTAATAGATTTTATCATGCCACTTGCAACAAACTACATTAGACAACATCCTAGATATTTATGTGTCATACCAAAAGAATATTGTGTAGGGAAATTTACAGATGAGTCATACATTAAAAGGGGTGCAACCAAGTCATTTTTTTTGCAACAATTTAGTGTTGCTTTTGGAGGAACAAAGAAGTGGATGCAATTAAATGAGGAATGTAAGCTACCAAACTATCCTTAATGAAATTATTAGAGGAGATAGAAAGTTGTGAGACGGTAGTGGGAATATTTTGGTTTTGCGTTTGCTCTCTCCCTCTCTCCATTCAACCTCAAGAATTCCATCAACCCACTTCCACACAACTTCTGTTCCTTCACCTCTCTCAACCTCTCCACTGTTTATGTGAAACCACAGTGAATTTATGATTAATTCAGTGGTTTTTAGCACAAATCTAGAAATCGGTTAGAAGAATGGCCGGAGTAAGAGAAGGCATGCAGTGGTCCAACTTCAGCAACACATCAACCATAACTCTACCTCTCTACTGTTTCTGATGAAGCTTGGAAGCCTATGAAGAGGAGGGACTAGAAAAATCTCAAATGGGTAGACCGCTACAATTAGTTGGGCATACAACATGTATGTCATACTTGGTACTAAATGTCAGTTATATGTTAGTAGAGTAAGCGTGTTGTTATTATTCTTGTTGTTGTGAATAGTAATTGACTGGGTCTATATGTATGCCATAATTTTATTGACTGTCTACCATGGTAATAGGGTTATCATTGATATGTAATCCAAATCACATGGAAATATAGTGAGGATCGTGTACCATAAGAGTGAAGGAGGCAGACATCCAAAGGGACAAATTGAATTCACAAACAGACTTGTAAAAATGGTAGTAGAGTTATGTCATTATGATATTACATAGTTGCACTTGAACTTATCTAGATATATAAATGTTAAATTCACATCATGATTATTTGAATATTAAAAGTTGATCATAGGTAATGAGATTATTACAATTTTTTGAGTTTAAAGTACATGGATGTTGGAATATATTTGTGGAAGTGACTGAATTTGGTTAAGAGCAACTGTTATAATAGTACTTCATTGTGGGGATGTTAAGGCATGTCATTGATAGGCTTCAAACCAAGATGTTGTAGACCATATTCTGAAGTTTACGTACATGTCAATATGTGTGCCCAGGCATACTTAGTGTAGTGATTGGGTAGATTAAATTTCCAGAATAGGTGTTGAGTTAACAACGGGGGAATAAGTATATGTTGGCCCAAGATAAATAAGGGAAGTTGATGATTTGACTATGGGGGTTAAATTTCATAGCAAATTTAAGGAAGGTGTCGTTGTGATGTTATGTAAGGGTATATGTTACATTAACATGTTTGGTAGTTGTAGATTTCAATGTTGCTTAAGGAAGGTGTTATATCTAATGGCTTGCAATGTGCACCTACATTGCAATAAATGTAAACCTTGGTAAACATCATGAACTTAATGGACAAACATTGAAAAACAGTTTTTGTGCATATTCCTTCACCTAATAGGGTGAATATGTGATAAAGAGAATCTCATAGTGATAGTAATGGAGTTACATGCCTAGCATAATGTGTATGTAATAGTGTGTATTTTGCAGGTGTATGTAATGGAGTTATAGAGTGTATGGAAATGGATGTGAAGCCTTGTGAAGCAAGTATCATACATAACTGAAAGGACTTCGGAAATAGATAGTTCGGGAAGTGACTCTGCTATGTAAATGAAAAAAGAGTAAATACGATGAGAAGCCCATTAGTGTCTTTAGAAGAGAAGGTAAGTACAAGTAGTGTAAGTAGGTCAGGGGGAGATGCGATCGAAGAAGATGCACAATAAAGAGGTAGTACATATTGCCAGTTGCAGTCTACCATGAATGAAGGAACGAACCATAACCTAGTTAGGGGAGAGAAGGGAAGATAGCCAAGGTATAGGGGCAGGTGGTGGAACGTCAGAGTCACCCTAAGCAGGGGAAAGTAGGAGTGTCAACTACCATTCCTGACAGAGTTGAGAAGTAGGTAGAGGCAAGTGTTGATATTGTGATTCAACATCGGTGCACTCTTAAAGCCGTATGTGCTCTAAATGATGAGTTAAAAGACTTCTAGAAAAAAGTAATTAGGGGAATAGTGTAGAGTCAATGTTGGACTAGCCATTTGGGATGGATCTACACATAGTCCGGGCCCCCATTAAAAATTAGAATCAGGATATGAACTCTTTCAAGCTTGGCCAGAGAGAGGTACATTCTCAGTATATGATGTGGCATTAGTGATGGGCCTCCTAACTAATGGGAATGCAGTTATATATGTGAGCGTGGACAAGGTTAGGTTAATAATGATGGACGTTGAACTCGTTCAAGTTCAACAAGAACACGCCCGAACCAATTAGACTAATTTTCCAGCTACTCAAAGACAGCACATTATGTTGTAAATAAACATTAGTTTATTGGTTAGTGCAAATAGAAATCATTTTAATGAAGCACAACTGATAGGGATGGAGACGCATCATTTTTTGTTGCCCACAAAATTTTCTAATTATATATTCAATTAATTCTGTACTGCATGTTATGTGCTAATGACATACCATAAATAGCTTCAGCAGTTATTGGTGTGCTGTATGCAGGTGTCATCCATCTCACATGGTAATTACTTCTTGTTTAACTTTCTCTTAAGTGATGTGATTTTCAATGAACATTTCCTTCAAGTTATGTGTACGTTCTATAACAATCTATATCTATGTCTTATCTTCCAAGTGAACTTTTAATACCTCTTCAGACAATCTGCATTGAAATAGTTGACCCCATAATTTAGTGTTGGTTTACTAGTGTCAACTTCATTATTATCCTGGTAAACTTAAAATTGACACTTACGTACACCTTTTCTCGTAGCATTCCCACAGCTAAGAGAACTAACTCTACTCGGTTGTGGGAAGCATTAGCTTTACCATTTGCTTAACGTATGTCTACCTAGGTATATGAGTATAGGTAATGTGGTAAACGTCATATGTAACGCTTATCATTCATATACAATTAATGATGCAATACAAACGGGTTGCAGGTGGCATCATTGAATGCTGCTAATTCATAATAGTTGAGTGGTTGGTGCAAATAGCAATCCGTTTAATGAAACATGCCTCTCAGAAAGGAAAACACATAATTTTCGCATCGACGTAATGTGCATATAATAAATTCTTAAACCTACTACATCGTATCACTAAGCTCCCCTCTATATAACCAACTTTCACTCCCTACTAATGGGAACTATGGGGTTTATCTCATTTTCGAATGGATAACACCAAGGTAAATGAGTACGTAAAGAATGGTAAACGGTGAAAATTTATAAAGCATTTTTTTTTTTGCACATTTAAAGGTATGTTAGTAATAGGTCCTGACAGCAGATCATTTTGTACATTAACAATATTTCATTTGTTGTCCTAAAGAGCAAAATGTGATATTTTGTACCTTAACAATATTTCATTTGTTGTCCTAAAGAGCAAAATGTTTATATATATCACTGCGGCCTTGTTCTTTTTTGCGTTTTAGAGGATGTAGCTAATAGCGTATAGCTTCTTACAACTGCTTACATCTCTTTACAGCTTCTTACATTCTTAACATAATCCTTACAGCTTCTTATATCTTCTTAGATCTCCTTACATCTTCTTTCATCTTCTTACATCTATATAGATTTTTGCATAGCATTCTCTAGAGAGATAGGGAGAATTTTCTAGAGAGAGAGAGAGACCCCCTTGAGATGGATGAATTAACTAAAATGAAGGAACCTCCTGACCCCTTTAGTGTCTCGACCACCGCCCACTTGCCTGCTTTCCATCCCCTTCCCAACTGCCATGGAATGGTGCTTTTACTCCCCCATTCCTTTCAATTAAGACCCTTCATCATCACAATCTCAGACTTTTTCTTCCAAAAGCTTGCGATTATGATATCCCATTTAACGCACGATCTTGCTTTAGCTGTGATTTGGTTTCCAGATCTACCAACCGGCCTCATAAATCCACTGGTAGAAAGTGGAGATTGATTCCCATGGAGATGTCAACACCCAGTTTCTTTCATCTAATTAAATGCCGAAGCGACTCTTTTCATCTTATCACCGCCTAGTTTGTTTTAATTCCTTACTACAACTCCTTTAAGAACCTCTCTAATGGCAGATCTATAGAGCTTCGAGTACCTATACATAGGGTTGTTGACTTCTCCCTAACATTACATAGCCGGATTATGGAAGGGGCAATCCCCCCATTAACAAACATCCCATCAGCCACATCATTAAAGGGTGTTGCCTCTGTTCAGATGTCATTA
The DNA here is from genome assembly GCA_029747015.1 of Carnegiea gigantea. Lineage (NCBI taxonomy): Eukaryota > Viridiplantae > Streptophyta > Magnoliopsida > Caryophyllales > Cactaceae > Carnegiea > Carnegiea gigantea. The sequence goes on from JAKOGI010000972.1 coordinate 148,094, forward strand.
TCCCAACCACTTTTGGGCGGTTTGAGGAGATTTTCGATGAGATCCTGCCTTTTTATTTCTAGAAGATCAAGTGGATGCCCCAAGCCAGATCAATGATCTCTGCTTTAGGTGTGACTATTCTTCTCTCCTCCCTTTTTCATTTATGTGAGTAGATACTTCATCATTGTCCATGGATTTGCCTTTTGCAGAAATTAAATACTCTAGCTAAAGTAATATCCAACCAGATCTGGACCATTATCCTCTATGGCAATTTATAAACACACAGTCACTGGGAATTTCCTTTATCCCAAATAGGTGTGATTGTTCTTGAACCTGACTTTCTTAATCATGAATGTATCCGCATTTATGTCAAGATGTGTGATCCTTGCCTATATATACTAGTTCTCCTTACACTTAATCTTCACACCCAATTGTTTACTGGTTGTCTTCCCTGGGTTTTGCACAGTTCTATGTCTCATCCCTTCCCTATGTCTCCTCTGCCCTTTAATAGTAGTTCTGATGATAGTTTTGACTTACAAGACACTATTTCCTCTGATAATCCTAACACCCAACCTCCAATCACAACTATGCTGGATGGAGGTAGACCTGACCATAGTGGCAACGCCCATAAACCCCAGCACTCCTCCCTCAAATTCGAAGTGGGAAGCCATGGTAGTAATCACCAATGCTCAACTCAGCTAGAATCTAGTGCTTAACTTCGAACAAGTTCACCTCCAAGGATCATTTCAATAGGTGAATCTTCCACTCCAGGCCCTCAAACCATCTCAAATCCACCTCAAATTAAGGTCATGCCATCCACTGAGGAACTTATTACTTGCTGCCATTTTGGGAAGATTTGGGTGGAGCCAGTGCCTATTCCTGCTATTATTCATCGTACTTGAAATGAATGAAAGTTTGTCAAAGGTCAGATTGAATTCATTGATCTAGGTAATGACTGGCTCTTAATTAGATTTGGTAATTGTCAAGATAAAATGCTGGCGTTTGATCAGAGACCTTGGTTTGTCAATGGTCTAAACTTTGTTGTCATGTGCTGGGTTCCTTTCTTTGATCCCTATCATTCTATTATCACTAGGGTCAATCAATAGATCCGAATTCCCAGACTTCTATTGGAATTTTGGGATTTAAAGTGCCTCAGGGAATTGCTTCTTTATGTGGGAAACATTGTTAGAGTAGACCCAAACACCTTTCTTCACCTCAAAGGGAAATTCGTCCGAGTGTGTGTTAACATTGATATCACCAAGCCTTTTCTGGGTAGCATAACAACTACAAGAGGTGCTATGACCATGAGAGTCGCACCAGCTTGATCTATGCCATAAACTGCCAGCCCCAAAAAAATTGAGGTGTTTGTCGAGAAATTTGATAACCAGGGCCTCTCACAAACTAACAAAACAACTTCGGCAGATCCTCTTAGCCACCCTTCACACTCTGAGAATTGGGTAACCGTTGCTCCCCAAAAAAGAGTCAAATCTATCATCAACCCTCACAACTTCATATCTTCCAATCGCCCCACCAAGGCCACCAACACTATGAGTTCTAATCCTCATAACCAAGCCCACCCTCCTAAATATGGCTTTAATCCTCCTCAGATCAATAACAAAGGTCCTCATATGTCTACTACTCAACCCACGGTAATCTATAGGACACCCAATCAGTCACCTGCTAATATGGAAGGGATTATACTGGCCAACCTGAATGCCATGGTGGAGGACCTGCCCACCAGTGATGAACCCCTTGATGATATTGATGAGGGTATGAATAAGATGAAAATATTGATATGTATCTAAATCTACACAACATTGAAGACTTCGAGATATCTATGGACTCTTCCAAAAGGAAAAGGTGCGAGGATGGTGAAGAAGCTGCCTCCCAGGCCATCTAGCGCTGCCACTATCGCTTTAATGGATTTTTTTGTGAAGGACTTACCTGTGCCCTATGTTCCTGTGAGGGGCACTCAACAGTGCTACATTCTACGGTCCATGTTCTTTTCCATTGTCTTTTCTTACTCTAGTGGTCATATAACTTTGATGCTCGGTCAGGGTTTTTTCATGTTTTTTGGGATAGATTTTCTTTCGGACTTGCTGCTGCTGTCTGGGCAGTATTAGTGTATCACTGGCCCAAGACTACTACTAAGTTGAATGAGTAGGGCTTTGTATCTTTTTTTGATGGTTTCTGCTACTTTTGGTGTAAGCTTTGGATGCCCGTGCTCCTATTATTAAAGGATCTTTGTTTGGTTTATTGGGTTTTTTACCAGGATTGCTTGATTGTCCCAGGCACGTTGTACCAGGCCCAGACAATTTGTATTATTTATTATCATTTTATAATGGGTGGTTGTCGGTTAGTGCTCAGATTAAGTATCTCTACCAGAGTTCCCCCCCAATAGGGAGAGTAGCCTGGGCATATATCTTTGAAGCATATACCCCCACCTAAGGATATGTCGATGATGAAAGGAGTTTTTGAGACATTGTACATTCATATTGCACAATACTTATTTTGGTTATTATCTATGCATATGCAGTTTGCTCAAATTCTAATCACTTCCAAACCTGTGGACAGGAGGTGCAATATGCAGGTTAAAATGGCTATATCTATTGGACTTTCCCTTCAACCTACGGGTGATATTTATTTTTGCTATTGTGTATTTACGGGGAGTGAGATACAAGAAGGACACCGTCCTTATTGTTTCTCCAAGACCTGTTTATAGAACGCCTTTGGGCCTAGACTATTTTATATACCGCATAGAGCAAGTTACAAAAATTGTAGGCATTTATGTGTATCTTCCAAGGAAGTTGTATTTGATAACTAGTTGACAACCAGATCGTGTATATCACATATTACCTTAGTGATGACACCCCCCCAAACAATGCAACAGTGCAAGCATTTGTGTAGCTTTTTTAATCAATGAAATAGCCCTACAAAAGCAATACGACAGTCTAGTACTATCATATGGGGCATGAGTAACACCATACTATGTGCAACACTAACAGCTTCATATGGGTATTCTCAGAATATTGTTAAAATGAATATGATTATCAGAACATGCTCTACACTAACAGCTTCATATTGATATTCTCAGAATAGAGTCAAAATGATTATGATTATCCCCCAAGCACATTATGAAAGTTATTAGCTGGAACATACAAGGCGCAAAAAAATTGCAAGTTACACAGGAACTAAGCTTTCTAATTAAGTGTCATAAACCAGACATTATTTTCTTATTGTAAACTATGGTCAATGACCAAAACATGGCCAAGATTCTCCCACGTATGGGATTTAACCATTATGAATATGTATCACCCAATAATCACTCTAGTGGGTTGGTGGTCCTCTAGAACAACAGTAACCTACATGCATCAGTCCTTCGCAAAGGCATGAGAGCTATTCAAATGCTTGTTACACGACCCAGAAATAGCTAAAAATTTCGTCATTTTAGGAATATATGCCCCAACACAAACCAATCAGAAAAATCAGTTCTGGAGTCATTTAATGGACCTTCGCCATACCTTTGATTTACCATGGTGCCTAATATGTGATTTTAATGAACTTGCTAACCCTCTAGAAAAAAGGGGAGGCCAGGTACTAACTGCCATCCAATATCATACACATCTGATATACGAACGCCTTGATAGAACGATAGCCAAAAAGGACTGGTCTGAGATTTACCCAAATGCGTCTGAAATACATGGTACCTTCACATGTTCAGACCACTGCCCTATCATACTAACCTCTAACGCACCTCTTCGGAATATAAAGGCTTTTCCTTTTCGTTTCCAAAACTTCTAGTGTAAATACCAACAATTAGACATCATTGTTAAAAAGTACTGGCCTATTCAAGTTAGAGGCTCTAATATGTTTAAATTGGCTAAAAAGCTAAAGGCGCTTAAATATGAAATCAAAGATTGGTTAAAAAAAAAAAAAGTTTCGGAATATCCACGATAAACTGGCCAAAAATACGGCAAAAATTGAGTATGTAGAAGATAAACTACTTGCGGACCCTACAAGTCATAGGCTCAATTCTTGGATTAACCGATTGATTAAACAACGAGAAAACATGATGTTCTTTAATCAAAAGTATTGGGGAAAACTTAGCAGGAAGGAATGGCTGCTCAATGGAGACAAAAATTCCAAATTCCTCCAACGTACAGCAAATGCCAGATGCAAACAAAAAACCATAATCAAAATCAAATATGATTGTGGCCGTTGGGTTACGGAACAAACAGATGTAGCAGACAAATTTATTGGTGACTATTCGTAGCGTTTTAAATCCCCAACTAACAATAGCAAAAGCTTACCTCCTTTAGGCTTGTCCCCCCGAATAAATGAGGACGAGAATTACACAGCTCATCCGACTCTCGGACATAGACGAGGTTAAACATGCCCTTTTTAGTATCGACTCTACTAAGACCCCAAGTCCTGACAGATTTGGCACAAGTTTTTTTAAACATTACTGGAACTTCATAAAAAAGGATCTAGTCAACTGTATTCTCGAGTTCTTTAGGAATGGGAAAATTCTGAAAGAAATCAACCATACATTCATCACGTTAATTCCCAAAGTTAGCAATCCAACTCAAATGCAACTTTGTATACAATCAGCCTATGTTCAACAGTTTATAAAATTATCTCAAAAATTTTAATCAATCGGCTCAGACCCCTTCTGGATAAAATCGTATCACCCATGCAAAGCACATTTATTCCAGGAAGATCAATCAATGACAACATTCTACTAACGCTCAAAATTATGCACAAATTTATGAATAGTACCAGCAAAATAGCCTGGACACCAATAAAACTAGATATGGAAAAAGCCTATGACATATTGGAATGGGCCTTCATCCATAAATGCTTTGAAGAATTGAGTTTTCATCCAACATGGATCAGTTGGGTTATGGAAGCTATCTCCTCAGTATCCTACTCTATCATGGTAAATGACACCCCTAGTGGACTAATTATTCCTTCGAGAGGAATTCATCAAGGCGATCCTTTATCCCCCTACATCTTTATTATATACATGGAAGTGCTCATCCAGAGTCTCATGAGAGAATCTACCATGCACAAATCACGTATAGGGGTTAAAATCTACACTCAAGCAACAACTGTTCCGTGTTTACTCTTTGCAAATGACTGGCTCCTTTTCTATAAAGGCCAACAAGGAAATTGCACATGACTCAAAATTTTATTAGGATCTTTCTGTAATAATTCCAGGCAACTCATTAATTTCCATAAGTCTTCGTTGATCATTTCTAAAAATGCCTCTACTGCACAAAAACAAGTGGTAATGGGTATCTTTAATATCATGCAATCTGATGGGTTAGGAAAATACCTTGGCTGCCTAGTCTTCCAAGGAAAGCCCTCCAGAACTACATTCCAAGATATTATTAACAAAGGTATGGACAAATTGAATGGATGGAAAGCAAACTACTTATCCAAAGCAAGAAGAGCAATTCTTGTCCAATCCCACCCTGAATCTATACCAGCACATACAATGCAATGCTTCCATCTCCCTAAACATACAACAGAGCAAATCGACAAGATCAATTGAGACTTCTTTTGGAAAAAATTAATTGTAGAAAAAGGTTTCCCACTTATAGCATGGGATAAAATATGCATGCCCAAAAACAAAGGTGAGCTAGGATTATGTTACACAGATGCAGTTAACAAAGCTTTTCTGTGCAAATTGGCATGGAAAGTGCTCACAAATGATAAGGGACTATTTACCCAAGCAATAAAAGCAAAATACCTTCAGAATAACGTGAACTTCTTCACCTACAAGTCGAGAGCCACAGATTCCCCTGTATGGAAAAGTATTGTTAAAAATAAGGAATTAATGAGAACATGCATCATCTGGAAGGTAGGTAATGGGGACACAATCTCCTTTTGGTACGATAATTGGATCAAAAATAGACCCCTTATCGACATGCTTAATATCACAGAGGAAAATATAGTTGATCCACTTACTAAAGTCAATAATTTTTTCGGTGCAAACAGAACCTGGGACGTCGCTAAACTCTCCTCTACGCTTCAGAACCATCCTATCATCAAAAAGATAGTTGGGATTGATATACTGCATAGCTCCATCGATGACTCCTTTTGTTGGGGGATTAACAGCTCAGGAGAATTTAGCACAAAAACTGCTACGTGGATAGCTCACAAATCACAACCACTTCAAAAATTGGATTGGTAGTTTAAATGGATATGGAAACTCGATATTATGCCTAAAATCAAAGTCTTCCTCTAGCAATTATGCCACAAACCCATCCCGATTAGGGGAACACTATTACGAAGAGGTGTGGCTATTAACCCCGTTTGTCCCTTATGCCTCGAGGATATAGAAACAAATGATCATATCTTTAAGGATTGCTACTCCACTTCAAAAATTTGGTAGGCAGCAATTCAACATGGATGACTACCGGCTTACACATAATCCATAAGCAATTGTGATATATACCAATGGCTCGTCAATATTAAAAACCACAAACAACCCGATGTCTTGCATAGGACTTCCTTCCTATTATGGAGCATTTGGAAGCACAGGAATGCAAGAGTTTTTAGACATGATATATTTAAGCCAATCACATGTCTCATACGAGCAAAATAAGCATTTGCCGAATGGAGAATCGGAACTTGTATGTCGGCCGATGATGCAATTAGGGCCCTCCATTCCCCTATCACCACCTCATATCATTTTGTAAGGTGGCACCCTCCTCCAGCATCGTTTATCAAACTCAAGTTCGGCGGATTGCTCATCAACAAATCCACAGCAAGTGGTTTTATCCTCCGCAACTGGACAGGGAAGCTCATCAAAGCAGGTGCGGTACACTATGGTGAGGCATCCATCCTAGTTGCACAAGCTCGTGCCCTCAAAAATGGCATTATCGTAGCTATCCAAGCCGGCTACCAGAATATGATTATAGAAGGTGATAATAACATTGTCATTCAAGCACTACAACGTACACTCCGTACGCCGTGGCAAATAGCAATGAATTGGAAGATGTTAGATTATGGTTGACAATGACAAACTGCACTCTAATCAACCATATCTTTCGGGAGGCAAATTAAGTCGCAAATTGGCTAGCCAAAACGAGTCACTCAATGATGCCCACAGGCGTACCTTCTCCTTTTGATGGACCATCCTCCCCTCAATTTAGATCTATTCTAGCGGATGATATTATTGGGTGCACTTTTGTGAGAAGAGGTGCCTAATAACCCTCCATTCTCTATTTGCCATTGTAAAATATACATACATACATACACATATATATATATATTTTTGTTCTAATAATTACGGAAATATGTATATATTTTTTATTATACTACCAATATACAGAATTTGTGAATATGTTATGAACATAACACTTATATAAACATAAAAACAGAATTTAATGACGTAAATTATATTTGAATTTCGACATGAACAATATATATTATTATAGATAAAATAATTGAACATACTTTTAAAATTATAATACAAAGCTTTCATTCATATTTAAGTCTGAATCACACATAAAAACTCTCAAACTGTATGTGACAAAAGTATTACAGTCATTTCATCCGTATGTAATGTTATCCATGATAATTTTGTTGTTGTCATTATACAATTAAACATTTGGTGGTCGTTTCGAATTTAGTTCTCCTACTGAGATTGATATGCACTTGTTATGCAGAATAATAAAATTGTGGAAAGTACAACAAGAAACTATTATCTCAAGCCGCTGCTCCTGTCTCATTTGAGGCATTCTGTCGGCCAATTTAATTTTCCATCCTTTTTTTAAGAAGGTAATTTTCAGTTTTTGGTTGTCTAATCTGCCAGTACAATTTTCCTATTTCAAGCATTATTTCTTAATAGTTTAAGGATTTATTTATAAAATTCCTTGGTAATAATATATTGATCAGAAATTTACATTTAAAATTGTTTACTTAAAATAGGATTTCATTTTAAGAGTTGTATTCATTTTTGTGAGAAAATTTTGTTTTATTTTTTTGTTATACTTTAGGAATATCAAAATAATGTAAATATAAGAAATCACCTCAAGTGTAGGAAATTTTGATTGAAAAAATTTGTGGGTTTAATATATTTTATTGTTTTTTAATTATTTGGTTAAAGGTTTACTTTCAATAATTATATTATTTTAATATTATTGTTTCTCCTCCAAAACATTCATTGTAAAAGAAACAAATTTTGTTTCAATAATATTAAGAAATAATTTGTTTATTGATGGTATCAAATTTATTTCTTAAATATGACTAACATATTACACATTATCTCACAAATCATAGATTAAACACCTATAATATGCATACATATCTACCAATGATACTCTACAACTCTTCAACAATTCAACAACTCCTTACACCTTCTTACAACTCCTTACACCTTTTTACAGCTTCTTACATCTTCTTACAGTTCCTTACATCTTCTTACAGTTCTTTATATTTTCTTACAGCTCCTTACAGCTTCTTACAATTTCTTACGTTTTCTTACAGCTTACAGTTGTGTCTTATTGCGAAAAAAGAACAGGCCCTGCATGTGCATGAAAAACAATCACCAAATAAACTGACAAGCCTTCTTGATTTATGGCACATTTGTTGACCATAATAGATTCAATACGAAATTTGAACTAGTTGTACATGATCATCCGGCAGTTATACACATAAGGGTGCACACACACTATCCATCTAATCCTAGAAATATGCTACGTGTAACTACGTATCATTCATTGCTTACCATGATAAACAATAAACGGGAAGTAGGTCAACATCGATAATGGATGTAACCATTAAACCTTCAAAATGTGACCTCTTCTCATACAGTCAAACCACACCCAAATATTCTGGTTGTACTGCAACATATTTATCAATTCAACAAATTCAAACAAGATAGATCACAATGACGTACAATTAGTAGAGCCCTCGCATAACTAGGTTAAAAACATGTGTAATGAACAAAATATACATCAAACCATCGTGTTTTGGTCCCTTGTAACCACGCCCTACTTTTTCCTGTCCCGTTCGAAGCATCTCCCAAATATTCAACCTGCACAGCATCACCAGTGGGCATCAACATCAACTTCGAGATTATGGCAGGTCCTTGACATATGACCGACTTTCCTCACCAGGGTGCACATCCTTACATAATATCCATATACTCCAAGACAAACAGTATGTATATCAAGGTGTAGTCGTTGCTTACCATAATAAACATGACACTGTGGTCGAGTCAACAACGATGTTGGGTAGAACCACTGAACCCGTAAAATGTGTCATCATTGCAAGCAAGTTGAACATCACCTAAACATTTCGGTGTCATAAACTACAACAGCAAATACCACAATGACATACAATTAGTACACCCTATAAAATTAGGGTTATAAGTTTGTGTACAAATAAAAAATGGAATCAAACCATTAGATTTTGTCCTGCGCAACCACATCTTGCTTGTGCCTGTCCCCTGCAATTTACAAATCTACTTGTGTCATGGTAGACAATCAATAAAATCATGGCATACATATATACCTAGTCAATTACTATTCACAACAACAAGAATAATGACAACATGCTCATTATACTAACATATAACTGACATTTATTACTAAGTATGACATACATATTGTATACCCAACTGGTGGTAGCGGTCTACCCATTTGAGATTTTTCTAGTCCTTTCTCTTCATGGTAACCGGTCACCTTCATCATAGGCTTCCAACCTTCATTAGAAACCGTAGAGAGGTAGAGAAATGGTTGATGCATTGCTATAGTTGGACCACTGTATACCTTGCCTCACTCCATTCTTCTCACCAATTTCTAGATCTGTGCTAAAAACCATCGAATTCATCGTAAATTCACTACACTTTCACATAAACAGTGGAGAGGATAAGAGAGGTGAAAGAGTGGAAGTTGTGTGGAAGTGGGTTAATGGAATTCATGAGGTTGAATGGACACACACACACACACACACACACACACACACACACACACACACACACAGAGAGAGAGAGAGAGAGAGAGAGCAAACACAAAACCCCAAATATTCTCAGTGCCTTCTCATAGCTTTCTTTCTCCTCTAATAATTTCATTAAGGGCAATTTAGTAATTTATATTCCTCATTTAATTTCATCCACTTCTTTTTCCCTCCAAAAGCAATACTAAATTGTTACCCAAAAAAAAAATAACTTGATTGCACCCCTTTTAATGCATGACTTACTTGAAAATTTTCCTAGTGTGTATAGCATGGAGCCATGCATTGTGATTACTTCTGCACATAATGCAGGGAGGTTGCTATCGGCATTATTAAATTGCAACTTGTTTTCCAAACGAAACTCAGAACATGGTATAAGTTTGATGAACAAACAGATTACATGAATCATATTGCTAATGTTTCACTTTAGAGGCATCTCTTAAAGAATTTCATCTTTCCTGGACCTTATACCAGGGGCGGAGCCACTAAAGAGCAAGGGTGCCAATTGATCCCCTAACTTTTTTGGGAAAAAAATTAATTGTGGGAAATTCTGGTGGCAAAAACAAAATGGATATATATTAATTCGTTCTTAAATGCTTCATAAAGATGTGCACAGCAAAGTGGTTGCGCACTTGATGCTCCATGTTAGATGTTGCGGGTTTGACACCTCGTGCTGCCTTTTGTGTATTTTTTTTGTTTTGAATGTTTGCGAGTGCCCTTTAAGTTTTCTCTATTTTTTTTTCTTGATTTGCAGCCGATGCACTGTCCCCCTCTCTTTGCCCTCATTCACGCTGAACCTGACCACACGCTCCCCTCTCTCTTTAGCCAGTTGCTCGCCGGCCACCGCCACTAGTGGCCGCCCATAGGACGGCCGCCGCAGGCCTAGCTCGCTCCAACAGACGCAACCGCAACCCGAGAGAAGTCTAGCGTCCTTCAGTCCTCATCCTAATTCCCAATTTGAGGTAACTCCAAAAAATTCCAAATTTTTGTTTTAGTTTTGTTATTTTGTAAATAATTATGTTTATTTTATTGATTTTAGTTAGATTCATATTAAATAATTGATTAACTTAGTGAATTACTCATGATTCATAAATTGAAAATGAGGATTTTTACCTAATTGTCTTTTTGGTTGAAGATTTAAAGTTGGGCTAATTTGGTTTGCAATTTTTTGCTTATTTATGTTTAATTTACTAATTTTTATTGAATTTTTGTTAAATAAGTGGTTAATTTAGAGATTTACTCATCAATTAAGAAATTAAGATTTTGTCCTTCTTGATTGAGGATTTAGGAATTAGGATTGGGGTAATTTGTTGGTTATTACTTGTTTATTTGTGTTTGATTTATTGATTTTAGTCAAATTTGTATTTGTTAATAATTGGTGGAGTTAATGATTTACTTTCAAAATATGAGATCTCGTCGATGATAACTTTCTTGAATGCGTTAGTTGCGCACTTCATTTTCAGAACTATTAAAGTTTACGTTATGTGTATTATTAATCTCGACCCCCTTACTTTGAATCCTAGCTCCGCCCCTATCTTACACTGTTCATGCACCTCGACCTTAGGCCCCATTGGGGGTGGTGTGCAACAGCAGAGGATAAAACAAATTGTGCTGAAAAACTAGCAAGGGTTCATGATGCCAAATGATTCAGATGATAGAAGAGAACCTTGACCAATGAACTGAAAACACAGTGCGGTCATTTTAGCCTGATATAGCACAAAGATGTCTCCTGTCATATTCAGAAAATAGAACATTAGCATAAGAGAAAAAAACAGTTGAACTCTCCCTAAACTTACAAACCTTAGTCCATTTACCAATGCTTGAGAGTTTTCTGTGACAAATTAAAAGAACCACTCCATGAGTTAAGGTACCTAAAAGAAACCTCAAAAAAAAAAAAAAAAAAAAAAAAAAAAGGAAAGGAGACATCGAACCTTCACCGCTCACCAATAACTAGTTAGTTTGACAATGACAACTCCCAATGTGGGTTCCGCTATCGCAGGATTTGGCGAGTGCTAGTTTGTTTGACTAAAGCCAAAATTACTTTGTTTTCAAACCTCATCCAGTCACATTCAAACCCTAAACTAGTCAGCTTGTTTAGATTAATCTTGAGCCCTTACATTAGAGGAGGGGGTGCAAATTGGAGAACAGGCACTTAAAGTAGAGCTAACATGCTAGTACCACCAATTAGACATCCAGTGTCGACTCACCATTTTGGGGGAATCAGAAAGGCGGATCTGCAGCCTGCCAGTCTTTCACAGATTGACATGACAATGACAATCATAGTCATCTATTATCACCTCATGCATTTCTCTTATCTATAGTAGCTCTAGTTAACCCAGGAACTAGTCATATCATGCCAGTAAAGAGGTATTTCTAATGCTTCACAGAGAATTGAACTAACATCAAATTTGGCCAACATTTCATGTAGGGTAAAGATGGTCCAGCTATCCAGGGGTCCCATCACTCATGGACACCATAAAGCAGAGGGATATATAGATATATCACATAGCCATGGTCTCCAAATTCTCATGGTGAATAACTTGTTTCTTTGACAGATCGAATGAATCCTCTACAGGAAAATAACATGATTATGTAACAAAACCCCATTTGTTCTTGTGAGAGCACTAGAACAATCCAATGGTTCCTAATCAATCATTAATGGCATTTTGCAATTGGCACACTTAGTCTGGTTACTTTGAAAATACATGTGCCTTGGTTGAAAAACCAGATACATCTTTGTATAACACCCATATTTTTCTCATAGCAAGGAAAATCACCTAGCTTAGGAGGTAAACTTTCTTAGTAAGGGACAAAACCATTGCCAGACTGCAGGCTGTCTGTTCCCCATATTTTAATGGTAAGATCATCACAGCAAAATTACCCAACCTTCCATGAGCCACGACTACATGTTTATGAATTGCAATCAAAGTTACAGGCATAAGCTACACCATACCTACAGGTTGCCATTCTGTCTCCAGTAGCATTGAATGATACAGCCCACACTGTTGAAGTATGCCCACTGAAATGCAACACAGATAGGAGTTATCTTCAGTTCAAATGTTTGGTCAAGGGGGGGGGGGGGAACGTCAGACGCATTTTGCATAAGACAATTACCCATCAGTGCTCAATGTTCAGGTGAGAACCTTCCAACAACAGAAAAAGACAGATGACAATGTTTAATGGTGTTTTTTGAAAGGCATGCTTAATGTTATGAACCGGCAAGACAAAACAAAAAGAAAGAAGAAGAATACAGATTCGCCAAATTTAAGCAAGCAAAAGAAAGCAAACACAAGAAGACACAATACAAAACCAAATATCAGGAGAAGAAAACAGAAGAGATTCTTCACAGCACCCAAGACATAAAACAGATGAGCAGTTTTATGAATCTCCAAATTTCAGTGCACACACATTTCAGTAAAGCAACAGCTTCAAACAGATTCGCATGTCTATCAAAAACAAGAATGCATACATACTGTTGACTCTAGAAGTCACATGATTTTGATGATAACAAATAATGCGGATAATAATTATATATGAAATAGTTGTTTATTGAATAGTTATATTCTTTGTCAGTTTCATATATAACATTCTTGTTGGTCCAATTCATCAAATTGGTCACATGTTTGATTAATGCATGGGCTTAGCACTTGAATAGTTTAAATCTTGGATGGAAAACTTTGAGTGAATATTAATGGAAGTGATATGATAGAATATTAAGTTTCTATGGATATTTATCCATATAATCTAAGTGAATAATATTAATGCATTTGATTGGATTAAGTTGTCTACCCAAATATGTGCTTATGGATAGAAAAATATATGGGTATCATCTAATATCTAATGATTTTATTTTATTGGAAAATATGATGTAGCCTATTCAAATTTGAATTTCAAATTCGAATATCATACAAGATCAATTATGTACAGAATTACCTGCATCAATATTATATGATTTGATCTTGATAAGTTAACTTATATATTCTATAAATGAGATACAACTTTGATTTGCAAAATAATATCAAAGTTATAATCGAAATCTATTGCTGCTTGTTTTTAAGAGATTACTAACGTTATGTGTAAGAAATAAATGATATGCAGCATATCCAACGTGGCTGATTTGCAGAGAAGATCAAAATAGAATATTTGGCTTACAAGAAAATCAAATCAGAATCCGCATATTATATTTCAAGGACCTGAAATCAGATTTCAGAATATTTTGGGAGAAACTTCCTTCTTGGCTGTCTAAGTTCACGATTTGCAAGGCTATAAATAGTGACCGCATGAGCATGAGCAAGTATCTAAGAAAGTGAGAAAAAGCATTGAGAATACACATTGATTTACTGTACTTAGCTTTGTTTTTTTTTTTTTTTTTTTTGAGATCAAAGATTTGAGGTGAAAAGAATTATTATTGAGTGAACTTGGAGTTTGTGAGATCAACTCCACTCAAACTTAAACCAAGAGTTTGGTTTAAGTTATTGGGACTCTAGAGTGAGATAGCTTTGAGAGATTGTTGAGAGTTCATCTTAATAAAAAAAAGTAGATTGTTGAATCCTAGAGTTGGATAATTCTAGGCGGGGACCCAAACCTGATTAAGGCCCAACCTCGTTAAAACATCCTTGTGCATTATCTCGATTTAATTTCTGTTTTTATTTTCAATTGTTAATTTTAAGCTTTTTCAATCACCCTATTCACCCCCTCTGAGGTGATCTGAGTCTTCACATGCATGGGCATCTGGAAGCACAGGTCCTCAGATGGGGGACAGCAGATACATAGATTATTAGTGAGGTGAATAAATACCCAGTCAGCAGACAACAATGACCAGAACCTGACATACCAGAAACATGGAACTTCAGGGGCAACTTTGATTAATTTTATGCTAAATAAGGTATTCTATCTTGTAAGGCTATGCCTCTCCACATTCACAAGGTAAGGCTGTACACACGGATACCTGTCCACCCATAAGCAAGAGCTTTGTGAGAGTCATTAGCGCGGCTATAGGGTAAGGTAATGGCTGTGGGTACTACCTAAAATGTCGAACACAACACCACCCCCCCCCCCCCCAAAAAAAAAAGAAAAAAAAAGAAAAAGGCCTACCCTTTTTTTGGTGCATGAGTTTAAGAACCCAGAGATGAGGGCCTAAGTTACATTCAACAAGGATAACTTAATCGTTAACAGCGTTGTCGTACCACAATCAACGGTCCTGGTCACTGTTGGGAATGCCTAAATTGACTTTGGGAAGCTTCATCAGGAATTAGATGCTTAAACAAGGCGTTTAGAGTCTAACCGCACCGAAAGTTGTGTAGCTCATGGAATCTATTGCACCCATTAGTGGTTTCAGGAAGTAGCGCATATGTTGTTAATCATTTTTCTTTTTTTCTACATTAAAAATCAGCTATATTAATTGCTTAAAATTGTCAGTATTTAATGAAAACATAGTAATTAAAATAAGGTCAATAATGGGTAAGGTCATTAGTGAGCCGACCCGTCTATGTCACGTTAGAACGGTTCGACCCACTAATGACTGATTTAATAATTCGATATCTTTGTTAATTACTAACCTACTATTACTCAATTAGGTATATTTTATTAAGATGTCAACCGTAGTAAGAACACAGCCGACCCACTTCCTACCACTAGCATTGTATTTAAAGGCGAACTAGAATTGAAACCAAATAAAAGGGAGCTAGAGAAGTGCAAGATGTTATGTTTGAATTATAATGTTAAAATTTTAGATTTTTATAGAGTAATTTATCTAAAATAATGTTAGGCACATTCATTTCACTTAAAATATAATGGTATGACTCACAAAATTTTTAGTATTTGGCTTATTTTGTTTGATTTTCTTAGGGGCAGGTCGTTACTTCTCATCATTTCATACCCATTTTTTTAGTTGTCCAATTTATAAATTGCATATAATATTATTTTATGATAATAGAGTTGGAAAAGTAATGGTATTATTGTTTAATTTGTGAGTGGATGTAATAGGTATTAACGATTTGATATACTGAATAATTATTATTGCTAAGAGCAAAATAAAAGATGATTAAAAAATAAGAATATAATGTTCGAGTCAAGCTAGTGGGTCTGACCCGCTAATTTTACGGGTTTTTTAGTTTCGATTTATTTCGAGCTCGAGTTGAAAAAACCGTGTTCAAAATGCAAAATTCAGCATTCTTCCACAAGCGATCTCCAAGTGTTGCTCCACCAATCTCTCAATTTTAGGGTATTTGCAACTTATAACATGCATTCACAATATTTTTCCATTCATTTAACAGTGATTTTAGACCAAATAAAGAAAAGTTTTTTGTATGCAACTCTCTGCTTAACATGCCAGTGGTACTCTTCTATATGGACATTAGTTCTTTCATCCAAATAGTTAAGCAGTTTGGTGATGTGTCTAATCTAAAAGCAAAAGCAAAGTCTTCCATACTTGGACCCAGGTTTAACATCTTTGTCTCAAGAACAGGAAGATTAGAAACCTTCAACATTGTAATGAAATCAAAAAAGCTTGAAACCAAAGCCTCCCTCAGACTGTTATTATCCCAGAACAAATGGGCTAAGATGGTGCCCCAAAAAAAAGGGAAAAAAAAAGAGGATGGTAACTCCAGAAATGCTAATCATGACTTTGGGAGCAATCACACTCTCCCCAATGCGTACACCATGACTGATAAACCAAACGCCACAAATGAAAGTTCAGATAGCCACAGGTCGAAACTTCGACAATGTTTAACATGCAGGAGAGTATGAGATGCGTTAACAGAGCATATATATTAGCATCCTGTGGCAATTCTCCCCAATGCAAACCCATCAACGATAATACCAAAATAAAAAATAAAATACAAAATCTTCTTGCATTTCGTGCGAGCAATTCCAAAGATGATAGCTAGATATACAATTATGTTGCCCTCAATCCTAATGCTTTTGCTACAAGGGCGCCATCAAAATGGTGTAAGTTGTTTCCAGCAGTTTTCTATATATTCCCAAAAAAAAAAAAAAAAAATCAGAAACCGAAGCAGACTTTGCATGAAGATTTCTCAAAACCTAGACCCGTTCCTCATCGTCAAGTTCACACACGGACAGGAGAAAAAGGCAGCACCCGGGTAGGGACTCTCCAGCAAAGCAGTTTAACAGCTGAAACTTGAAATTGCGGTCACGATCTAGATGCTAATTCCCATATCTTAATCGTTCCATCATCACCTGCAGATGCAAGCAGTTGTTTTTCCTGCACGACAGTTAATAACCAGTTTACAAAACGATGCATGGCATCGACTGGAAATGCTGGCAAAATCACTGGCATCTACGATCCAAACTAGAAAGTTATCCACAAGCTTTGATATTAGGCATATGCGGACAGCTTTTCCACTTCTATTGTACCAGATCAATAGCTAACCAGATCACAAACCAAAATAATACCCCTAGAATCCCATCTAGGTCACCCCGAGGGGGGGGGGAGGGCAGCTTCAAACATATGCAACCTTACCCATATGACAGAATTGTACAGAGACTGCTTATGTGGGACTGGACATGAAAGGGGTTGTGTACCTACTAGTCTGGAACAGAAAGTGGAAGATGTTAAGTAAAAGATCTTCCTTTCTCCCCAACAATCAACAGCTGGGAAATTTCCCTAACGGAACCTAAGTTAAAGTAACCCAATCAGTGACGCAACACCCCATCAATCCTGCCAACACAAGGTGTGCACAGCAAGGATTCAAAATGCGGCTTCGATTGCAGTATGGAAAATTTGCTCTAATACCGAAATCACGTTCCATATCATGGTTAAAACATGGTTCGCCCAACTCCAAAGCCTTCCCGATGTGGCTGTTCCTTGCGGAACGGCACATTCTGAATCAACGGTGCAGAGATAGAAATGTAGGCCGCCCTAGTGTGACAGGAAAAAGGAATTTGATGACTATAGAAAAAAGAAGTCTGGACTGGAATCGCTGGTATGTACAGAAAAGCACAATTCATGGGTTCCATTAGATTTCAGTTATTAGACAGAAAGGCCTCATCAGAACAGAACACCTAAATAGATTCACTAATCCCAAGATAATAGCTTTTTCTATTAAAAAAAAAAAAAAAATCCCCAAACAGCCTTCTTCCTTGGTATGGTAGCTTACAGCTCCAACCCTGCTAATAGCTAAACCTTTGCTGTATTGGCTAAGAACCCCACCAATACGACAGTCTACAAAACCTTCTCAAGCACTTCATGCAAACCCAGCATCTTATTAACATCCAGCAATGAACCTTACCATGGGGCTCCACTGGACACAATTCACGTCCATTTCATGAGCCTTCTCTTTCCTCGCAAGTAATTTATACATGGGTCCATCCACCTGCGAAGAAACGAGCAAGGAAACTCATTACTACTGACTACAAGTACACAATAAACAGTCTCAAAGCAGAAACCCAGCTGAATCCATGGGTCTAAAGTAAGAAAGCAGATCATGAATGCATTGCGATGAAAATGCTATAATGTAGCTCTGACAACCATGCTGAATTATACCAGAGCATCAATGACAAATCACTTCCCAACATGCTTCAGGCTCTATAAGAGAGTCTGCCAGGATTTGCCCTCTGTTCAACACCAGTGCCTTTCATTTTCCGCCAAAATGGATAAAGGCGTTATATGAATATTGATTCAGCTTCTGAACTCTAGGCAAAGTTACTACTTTACATACACCACAACTGAGGATCATCAGTTAACCCGTGAGATTAACATCACTTACTTAAATCCATCATGGAAAAGTATCGATTACATTCATGGCCCAACAAGGTGTCATCAATGCTGGTCCTCAGCTATTACTCTAAGCCTGCACCAAGGTTGGAAATTGATAAGTTACCTTCTGCATAAGATATGTTTTTCTTTTGAAGAAGCCCGGCTAAAAATGGTTGTTTCTACTATCTACCTAACTTTGACCCACCTTGAATCCTTGATACTTTCTTTCCGAAGGCACAAGACATAGACACTGTTTCCCCAGTTCAAGACACCAGATCGAAGTTATCATGCTTAATTTATATCTTTTTCATCTGAGGGTCCTACAATGCTTAGCCCTAGAAGTGCTCTCTTCTTATAGTCAAAATTACCAAAAGCATCCTTCTCACAATTATATTCACTAGGATGTATTTCTGAACCCAGTGAATTATGAACTGTGAGGGTGAGTCAGGAATTAGGATGGCGCCAATCTCGATTCAAAATGGCAAGTTTCTTGACACCGTCATTCAGAATTGTAAGTGATCAGTTTATTCAGTGAGTCATAATCCACTTCCATCAAGAACATATGTATGCTTGTATAAGCATGTATGTTCTATCAAATTCTGTTTTCACCTGCGATTTATGCTTATGATATGACAGCTATATTTATCAACTATAATATGATAATGTGCCATTCTATGCATGACTCTTTTGGCTAAGGGAGAGTCCCTTGATGTGACAAGAATGCTTTACTTTCAAACTCAAGTGAAAATGGCGAGCTCAGTATGCATGCCTAGTAGTTGCATAGGCGTAGTGTCTTGGTAACCACTGGACACTTACTATTGAAGAATAAAATATCTCACTTGAAAACAAAAATAACAAAAGACCGTAAATATAATTAAGGTGTAGCTTATTATGGACAAAACCTTGGAATGTAAAATGTTATGAACTTAAACATCTAGGAGTTACTCTACAGCATCCATTATTACAGCTTCAGCAGCGAGTCGCGCCTAGACGAGAGGCGACTAGGCCGGCGCCGCATGTAACCCCAAGCGCACCGAATTCCGAAGGCGCAAACACGCCTCACCTGAGGCAAAGCGCAATGCTTTCTCGCCTCATAGCATTTTGCAGTGGTAGAGAGAGCTTATTGAAAAAGGAGTCCTCAAATGCCCAAATTTCTCCAAATTAGAACTTATCCAAGTCAAGATTGGCATATTTCGAGTAGAAGCCCCCATCTAGTTGCATCAACCTGCTCCGAATTCAGCCCTAATTTTCACCCTAATTTTCACAAACCCTAATTTTTCGAAGCCCTAATTTCTCTTTTGTTGGAGGCTTGTATAGTGGCTTGATGGAGACATACTAGGTCAAACCTTCTTTCTCAAGATTTTCCGGTAGCCGATCTTCACCGGTTGCTGGTGATTTGCTCCGGCAATGTTGCACTAACCCAGTGAAACAGTGGATGCCTGGCTGCTTATTACTCTTCTCTCTCATCTCTCTACTCTCTAGTAATTAAATCTGCTTTTTTTTCTTTTTACTTTGGAGCGTTTTTTTAACAGTTGGGTAGGTCAAAACCTTTTTTTGGCCTCTTTCAAAGAACAGTATGGGGCAGGTTAATTTACTATTTGTGTATATCATGTGCATACGCGTCAATCTTGACATGCTAAATTTTTCTCAATTTTAGCATTTTAATTTTTTATTTAAGTGAATTGTAACAATATTATATCGTATTTTATACCACTTTGCAACAACTCTAGACTTTATAATGGTCATCATGGTATCTAATCATTACACTGACGAAAGTATATCAGTTACTTGGGAACAATATATTTTTCATTTAATTTTTTTGTATTTTTCTAGAAAAGTGCACCTCGCATCCTCGAGGCTCGCACCTTGGGACCCTTAGCGCCCTAGTGTGTCTCGTGCTTTTTTAAACTAATCCCCCAATTCCCCCCTTCCAGAATCAGTTATGGTATGTACACAACAATACGTGGACAGAAGATAAAAACTGTGTACTTTAGCATGTGATTTCCAATGTAAAGATTAAGGTAAACCCAAGAGAACAAAAGCATTTAACTCCTATGGGCAGACAGGTATGAGCAGTGGTCAAAAAAATGGGACCTTATCAGGTCAGCTGGCTGCACATCAAATAAGCACAATTCTGCACTCTGCAAAAGGCAAGCTGATGGAGTGATGATAGTTGGGATTGGCCATTCATATCAGGGATGCAATCAGAGGAGTTTTTATTCAGAGAACCAACAAATCTGTAAAGGAGAATACTCAGAATTGACAAATATTACAAGTAGCTCAGTATTCCAGGAGTTTGCAAGAACACTTAGCAAAAGATGGCTTGGAAAAGGCTCAAAGCATTCACTCGATGCTTGACTAATATATCAAGAAAGGCTCATTAGATGTAGGTTGTATTGCATGGAGATTGCATGTAAGTTGCAAGTTGCAACACAAACTGCAAACTGTATGCGTGCCTGTGTGGGAAGTAGTCTGAAGATAACAAGCACTGGTCCTTCACATCATAGTGTGTCATTGCAGTTCCAATCTTCACCAATTGATAATTGGCTTTCTACCATGACAAAGATGAATTTGGGTGGTGAAACAGGTCAGGACTTTAAAAAAGATAAATATTAAAAAGATGAAAGGACTTGCTAGAGAACTAGGAGCCACTTTTAGTGGTCTTATTCCTTAAAAAGCAAATGCAGATAACATAAGAGACTTCCGACCTGTCAGTTTGGTTGGTTGCAATTACAAGTTGTTTTCTAAGGCTTTAGCTCGAAGGTTGAGGAGTGTCATTGGGACACTTATTTCAGAGAACCAAAATGCCTTTGTTGGAGGCCATCATATTCTTGATGCTGTAAGAAGCTTATCGATTACATGGTCAAGTCGGGAAAAGCAGGAGTTGTTTGTAAGTTGGATATCGAGACTTATGATCATGTGAACTGGGACTTTTTGACATATGTCATGAAAACAATGGGTTTTGTGGAAAAACGGATTGGTTGGATCTGCCTGTGCATTTCCTCTTCAACTTTTGCAGTTCTTGTCAACGGT
Source organism: Carnegiea gigantea (assembly GCA_029747015.1). Taxonomy (NCBI): domain Eukaryota; kingdom Viridiplantae; phylum Streptophyta; class Magnoliopsida; order Caryophyllales; family Cactaceae; genus Carnegiea; species Carnegiea gigantea. The sequence goes on from JAKOGI010000972.1 coordinate 169,791, forward strand.
TCACCAATGGATTTCTTTTTGCCTTCTGAAGGGCTTCAAGAGGGAGACCCTTAATCTCCCGTACTGTTTTTGCCCGTCATGTGATAAGGAATAAGGAAATATGTAATATTTTATCTTGTAATCTTTGTGATTATTTTCCTTGCCAATATAGAGTTAGGCGGCTAGGAGATTAATGGTTTATGGCAAGTGGAGTTCTAAGGCTTGTAATATTGCCTTGTATATATTTTGCTGCTACATGATCAATAGAGACATGCTACATGATCAATAGAGACATGCATATTCTTCTTTCCCTATTGCTTGTGCCGTGACATGGTATCAGAGCAAACACCACGATTCCAAAACGTCCAATCAATTTCTTGAATCAATCCCAGTGAGCGGAACGCCATGGGCAAGGATGATAAACCAAAAGAATTCATTATCAATAACCAATCTCTATACTTCCCTCATCCTTCACATTCACCTGGAGCTATTATAACCACGATTCGATTCAATGGAAAGAATTACGATTTGTGAGAGCAAGCAGTTAGAACCGCACTCAAGGCCAAAAATAAACTGGCGTTCATTGACGGTAAAATAGAGAAGCCAACGGTGAAAGATGGAGAATATTCGGCGGAAGCCAATGCATGGGAGATGGTTAACTCCATGATCACACATCATGGATCATGAATGTCATCCGTCCCAAACTGCATGCCAGCGTGGCTTATGTGGATTCGGCACAAACAATGTGAGAAAATATTCGAAAACGATACTCAATTCCGAATGTGCCAAGAATGCATCAGTTGAAAGCACAAATAGCATCATGTAAGCAACAAGGACTAGAAGTAGTTGAATTTTACAACAAGTTCGTGCCTTTATGGAATGAGCTTGACACCTACACCAAGATTCCAACTTGTAAGTGTGGAGCAGCAGCTGAGAAGATAGCCAGGATGATGGACGAAAATAAAATTCATCAATTTCTAATGGGTCTTAATGATGAATCGTTTGGGACTATACGTAGCCAAATTTTTGCTACAGACCCATTGCCTTCTCTAGATAAAATTTTCAACATGGTTCAATAAGTGGAGAACCATAAAAGCATCATGACCAACCGAGATCAACGCTATGAACCAGCCGCTGCCTTTGCCGCCACACAACCGAGAGGAGCTTCAACCGAGAGAGCTACGTACAGTCATGGCACGAGGAGGCTAGCTGTTACGAAATAATAGGCTACCCGCCCAGCTGGAATACTCGTGGTGGTCGAGGATCTCGCGGCAGAGGGCGTGGAAGCCGCGGCGGTGGTCGGCACAGTTCGGGCAGATGAGGTCGTGGCGCGGCAACAGGGGCGACTCGTGAAGTCTCGTACTCGGTCCAACATCAGGAGGAGTACAGCGCAGCAAGAAGCTTTGAAGGTAACACAGTTCACGGGTTTACGACAGATCACGTACAAAGGATTCTCAGCCTGATAGAGCCTTCTAAGCCAACCCATGAGAAATTATCAGGTAAAGGTGTATGGCTTTTCGATAGCGGTGCATTTTATCATATGACCGGGAATCTCAGTTTAGTGAATAATGTGGTTGATATTGACCATATTCCCGTAAGCTTGGCGAATGGATCCATAAACTATGCTACAAAAAGGGGCTCGGTTGCGTTGAATCCTAAGCTGATTTTGCAAGATGTTATTTATGTGTCGAGTCTCGATTGTAATTTCATTTCAATTGGCCAGTTAGTAGATGAGATTTATTGCATGGTGACATTTTATAAAAAGCATTGTAGTGTGCAGGACCTTACTTCGAAGAAACTGATTGGAGTGGGTAAACTTAAAAGAGGGATCTTTGTGTTCAAGGGAGAAGTCGAGACAACGGCTCAAGCAAATAAAGCGATCTCCTATGATTTATGGCATTGACGAATGGGATATCCCTCAAGTCAAGCTCTTTCCAAAGTCTCCAGCAATATTCAATTAGATATTAGTAAGAATAAAGACAATTTGTGTGATGTGTGTTTGCGTGCAAAACAATCTTGCGTTCCTTTTCCTATTTGTAATAATATGGCCTCGAACTGTTTTGACCTTATACATTGCGATATATGGGGTGCATATCATATTAAATCCTTTTGTGGGGTTAGATATTTTCTTACTATTCTTGATGATGCTTGCAGGGTAGTTTGGACATACTTAATGCAAGAGAAAAGCGAAACTTCATAACTGGTTAAAGATTTTTGTATGATGGTTAACACCCAATTTGGGTCAAAAGGTAAGGTCATCAGAAGTGATAATGGTAGCGAGTTTACTTCAGGGCCTATGAAGAGGTTTTATGGGGAACACGGGATTATACACCAAACTAGTTGTGCAGACACACCACAACAAAATGGAAGAGTTGAAAGGAAACATCACCATGTACTGAATGTTGCTAGGGCATTTCGATTTCAGGTCAATCTTCCTTTTAGAGTTTTGGGGTGAATGTGTGCTAACAGCCGCATATCTGATAATAGAACACTGTCTTCAGTCTTGAATAGAAAAACACCCTACGAAGTCTTATTTAATACCACGCTTTCATATGATAATATTAAGGTGTTTGGATGCTTATGTTGTATTTATACCTGACAGAAACCAAAAGATAAATTTGGTGAGCGAAGTAGGCGTTGTCTTTTTGTTGGTTATCCCCATGAAAAGAAGGGGTGGAGAGTTTATGATTTAGAAAATGGAACTATTTTTGTTAGGAGAGATGTCGTTTTTTGTGAAGAAATTTTTCGCTTTCCCAAAGAAGCTCTTTCAAGTAATCATGAAGATTGGTCCCAGAATTGGGTTATGGTGGATGATCATGGGCATCTGAGTGCAAATAGCAAAGATTCAATCCAATGGGATGATGAAGACAATGGATGTACTCCAAACGGGCTAGTCAACGGCACTAGTGCAGACAAAAACAAAACTGGGTCAGCCCCTTCTCCTTCAAGCCCAGCGTATGAGGGCAGCCTCGAAGAGCCTGGCCCAGCGCATGGACGCAATAGCACCACCGGCCCCGTCCTAGCTGGTGGCCCAGCATGTGTGCGCGGACTAGAATCCGGTGGGCCTGAAGACACTGGGCCAGCACTGTGGAGTCAGACCCTGGGGCTACTGGGCTTGATCAGTGGTCTGCGCCTAGTGACGAAGCCTAGCCCACTGGCGTACCTGGGCCGGATTTGTCCAAACGGGTCCGGAAGGCGCCTATCCATCTTCAAGACTATATATGCTACAAGGTCAAGACCAAAGACCCCTCACCTACTGCTCTCACACCTCAAAAGGTTTCTTCAGGTAAGCCCTACCCCATTGCTAATTTTATTACCTGCAATAAATTTTCTGATACACATCAATGCTATTTATCTGCTATTACTAAAATTGAAGCTCTTGAACAAAATAACACCTGGATCCTAGTCGATCTTCCCCCTGGTCGCAAACCCATCTGTTGCAAGTGGGTCTATAAAGTCAAATATCAAGCCGACGGGAGCATAGAGAGATACAAGGCCCGATTGGTGATTCGAGGGGACAGACAAGTAGAAGGATTTGATTTCACTGAGACATTCGCCCCAGTGGCTAAAATGACCAGTGTACGGTGCTTTCTCGCTGTTGCCACCGCTAGACGATGGGAACTGCATCAGATGGATGTCAATAACGCCTTCTTGCATGGAGACTTCGAAGAAGATGTGTACATAACACTCCCACTAGTTTTCAACCCTTCACATCCTAATAAGGTATGCAAGCTCCAGAAATCTTTGTATGGGTTAAAACAAGTTCCCAGACAATGGTTTGCTAAACTCTCTTCCAAGTTACTCAAGTATGGATTTACTGGGTCATATGCAGATTATTCCTTGTTTACCTATAACAAGGAAGGAAAATTCATGGCATTATTGGTCTATGTGGATAATCTAGTCCTCACTGGCAATGATCCTAATACATGTTCGGTTTTCAAGGCATATCTCCATCGTTGCTTTCGTATCAAATATCTCGGGCCACTGAAATACTTCCTGGGAATCGAAGTAGCCCGAAGTTCAGAAGGATTGTTCCTATCTCAACGTAAATACGCCTTGAAGATCATTGATGAATATGGTTTATTGGGGGCTAAACCAGCAGATTTTTCTATGCAGCCTACTCACAAGCTTGGGCTTGCTACTAGTAAGACGGTGGAGGATCCCACTCAATACAGAAGACTGGTGGGTCGCCTAATATATTTGACGCTCACATGCCCTGAGATCACATATTCTGTGCAAATTTTATCTCAGTTCATGCAACAACCTAGAGAGGAGCACATGGCAGCAGGTCGGCGTGTATTGCGCTACTTAAAGGGCAACCCAGGACAAGGTCTCCTTATGCGGAGTGACTCAAATTTACAGGTTCTAGCATATTATGATTCGGATTGGAGGGCGTGTCCTCTTACTCGTCGCTCTCTAACAGGTTATTATTTATTACTCTGGGTGGATCTCTAGTATCTTCGAAGACCAAGAAACAAACTACAGTATCTCGATCTTCAACGGAAGCTGAGTACCGAGCCATGGCAACAACCACTAGTGAACTTATTTGGAATCGATCTTTTCTTGCTTCCTTAAGAGTGTTTGTCAAGCCCCCTATGCATCTTTTCTGTGACAACCAGGCAGCACTTCACATTGCGAAGAATCCTGTTTTCTATGAACGAACCAAGCACATAGAAATTGACTGTTATTTTTTTCGAGAACGCCTACGGTCTGGAGAGTTAGTCACCAATTATCTACCCTCAAAGCATCAGCCTGCAGATATCTTTACCAAGGCCTTAGGCAAGCAACAGTTTGTGTTTTTACAGTCCAAGTTGGGCATTGTTAACCCACATGCTTCAACTTGAGGGGGAGTGATAAGGAATAAAGAAATATGTAATATTTTATCTTGTAATCTTTGTGATTATTTTCCTCGCCAAAGTAGAGCTAGACGGCTAGGAGATTAATGATTTATGGCAAGTGGAGTTCTAAGGCTTGTAATATTGCTTTGTATATATTTTGCTGCTACATGATCAATAGAGACATGCATATTCTTCTTTCCCTATTGCTTGTGCCGTGACATCATGGAGGTATTCACTAGAATGATTGAGGTAGGTGCTAGGTGCTGGGCTTATATTTGGGTTTTAAGTGGGTCACTCATGTATGACAACTTCGAAAGTCTCACATCTTTTTGCAGACGACACTATTATGTTTTGTGTAATGATTGTGAATAGATTGTGAACCTTTGTTGTGTTATTACTTGTTTTCAAGAAATTTCAGGCATGTGGGTTAACTTGATAAAAAGCTCTATCTTGCTTGTTGGACAAATAGAAAACATTCAGCTACTTACAGGTGCAATATTAAGGTCTTTTGGACTACTTAACTGGGTCTCCCTCTTGTTGCTAAATTCAAGAAGAAAGGTATTTGGGATCTAATCACTGGAAAGTTAGAGAAGTGTTATAGAGATGCTTGAAAAAGAAAGGATTGTTGCTTGCATATATTCGAGCTATTAAGGATATGTCTGAGAAAGATAGGACAAGTGTTGGGACACCAGGAGGGGTTACCAATGACTTTTCCGCCGTTGTAGGCCTCCATCAGGGCTCCGCTTTAAACCATTTTCTTTTCACTTTGATTATGGATCAACTCACGAAAGAGATTCAAGATTAGTTACCATGATGTATGTTATTTGCGGATAACACTGTCCTTATTGATGAGACTAGAGACGGAGCTAACAATAAGTTGGAGCAATGGAAACATACACTTGAGTCTAAAGGTTTTAGATTAAACAAATCAAAAATCAAATACCTACATTGTGGTTATAGTGGAAGAGAAGAGACGGGGAGAAGTCACCATTGATGGGAGGGTAATATCAAAGGTTGAGAAGTTTAAATATCAGGGCTTGATCATTCAACAGAATGGGAACATTGACGATGACTAACCATCACATAAAAGTGGGTTAGCAAAACTAGAAGAATGCGTCAGATGTATGTGCTATGTGACTGTAGCATTAAAAGGCAAAGTTTATCGTACAATAGTTAGACCTGTTGTGTTGTATGGTTGTGAGTATTTGTCAATTAAAAAGACACAAGTTCAAAGGTTGATGGTAGTAGAGATGAAAATGCTTAGATAGATGTGTGACAATACGAGGCTGGATAGAATTAAGAATGAAGTAATTAGAGACATAGGCAAAGCGGCTCTCATCGAGGATAAGATAAGAGAGACTAGACTAAAATAATTTGGTGAAGATAAGGAGTGTCAATGCCCCTGTGAGGAGATGCGAGAAGATTCACATCCCTCAAAATAGAAGAGGAGGGGGACCACCAAAAAAGAGCTTGAACAATGTGATTAGATAACACTTGAAAGTTTTAGGGCTGACATAGGACATGGTTAAGGATAGGAGACTGTGATGGGACAGGATAAGGTCTTGGAGCATAGATAGATAGCTTCATAGCTGTCATTTGGGGGCAGTAGGGTAGGATATGTCGGTGTGTTGCATGATATTTTTTCCTTTTTTCATATATTGTGTTTGTATGCCACTACTACCAGTACCTTCATGTGGAAAGAGGTAATATTAGCCTAACTCTATTTATTAAGGTATAGCACTTGCATTGCGATGTTATACTTATATTTTGCATAGTTACTATTACGGGTTTTATTAGTATTTCTTAGAAACTTATCTTTAGTTTTTTCTTTAAAACATTTTCACAAAAATCTTTTCTTTTTTTTTGTGGATCTCTTGAAATCAACCTCTCTACAAGCAAAGATGTCTATGGATGTAAACTTACATGTGGATCTCCTCAGACTCCGTGAAAACAGGACCCACACTGAAAACTATTGTTGTTCGTTACTGTTTGATAAAAAACTATTTGGTTATAAGTCTAGTTACCTTTCAAGAGAGTGAAGATTAACTCTCATCAAGAGTGTTCTCTCAATCATCCCAACTTAATTTCTCTCCCTCTTTCCTTTACCTTCTTCAGTGGCCAACAAATTAGAAGCAATCCAGAGAAAATTCCTTTAGGGTTCTTTTGGGAGTGATTTTAAATATCATCTAGAGAGGTGGAACATTGTAAAGCAACCAATGTTTACAGGAGGATTAGGCATGAGGGATCTTCGCACTTTAAAGAGGCTTTTGGCAAGTGGCTTTGGAGAGTTATGAAAGAGATGGGAAATCTGTGGAGAAAAGTGGTTACTACTAAATATGGTGATACGGGATTTTGTTGGTTTCTCTCTTCACCAAACGGCTCTTATGGGCTTAGCGCTTGGAGATATTATCCAAAGGTTGGGAGAGATTCTTTCAACACTTTTCCTTTGAAGTAGGTGATGGTTCTACCATCTTGTTTTCGCACAATCGACGGTGTGGCGAAGTGCCCATAAAAGAGCTTTTCCCTAGTCTTTATATGCTCGCGGTGGATAAAAATGTGCCTATTACCGACTATCGGGAGTGTTTGTCCACTGGTTATGTTTGGCACCTATTTTTGTCTGAGATGGCTTTATTGATGATGACACTCTGATAAGCTTTTTTAATAAGTTTAATGAGGCCAATCTACGGGTTTCTTAACTTGACAAGGTGAGATGAGATCTGAATACTAAGGGGCACTTTACAATTAGATCTTTTTACTTGAAACCCCTACACTTGAATTATTCATCAACAGAGGCTCATTTTGAAGGTGGTTTCCCTTCCAGCCTCATATGGAAATCTTTGGCCCCCTTAAAGGTTTTTTTCTTTGTTTGGCAAGCTACATATGGAAAGATGCTAACTTGTGATAACTTACAAAAGAAGGGGAAGATCATGGTTAATAGAGCTTCATGTACAAAGGGGATACCAAATCAACAAATCATTTACTGCTCCATTGTCAATTCGCTACGGCACTTTGGAATCTAGTGGTTAGTTGCTTGGGCATTTCATGGGTTGCTTCGGATACATTAAGTATCGTCTTTTAGCTTGGGAGGGTTTCTTTGATAGGAAGGTGAAAAGGAAGAAGAAGGTTGCCTTAAGTCTTCCTCATGTCATTTTTTGGAGTATGTGGAGAGAGAGAAACAGAAGAGTTTTTAAGGGTGTAGAAACTCCTTTTCAGCACTTGAAGATGATTTTATCAAGACCCTCTACTTTTGGGATAATGGAAAGTTAAACTCTTCCTCTTTTGATGTGACCGACTTTGTAGGTAGCTTGTATTTTGGATGTGTATAGTTTTTCTTATGATTCTTTCTGCACATCTGATCCTTTAAACTTCCTATATTAATATATTACCTTTTCCCTATCCCCCCCCCCCCAAAAAAAAAAAGGTCTTCCAAGTTTCTTATCACTTCCTTTTATCACAACAATACCACAAGAACTATTAGTACTCTTAAGTTTCTCATCGCATAATTCTTTCACAATCATAAAGACAATGCATATGTTCCTTACTAAAAGACAATTAATCAGCCATCATAACAAGCCCTCTCCTACCCAAAAAAACATAGGGTAATCCTAAAAGAGATAGACTCAAGAGAAAAGTCTGCAGGCAGCAGGCATATTCCAGATAGCCAAATGGAAAATTCACAAATGCTACAACACCAAGATGTGTACAAAGTTACAACTTTGTCCCCCACCGAAGATAAGACCTCATACAAGATTATCACAGGCCCTTCTTTGTGAGTACATTGGAAAGAATAGAAGTCAAAACAGATCAATTCTAGAAGATGTATGGTATGTGCACCACCAGATAAAGCAAGGGAGAAAAGAGGTAGGGGCAAGGAAAATTTACGAGAATGACTACATTGTAATTTCAATGCTCCAGGAAGATTGTTTTGACTTTTAAGGAATGGCAGGTTTACTAGACACCCAGATCATAAAGTCCCAATGATGGAAGAAAAGAACAAAGTAAGGAAATTAGGACATAAGAGCTAGGAAATTTCCAACTTGTAGGACAATTTTATACCTTTTTTGGTCTATAATTTCATAGCATATTTTAGGGTTTACAAAAATAAAGACATTCGTTCACTGTTGATAAGGTTTAGTTCCGTAATCGGTTAGGATTATTCCTTGCCCAAAAAACAAAAAGAAAATTTCAGTTAGGATTACTTCAGGTTATATTTCTGTCCTTTTGTAAGTTATCGCATGTCTACAGGATTCCTACCTCCTTAGAATTTCTAACTATCTAGAAACCCAAATATAATTAGGTGCAACAGGCTATGACACCTAATGATTGACGAAATAGGTTTCCTACAAAAAAAAAAGTTGCTCACAAACAACAAAACCTCTTACAAAATTATCATAGCACTCAGTTTAATTTCACAAGTCATTAAAGTTTCATACGTCAGTCCACCTGATTAACTGAAGGGGTTTAATAAACAGATTTCTAAGGAATTAGAAAAGCTAAAAGATATGAAATAAACAACAATGGATAAAACCATCTACACTAAATTAATTCTAACATATTTCCAACTAAACCTCAATAAAATACTAATGGATAACTTTATTTGTCAAATATGATATAAGCTTAAAAATCAAATATGAAAGTAATTAAACAATATACCAATAAATTGTTGTTGCACGTCGCCCAAAGGATTGCAAGAGGGCTAGAGAAAACAACATACCAAACCATCTGTGTTCTTAACAAACAGGCGTATTGCATCATCTGCGGCTCCAGTGGCAATCACACCATCCCTAAAAATTCATAAATTACATTGGAATCCACATCAAGATGGCAGTAGAAATCTGTGATAGAGGTCACTACATGAAGGCAACTGGGTATGTTAGATAATAACTTAGTTTAGTCCTGTAAAAAACTGAACTTATGACTTATGAGGCACGCCGTGTTTATAGAGGAACTTAAATATAGAATTCAGAAGATTTCTCAGTCCAACAATGATGTTTATTGTGCTGGTGCCTAATTACAAGAGGCCATCATAAAATATTCAACACCGCACCATATTTTGCAGCTTCATACTCTTGTATTTGGCAACACTAATAAGAGACTTGACTAACACAATCAATCTTTTAATTAATTCCTCTTCGTGACATTTTTAGCCGCAATTCAAAATCCTATGTAATCAATGCAGTTTTATTAATAGATTTTATCATGCCACTTGCACCAAACTACATTAGACAACATCCTAGATATTTATGTATCGTTCCAAAAGAATATTGTGTATAGCATGCAGCCATGCATTTTGATTACTTCCGCACATAATGCAGGGAGGTTGCCATCAGCATTATTAAATTGCAACTAGTTTTCCAAACGAAATTCAGAACATGGTATACGTTTGATGAACAAACAGATTAAATGAATCAGATTGCTAATGTTTCACTTTAGAGGCATCTCTTAAAGAATTTCATCTTTCCTGGACCTTATACTGTTCATGCACCTCGACTTTGGGCCCCACCAGGGGGTGGCGTACAACAGCAGAGGATAAAAATAAATCATGCTGAAGAACTAGAAAGGGTTCATGACGCCAAGTGATTCAGGTGATAGAAGAGAACCTTGACCAATGAACTGAAAACACAGTGCGGTCATGATAGCCTGATATAGTACAAAGATGTCTCCTGTCATATTTAGAAAATAGAATATTAGCATAAGAGAAAAAACAGTTGAAATCTCCCTAAACTTATAAACCTCAGTCCATTTACCAATACTTGAGAGTTTTCTGTGACAACTTAAAACAACCACCCCATGAGTTACAGGTACCCAAAAAGAAACCCAAAAAAAGAAAAGAAAGGAGACATCCAAGCCTCACCGCCCACCAGTAGCTAGTTAGTTTTTCAACAACAACTCCCAACATGGTTTTCAGTATCACTGGGTCTGGGGGGTGCAAGTTTGTTTGACTAAAGCCAAAATTACTTTGTTTTCAAACCTCATCAAGTCACATTCAAACCCTAAACTATTCAACTTGCTTAGATTAATCTTCAGCCCTTACATTAGAGGAGCGGGGGAAGCAAATTGGAGAACAGGCACTTAAAGTAGAGCTAGCTAGTACCACCAATTAGACATCCATTGTCAACTCGCCACTTCAGGGGAATCAGAAAGGGGGATCTTCATATTGCCAGTCTTTTACAGATTGATATGACAACGACAATCACAGTCACCTATTATCACCTCATGCATTTCTCTTATCTATAGTAGCTCTAGTTAACCCATGCACGAGTCATGTCATGCCAGTAAAGAGGTATTTCTAATGCTTCACAGAGAACTGAACTAACATCAAATTGGGACAACATCTCACGTGGGGTAATGATGGTCCAGCTATCTAGGGGTCCCATCACTCATGGACACCATAAAGAAGAGGGATATATAGATATAGATCACATAGCCATGATGTCCAAATTCTCATAGTGAAGAACTTGTTTCTTTGACATATCCAATGAATCCTCTACGGGAAAATAACATGAGAATGTAATAAAACCCCATCGTTCCCGTGAGAGCACTAGAACAATCCAACGGTTCCTAATCAGTCATTAATGGCAATTTGCAATTGGCAATATGTAGTCTGGTTACTTTGAAAATACATGTGCCTTGGTTGAAAACCAGATACATCTTTGTATAACACCCATTTTGTTTCTCATAGCAAGGAAAATCACCTAGCTTACGAGGTAAACTTTCTTACCAAGGGACAAAACCATTGCCAGAATGCAGGCCGTCTGTTCCCCATATTTTAATAGTAAGATCATCACTGCAAAATTACCCAACCTTCCATGAGCCACGACTACATGTTTACGAATTGCAATCGAAGTTACAGGCATAAGCTACACCCTATGATACCCGGACTCTCCATTTTGCCCCCTCGTACCCGTGTCGGATACGACACTCTGAGGATAGGACATGGGATCCTTGTTAGACAAACTCTAAAGCAATAAAGGTGAAAACAATTTGGAAGATGTGGCCTTTTTCTTTCTCCATTCGTTATTATTTTAATGGATCTTTAATGTTCAACTATTTGACAAGTTGACAACCTTGTAACTATTGAAATATTCTAAAAAGATTAACTTGAAATTGCAACCTCCATGTGAAAAATTATGAGTCCTCATATCCGTGTCCAAATTTTGGACGGTGTCCCCGTGTCCTAAAATTAGAGCTTTGACGAGTCAGACACTCGGATCCATACCCGTGTCCAACATCTCATATCCAAGTCCATGTAACATAGGCTACACCATACCTACAGCTTGCCATTCTGTCTCCAGTAGCATTGAATGATACAGCCCACACTGTTGAAGTATGCCCACTGAAATGCAACACAGATAGAAGTTTTCTTTAGTTCACATGTTTGGTCAAAGGGGGAAAAAAGGTCAGATGCATTCTGCAAAAGACAATTACCCATCAGTGCTCAAAGTTCAGATGAGGACCTTCCAACAACAGAAAAAGACAGATGACAATGCTTAATGTTATTTTTTGAAAGGCATGCTTAATGTTATGAAACAGCAAGATATAACAAAAAGAAAGAAGAATACAGATTCGTCATATTTAAGCAAGCAGAAGAAAGCAAACACAAGAAGACAAAATACAAAACCAAATATCAGGAGAAGAAAACAGAAGAGATTCTTCACAGGACCCAAGAAAATAAAACAGATCAGCAGTTTTATGAATCTCCAAATTTCAGTGCACACACATTTCAGTAAAGCAATAGCTTCAAACAGATTCACATCTCAATCAACAACAAAAATGCATACATACATGGGCATCTGGGCACACAGGTCCTCAGATGGGGGGACAGCAGATATATAGATTATTAGTGAGGTGAATAAATACCCAGTCAGCAGACAACAATGGCCAGAACCTGACATACCAGAAACATGGAACTTCAGGAGCAACTTTGATTAATTTTATGCTAAATAAGGTATTCTATCTTATAAGGCTATGCCTCTCCACATTTACAAGGTAAGGCTGTACACATGGATACCTGTCCACCCATAAGCAAGAGCTTTGTGAGAGTCATTAGCGCAGCTATAGGGTAAGGTAATGGCTGTGGCTACTACCTAAAATGTCAAACACAACCCCCCGCCCCCCAAAACAAAAAAAAAAAAAGGCACTACCCTTTTTTTGGCTTATGAGTTTAAGTCCAGAGGTCAGGGCCTAAGTTACATTCAATAAGGATAACTTAACAGTTAACAGCATTGTTGTACCACAATCTACAGTCCTGATCACTATTGGGTATGCCTAAATTGACTTTGGGAAGCTTCATCAGGAATTAGATGCTTGAACAAGGTGCTTAGAGTCTAACTGCACCGAAAGTTGTATAGATCATGGAATCTATTGCACCCATCAGTGGTTTCAGTACGTAGCACATCTTATTGAGCTTATCTTACAGTTATGCATCATTGCTCTGTCCCAAGCTACATCCTCATCTCTTAAGTTCTCACACAATTCTTTCAAAACTGTAACTCTTCTTTTTCTTCCACTCCTCATACCCAATGATCTCTCTTCCTCTTATACATAAGATGCTTAAGAGGCATGGTGGAAAGGAAGCAAAGCAGAGATCTAGGAGTTCCACCAACATTGCACACAAAGGAAGATGATCTACGATAGTAAATATTATCTTTTCACCAGCCAGAGTTGATGCATTTGTACTGCCCCCCAAAAAAAAAAACTTACCAATACACTTCAAAGGCTATTTTGCCAATGTGCAGTGACCCATGTAAATTTAGGCCAGTTGTCAACCAAGTGCACCAGTTTAAATATCAGAAGATCTTAGGTGCTTCAACAAAAGGCTTTTCTTTACTCCTGCTTGACTGAACAAGTAGATGAAGCTATTGCATTTACATCTGAGAAGTGGGGTGCTTCTAAAACTCTCAGAAATTTCATGTAAAAATAAGAGCACTAGATGGATATCCTTATGAGATAAGAAAGAAGCAGAGACTCATATTACTTGCTGGCCTCATTTAGTGTCTGAACACAATGCCAATCGTCATCACCATCTTCTGCCCATATCTGTAGAAACAAAGGCAATGAATCATGCTTACACAACAATGCTGAATCAAGTTATGTACAAAACATGTGATTTAACAGAAAACATTTGAAGAAAACAGATAGCATCTACCTTGATAGTGTTATCATAACTGCACGAAAATAAGACATCCATGGAAGGATGCCACTGCACCATCTTGACATCCTGGGTATGCCCTTGCAATACCGACACACATTCAAATTCATTTCCAGGTTCGACTTCCCATATCCAAACAGATTTGTCGCGCCCACAGGTTGCAAGTAAAGAACCAGCAGCGTTCCAAGACACACTTTTCACTTCATTCTCATGACCCTGTATACATAGAAACCCCAAGTTTTAAACAAAAGAAAAGTAGAACAGAGAACAAGACATCAAATATCGTCGAAGAGACAGCCGCATAAAATGCTACAGAATTCCAAAGTACTTTTTGAGTGCATAACAAACATCACATTCCTCTGCTTTATTTGTTTTGCATTTGATGTTTTGTTTTAGGAAACGAGAGCTAGTAGAGAATTCCAACAACAATTGCATTCTCAAAGCTCCGCATAATTCTCTAGAAAACCACGCCTTAACCATTAAGTGGACTTGACTACATGAATTCTGATGATGTTATGATCTGCAACCATATACAAGTCCACCCAAGAAGAGCTCTGACACATTTTACATAAACCTCTGCCAAAGGTTTTGGGACACCATATTTGACTAAGATTGTGAGAACCATTTCGTGATGTGCAATAGGTTAAAGAAACAATGCTCACTCAGGAACACAGATCCATAACAATTAATCCTGTGCAACACTTTAAGTTGAAGGAAATGTTCACCTCCAATGTGGAGATGCATTCGAAATCACCCCCAACATTCTCCCATATAGCAGTAGTAGCATCGAAGCTTGCAGTGGCCAACATTTTCCCTGAAGGAGACCAGGCACATGATCTGATGGTCCTCTCATGCGTTTCATTTAGATCTGCCTGCACATGATGTAAGACAAACTATATTTCGGATTTTCAGTAACCCGGACATAAAGCACTCACTAAACAAGAAGAGAACAACTCCCATATGTAAGACAAACTATATTTCGGATTTTCAGTAACCCGGACATAAAGCACTCACTAAACAAGAAGAAAACAACCCCACTGAGCTGCACTCCAGGCATTCTCTGGAACGAACCTACAGCATAAATATTAAGTGGGTGGGGACCATCTTGCAAAACTGAAGGGTAAAGTGGTAAAAGTAACGTGAGGAATAACTTGGTACAATGAGAGACCAGCATCTGTGAAGCGTTTATGCCATATGAAGGAAACTAAATAACATTAAGCTTAGCTGTTCTTGACCCTTCCTTTGACTGAACTAATTGTCAAATTTTTGCTACATGATTGATGGCAACTGTACAGAAAAAGAAAGAAACTCGTGCCAAAATGATGCACTTGAATGAAACTTGATTTCTTTATCAAAGGATCTGAAGCAAAGGGAAAGAGAACTAGGAGATAAAGGTTACGAAGACAAGAAGTTTCTGGAGAGAGCTGAATATTTTCATATTATAGTGTATTACCAAATAAGGAATACAGGATATTTGATAGTTATTTAATCTGAATTTTCGTAGATAGATGTTAGGGAGACTTTAGGGATACTTTAGGAGTCTATTGTTTTATTTGAGGTGATAATGTGGTTTGGGAAACAAGGCATAGTTTAGGGGTTAAGATTAGCTTGTTTTCCAAGTTATCCTAGGCCTATATGAGCATTGTTTGGGTGCTACTTTACAGATATCAATTGAATCAGAAAATTACTAGCAAACTATTGCTTTCCTTTAGCCAAATGGACTCATGGTTCTCTGTGAATGGATCTCCTAGGTTTTCTTAGATGGATTCCTATGAATTTTATCCCTTATTTACAGGTTTCTTTTATTCTCCCCCCTATTTCTCATCAAAATCCTAAAATTTTCCTCTTTCCAACCCTAAATTCTCTAATTTCACCAATCAAGATCCTAAAACGATTCCAATGTCCTACCCTTTAGTTGGTTTACTCTGCGAAACTGATAATGATAAACAGATCATACTTGACTAAACAAATAGCAACAAATGCCCACATTCCTTTTATCTTTGGTAATAATTGGGGAGGAGGCCCATATTTGAGAAGTTCAAGACGAAAGAAAAAGAAATTGGTTCATAGAGAGGGTTGCTGCCAAAATAAGTGCAATCAATGGCTGTAGGTTGACTCTTTGTTCGCTTGTTACAGAAATCACTGACATTGTTGAAGTGGTGTAGGAAATGCTATAAACATCTTACTTTCCATCTTTAGAAGTATTTTTTCCCCAGCCACTCATTCATGAAGTCATTACCATAAAAATATATACATACAAAAGATAACAATAAAAATAAATATAAAAACTCATGAGTAACTAAAATTGGTATTAAATAAGCTTTAGTAGGTATAAACTAGAATTTTCCTTCTAAAGCAGAGCCCTTGACTCTCAAAGCCCAGAGACCAAAGTAACGAGATCAAATTCATAGGATCTCTGCTGAAAAGAATAATATCCCCCCTTTCCCCTTTTCTTATTAACTATCACACACACACACACACACACACACACACACACACACACACACACACAAACAAATAAAAGGGCATGATGCCAACAGATGGCTCTTCAACAGGAGCTTCATCATGTCTCACTAAATCAATCTTGATTTATGTGGTCAGAATTTAATAATTGCGACATATTAATGCAATAACCCATTGATTTGGACTCATCATATTCATGAACTTAGGTCCATTATTGGACTATCAATATTTGGGGAGATTGATTTCGATGGTTTTTCATATCATTATTCTGCTAATTCATCTCTTTGATCAACGCATTTAATGGCAGAAATTGTAAGTAATAGCCATTCATTCAGGAAATTATATATAAGATAATATAATGTTCTATCATATCATACCTCATAGTCAATATCAATAGTTTGGTAAAACTCAGGAAACGCTGATGCATAGAACAATCAATTAAGTTAGGTGCGAACCACACAAGGTCATCTTGGCATGTAATCATATACATTAGTTTGAAACATTAAATCAACTTGAAAATTTTAAAAAATGACTATCTAGACACCCAAAGATATTAACAAGATGATCATTTACATGTACTGAGACTGTTATTCTTAAGAAAATAAACAAATTTATAAACAATTTCTACATAAAAATAAATTGAATATAAAGTCAATTTTGAATGCACAAATTAAAGATGCTTTTTTAGAGTTGATTTTTTTGGGGGGGGGGGAGGATATACATCCTACAGTTCAAACCCCAAAAAAATAACATTGCAAGAAAAATTCAGATTTTCTTATTGCTTAATCAACATGATTTTGTACAGAATAAAATTTAACATGATCCTTGCAAACTTAAGCTTAGTTTCTAACAGTAAAAGGTTGTCCTATAGCCCAAGTGAGGTTCCAACCCCAAACCAATTAACAATGGATAGAGTAGCCACTTGAGCTAAAAATTAGTCCCTTTTTTCCACTTATTTGTCAATATGGGACAATTGTTCTATATCAGATTGTCGTAGAAAGGTGTAGCAAATAGTTGGCTACTGCAATTGATCCTCATATGTTTCTATGAATTCATTTCTGCTGTCCTACTATTCTACAACATCTATAGCACTATATTGCCCAAAGTTACATGTTTATATCGATAATCTCAAAATAAAAAAGTAATTTTGATCATAGAAGCAGGTAAACATTCATTAGGACTTTCTCAAAATCAAAATGTAGACCAAGCAACACATGGTTTACCTAAAACCCATCAAGCTATTATCATTCAACAGCCCAAAAAAAAAGAAAAAGAAAAAAAACCTCTAAAACCACAATTTGCACTTAATCAAATAAATGGTATCACTAAACAAAATCGAAGTTCACCAAAAGTTTGACAGTCACTCTAATAGCACAAAATCACAGCAAATTGATGAGTTGAGCTACCGCTGCAATTTTAAGCTAGTAATACTATGAAAATCAACAACAAAGGGGGGGGGACCTTGCGTTCAAAGGAACCGGAGAGAGACTGCTCCCAGATGATGACAGTCTTGTCGCCGCTGCAGGAGGCGAAGACGGCAGGGAGGCCTCCGGTTCCGGTGGTCGGATTCCATGCCAGGCTCCAAACTCGATCCCTATGACCTTCCAGGGTTTGGAGTAGTCTTAGCTCTGCCATGTCGTCCAGTGAATTCATTGGGGGGCGAAAAAATTCACGGGGTTTTTGTTAGGTTTTGCCTTTTATTGTTAGCTGGTGTCTTTTGGGAAGGCAAGTGCTCTGTGCTGTGCTTGCGGTGCACCCTATGTTTTGCTCAACCACGCCTGCTTTTTTCCCGCTCAACGAAGGGGAAGAAAACTTCAGAGAAAATTGGCTGCAGAATAAACTCAAGTTGGACTCCTGCAAAAGGTCGATTAAAGAAGTCGCCTTTATAACATTCCCAATAGTGTGCCAATTTTTTTATTCATCAACGAAGTCTGTTCCTTCCGCATCATTTCATAAATTATTTTATCGACTCTCAAGTATTTCTCCCCATAATACAGGACTCATAATTTTAATTTATTAAATAAAATAATATTTATAGACCAATTCTATAACACATAATTTAATTTCTAGAATAAAAAAAGAGAAAAAATAATTAAAAATATTTTAAAAAATAAAAAAACAAAAAGGAAGGTTGTTTGTTCCCCGCAAGCTGGCTCATGACCCCAAGCCTCCTAACGAGCCCTGAGTCGTGAGGTAACCATTGCAGATGCCCCCCGACGCACCTCGCCCCCTTTCCCTCTCCTCCTTTTTGCATCACAAGCCACCGGCTACATGTGGTCTTAACTTAGAGAAAAGGCTCAGCATCTGCACCGTATCTAATGGGTACAGCTAGACAAAGCTAACCTGACACAATTTTAACTCGTTTAATTAAATGGGTTGACATTGACACGTTCAACCCGTTTGATGAAATGGGTTAAGTTAAAGTCGAGATCATCGATACAAAAACGTACATATTTAACTCGTTTACTTGAATGGGTTAGCCAAGTCAACTTATTTATCAAAGGGTGGCAATGGATCAGATTCGAGACGGGTGAACCATCATCTGTCTCCATCACCTGCTTTAATCTGCTTCATCTAATCCACTCATCGTCCACAAAAATCTAATTCAATCCATCCATCGATCATCCGCGGGTGAAAACGGGTGGATCGAGTTTTAAAAGGGTGATAAAAGTTTATATGCAATATATTAGCAAATTTATATAAAAAAAATAAGTTTTGTCTTTTGAAAAGTTTTAAAAAGATTTTTTTTTTTTGGGCAAGGCATTTGACAAAGATATTTTAGGTATAAAGGATGAATAAATGTTATATTCATCATATTAATTTTGACGAAAATCATAGAATTAATCATATAATTGTCCAAAAAATAAGTAAAATTTAAAGGACAAAAATGAAAAGTAAACTAGTTGCAAATAAGAGATAAATAAATGGACGACTAAGTGGATTATGAATCGGGTGACGGGTCGGATGGAGCATCACGTGGATCCAATTCAATTTGTCAATCCATCATCCATATATTTTGGATTTTCACCTGCTTTTTCGGGTCAGGTGGAATAGATATTCATCGGATGCGAGTGAAATTATCACCCCTACATTTATCTGTTTATCATTTACTCGTTCACCCTTTTATTAGCTATTTGAGAATGCAAAAATTAAAAATAAATATAAAAATATAAATTATGATGAATTGGAGGAGTTTTAGAGAGTAATTGCTTAATGTGATATTTAAACTTAATTTTTTATGCTATGTAGGACTTGTTCTTTTTCACGATAAGATGCAGCTGTAAACTGTAAGAAGTTGTAAAAGACATAAGAAGCTGTAAGAAAATGCAAGAAAGTGTAAGAAGATGTAAAAAGCTATAAGAAGTTGTAAAGAATTGTTGAATTATTAAAAAGTTGTATAGTATAATTTTCAAATACGGATGTATACTTATTGGTCTTTAATATATGAATTATGAAAATAATTATTTCATGAAAATAAATAACGTGTATCACATATATTTATGAAATAAATTTTAAAATGTCACTGAACAAATTACATTTTAAAATTACATAAAAAAGTTTATTTTTCTACAATTATCATTTTGGATAATTAAAAATAATATTAAAATAACATAATTAATGAAATAAACCTTTAAACAAGTCAATTAAATGCCAATAAAATAAATTCAAGCGAACAAATATGTAGAACCAAATATTTTCTATACTTGAGGTGATTTTGCGGTATTAATATTAGTTTCACCTCTCTATAAGTAAATTAAAAGAATAACAATTTTCTCAACAAAATTGAATAGAATGCTAAAGTAAAATCCTATTTGAATTAAATATTTTGGAATTAAATTCAATCTAATGTTCAATTGTACAATGATAGCAATCAAGTTGTCATTGATAAACTTATGGATGAAATAGTCGAAACATTTACGTCACCGATAGTTTAACTATTTTCATGCATAATTCACGTCGAAACTAAAACATAAATGCGATTTGTGTATCATGATTTTAAAATATGTTGACTTATTTTCTCCATATTGGCATATATGCTTCATGTCAAAAATCAAATATTAATTCAAATCATTAAATTTTGTTTTATGTTTATACAAATATTAGATTTATAAAAGCTGTAAGATTTTTCATATTGGTAGTATATAAATTTTTTATATACATATTCAGATAAATATAAGAAAAAAATAGATGATAAGTTAAATGTTATAAAAAATAAATAAGGAGATTTACTAAGGAGATGTAATGATATATAAGAAGTTAGAAGGAGCTATAAGGAGATGTAAGTTGTAAGCTAAATTCTCCTAATTGCAGAAAAGAACAGGGTCGTAATTACATATTAGTTGAAAATACTAAACAGGTAAATGGGTAATTAGGTGATTAAACTTAACTTGCTTATTTTAAAACGGTTAAACGGGTCAACCCATTTAAAAATCACATGGGTACAAGTCAAGATTTTTCAAACTGTTTAATAAACAGATTAGGTTCAGGTCGAGGAATTTTCAATTCATTAAGTTTGACAAAACACGAACCTGCCCGACCTGACCTATTACCTAATTCTACTAATGGGTGTCTACTTTTCCTTATAAAATATCGGTAAAAACTCGAAAAATATGGGTAGAGCATGATTCAATGAGAAAAGAATAGGCCCTTAAGGAGATGTAAGGAGATGCAAGAAGTTGTAAGGGGCTATAAGATGTAAGGAGATGTAAGAAGATGTAAGGAGCTGTAACGAGATGTAAGAAAATGTAAGGAGCTGTAAGGAGATGTAAGGAGATGTAAGTTGTAAGCTAAATTCTCCCGATCGCATAAAAGAATAGGGTCGTAATTACATGTTAGTTGAAAATACTAAACAGGTAAATAGGTAATTAGGTGATTGAACTCAACTTGTTTATTTTTTTCTAACCTGTTTAATAAACAAGTTAGGTTCAGGTCAAGAGATTCTTAACTCATTTAAGTTTGACAAAACACGGACCCGTCCCGACCTGACCTATTACCCAACTCTACTAATGGGTATCTACTTATTCCTTATAAAATATCAGTAAAACTCGAAAAATATGAGTACAGCATGATTCAATAAGAAACGAATAGGCCCTTAAGAAGATGTAAGGAGATGCAAGAATATGTAAGGAGATATAAAAAGTTGCAAGGAGTTGTAAGAAAATGCAAGGAGATATAAGAAGATATAAGAAGTTGTAAGGAGCTGTAAGGAGTTGTAATGAGATGTAAATTATAAGCTAAATTTTTCTGATCCGAGAAAAGAACAGGTTCGTAATTACATATTAGTTAAAAATACTAAATGCGTAAATGGGTAATTAGGTGATTAAACTCGACTTATTTATTTTAAATGGGTTAAACGGGTCAATCCGTTCAAAAATTAAATAGGTACAAGTCAACGGTTTCCAACCTGTTTAATAAACCGGTTAGGTTTAGGTTGGGGGATTCCTAACTCATTTAAGTTTGACAAAACACAAACCCACCCCGACCTGACCTGTTATCCATCTCTACTAATAGGTGTCTACTTATTCCTTATAACGTATAGGTAAAAACTCGAAAATTATGGGTAGAGCATGATTAAATGAAATGAGTGGAGACTGCTCTAACCAATTCATTTCCACTTGAGAGTGTGCAGGAAATTTTCTTTTGATCGTTAGAAGAGATAACAACATGTTCTACAATAAAGGTGGAGATATCTTGATCTTTGGAGAATTTTAAACACTAGGTATAAAATCACTTCGGATAAGTTAGGGTTCATGAGCAAATAGAAAACTTGGTAAGGAATGTACGTGGACTATTGATTCAAATAAGATTTTTTTGATAAAAAAGTTGACAGGAATACATGATTGTACATTTAGATATTAGAGATGACAATTGGGCGAGTTGAGTTGTACCCGCACTCATACCTGTTCTCAAAAATCATTCCCATACTCGTACCCATATCCATTGGGTATTAAAAACAAAACCTATATCCGTGCCCATACCCATCGGGTTTCACGGACTTTATCCAGGTTCACATAGAAAATTAATACACATATCAAAGTACGATACATATTTGTGCTATTCTAAAATTACAAAGTTGTGATATGTGGGAATATTATTTGTTGACAAATGTGAAATAAGTACATCATTGACTAATTTTTTGTTAGAAGGATTTATATTGGACTTAAACGGAAAAAATGTTAAACCCAAATAATTTTTTATCTTATTATAAAAATGAGTATGGGTGGAGTATGGGTGTGGAGCAGGTGAGGGCTATACCCATACTCATACTCACACCCATACCCGTACCTGTTTTTCAATACCTGCCCCATCTTCATTTAAAACATATTTTCACTACTCATTTGGGTTTTAAATGGGATGGATTTTACGGGTTTTAAATAAAAATGAGTTTCATTGCCACCCCTATTTAGATTCTTACAACTATAACAGATATGTTATAATATGTTGGAGACTACAAATAGTTCATTGCTACTCGTGGTCGTCCCCCTCATTTTCTTGTCTTAGAACAATTTTTAAAAAAATAATACGTGATTACTTAAAAAGATACGACATTGATAAAAAATGGATAAAGATGAAAATTCATGAGTACACAATTGTCGTATTTTGCATAAATTAAATTATTGAACTACCTCTTCGCAATGTATAACCAAAACATATTAATACTGTAGTCCAACGGGGTGACTTTTATTACCAAGCATTAGGAGATATGCGTGGCTAATTAGACATATTGTGCTAGTAGTTTGATTACTATTATTATGCACCTTGCAATAATCAATATATTGAGTTGCGTGTTCAATGTTTGATCAAGCAATCTATATGACAGTATAGTTAACACCACTAAACTGTTACTTTTAGTGGATGTTTGGCCTTAATTTTAAAACTACTTTTAGTATTCTAAAACAGAAATTGGGCCAATCACCCATTTTTTTAAAAGTGAAAAACAGCTTTTGAAAAGTGATTTTAGGGAGAAGAGCCCCCAAAAGCAGAAGCGCCAAATTAGTACTTTTGTTTCTGTTCCTCACTTATGGGTGTGGTACATTAAGTGTTTATTCTATGTCTTTGACCATTAAACTCTTATGAACACAACTAATTCCTGTCCTACCTCCTACATAATGGTCCGTCGAATTTGCTTTCTTATAATTTCTCTATCATCTCCTCCCCCGCAGTCTCTATTTGAGCTTCTTTCTCCTTAAAGGCTTCTAGCCCATCTCAATTGAAATTACTCATTGCAAATTCAGTCTATGCCTCACAGCAACGCTATTCTAGCATGAATCTAATTATAAAAGGAGATGCTAGTGCTGTAAATTTCTTTTACCTAAATTTGATATAAACTGCTTGTAGCACCCTCTTCAAAAAAAAAAAAAAGAAGTGAAAAATTGACATAGAATCCAACTCAATCTATGTTTCAAATGCGATAAGCAAATAAATACGAAAAGAATTAAAAGTATGATGACTATAGAGTGACCAACTTTTATATAGTGTTTCTGGTGAACTATAATCTACTTGTCGATTTCTCTCTCCTCTATTCTTTATTTCTTATGTTCAACGTATGTCTCTCTCTTTTTTTCCCGGGAAGTGCTCATGAGATCATAGTTTTCTATAAATTGAAGTATGAAATTAGAATTTAGATGTGTTACAATGGCTCAGTCAGCAAGGAGTCAAAGGATTTGTTAATAATAATCTTCAGCAGTTGCTCCCGTAGATAAGTCACAGAGGGGGAAAAAATGAAAAGGAAGAGGAGGTTATGCATAATGAAATGCAACTGTTTTCACAAAAGTAAGACCAAACTGTTTAAATTTATAAAAAATACTTCCGTTACAAGTGTGGCCAAACACTTGTGAATTTATGTAAAAACAGTTTTTGGAAAAAATGCTTTTAATAAGTAGAAATCTTTTTGTAAAAGTTTTGCCAAACACCCTCTTAGTTTGTGTGATTACGATATTTGGGAAATGATAATAAAAATTGTAATCCGTGCAATTTATTGCCTAGATAATCCAAAGTTCACCAAGGGTAATTAAATTTTGAAAATGAGGACATAAAGGTTTAATAATCTTGAAAGAACATGCATTAAGAGTTTAGCGCTCCTCCCCGCTGGAAAAAAAATAGAAGGAAAAGCACATAATAAGAATACCTTTAAGAAATGACTACATAGTCGGGATGCCTATGCTTTACTGTTCTTATGAATAATGAATTTTTGTTGTCGGAATGCTCATTTTGACAGTAAAGTTACTAAAATGTCCTTTATTTACTATTGCACAAGAATTTTTTTTTTTTTTTTTTTAAAAAAAACAAGTTGAGATGACTAAAACATCTTTAAAATATTCAACACACCCTTACCTTTTTTTTTTTTTTTTTGTGTAAGAAAGGTAAGTATTACAATCCAACACACCCTTACTTGTAACCAACATTTTTTCCTTTTTAACATATACCTTTATTTTTATACATTAAAATCTCATAAAGGGAATTATCACTAATAACAGCACCTTTGTACGAATTCTAATTTTGGAGGGTAGCTTTATAATCTTGATGGTATTATCCTTACTTTTCTTTACTTTCTTTTATTTTTCGTCCTCACTTACTTCCTCATTTACAATCTTTATTTAGTTAAATTATGATGAATTAATAAATTAGTGTAAAATATGAGATTTACCGAATTTATTGTGAGTAAGAAACTTCCTTATTTTATATAAATATGTCAGAAGCCAAAACCTCCCTCATTTTGCATTTCCTTTGATTTACAAGGACATCGTAAGTAAGAAACTCTCTAATTTTCTTAAAATTATAAAATTAATAAAATACGAGTTCTTAACATTTTCACTTATATTTGTTATCAAAGTAAATTTATTATTCTGCTCAGGGGAAAAATATCGAACTTATTAAAATTTTTATAGGTGTTTATAAATTATATAATTCAATAAATTTATTATAACTTATGTAAATATTTTATTATAGGAATATTAGACGATAATATAGGGTATTGGATGATAATACTCCTAACTTTAAACTTGGACGTCCGTACGCCATACCAATTTACAGTTTATATACTAAGGCTGATTTTAAAGGTGTTTTAAGTTGGTCATGTAAGTTTATATTTAACATATACAATTGTATACACTTAGAAATTCTTACATTTTAAACATATATAATTATATATCAATGTGAAATTGTTGCACCACATTGTTGAAAACACATTCAAATTCTGCGTTCCTATATAGACAGTAACTAGAGCAATAGTATGGTGCATAAACATCCAATTTTAAAGTTGGGAGTGTTGTTATCCAACACCCCTAAAGGACAATTTATTATTGTCAAAAATCCCTCAAGTCAATAAATTTACTATTGGATATGTAAATCCTTTTTACATATCCAACATTGATATCATAACTATCGTAATAAGCTAATCTTGACTATCAATGCCTTTTTAATTATCAACATTTTTTTTGTTATCATTTGCAGAAGGATAGTATAGTTTCATTACATATAATACACTATTTAGCAAGAAATTAATGTCTTTTATATATCTTTTGGTTTTCTCTATTACTTATCATTATTGTATACACTTTCTTAAGTGATCACATGTTTTCCTTATTAAGTGATCACAGGTTTCCCCACTGAAGGCAAACAACATGAAAGCATAGGATAAGGGGAGCAAATGCACTGTCAATAATTTCTAGGATAGTGAAACATCTTAAAACACATT
Source organism: Carnegiea gigantea (assembly GCA_029747015.1). Lineage (NCBI taxonomy): Eukaryota > Viridiplantae > Streptophyta > Magnoliopsida > Caryophyllales > Cactaceae > Carnegiea > Carnegiea gigantea. The sequence continues at coordinate 195,919 of JAKOGI010000972.1, forward strand.
TATCAGCACAATAAGAACCCAAAATCTACGTATTATATATCACTCATAGTTTTTTACTAAGAAAGCAATCCCAACATTAATCAACATCTCTATTTACTCATGAGCCATATCTCTTTACTCATGAGCCATAACATGTACCCCTTCTGCACCTCGTACTTGCAACATTTAAGGCTTATTGTTAGAAGCTAGTCGTTTTAGGGGCATTTTGAATTCAACTTGTTTGGCTCATTTTGGTATAATATCTCCCTTTTTCTTGATGAAATATCATTCCTAAACATAATCAAAAGTAATCTTCTGAATTATCTCAATAGTTATGATAAGCGAAAGATTATAGAGTTAATCTTTTTCCTTAATAAATGACATTAAGAATGAGATCTATAATGATAGTGGTTGGTCTAGGAGTGTTTTTCTCCAAGAGAATGATGAGAATGATGCACCCATGTGATATTCAATGAAGTCTTAATTTTCATAAATTCCATGTGATATATAAATGATTTCAATACTAACTATTTTGGGCAATATACGACATCTATGTTTTGATGAGATTGATTTGAGTAGTTCACTCCAAAGATGTTGGCATGGGCTTGCATGTGATCGACTCTCACAAATGGACATCTCTGATTGTTTGATTAGTTTATCTGACATTGCATTTGCCTGGGTGGACTGGTACTAGAACTCTAACATTCAGGCTTTTATCTTTCATCAAAACTATTATCCAAGCCTATTGATTGCTTCTTTACTAAGGATCAGATAAGCGATGCTTCCTTCACATGCTCTAACTTCTACTTTGACTATGAGCGGTTCCATCAATCTCCCTCATTTTGATGAAAGGCAATCACTCAATCTGATTAAGACATATAAGGCCATAAGCAAGTAAAGGTAAAAAGATAATGCAAACTCTTAGGGTTTCTAAAAGACAGTATGATGGATTTTCTTGATGCTCCCCTTAGGTACACTAAATGACTTGCCCTGCACTTATTTTGATAGCATATGTTCTCCCCTTATTTGACTTTTAGCAAAATGGGGAGTGAAATGTTTGGACGTTGTAAGAGAAGAGATAGATTTAAACCACCAAAAAGCCTTTTTCATTTAAAATGATAGAAGCTACTACTTGCCACAATACCATGAACATTGTCACAGGAACTGAGGCATGTTCCTAACCTAAAATATTCTTTTATAGGTACACAGAAGACAAACATAGGTTAAAAACAAAATAGTTATTATCTAAAGATGGTAAATTTCAGCTAAAACAAAGCTAAGCACTTTGGGTTACTGGTGGAGGTGTCACATGCTAGATATGGTGGTCTGAATTGAGGTTTGGACAAAATGGAGGATAAAAATAAGAGAGATAGAGATGAGATCTACTAGGGCTTGGAAGTGGATGGTGCAGCTATGGAGTTGGACATGTCAGGCATTGGATTACAAATGCCAGCAAGATTGGTAGTGGCTTGCTTAGCGTTCTCTAACTGTCTTTCCGGTGTTACTTATCTATCCTTTTTCTTCCTTGCAAAGACTGATTCATTCTCGTCGGCTCCTCCTAGAAATTTGTTACCATTCATGGTAGCCAACATTTTGATTTTGTCCTCTTAATCAATTATCCGAGTTTGAAGAGCCATATTGGCATCCTTTGACTCATTACCCTCACTCTTAAACTTGGTAGGCACCCTTAAAATTTGATGGTCATGCTTCTTAGAAGCATAACAAGGGTGTCTATTGCCTCATGACTAGTTTGAAGGTCCAATTAAGAGCCTTGACCTTGAGAACTTGCAATCTTTCCTTTGTCCCCTAAATCATCTAGATAGATCCACTTTCCATCCCTTTTCTCTGACACATTGCTTTTGTCAGAGGCACATTAAATTACTTGAAGATGAGATTAAGAAGATTTGAATAGGGTAAGAGAGAGGACATTTCTTGAGCATAAGAGGCAATAGCATTGTCCCATGAACATTGACATCAAATGGATCAAAAATTTGGTAAAGACAGTCAAGACATAGTCGTCATGATTTTCCATGGAGAGTTTATGAGGCAAGATGGTCTTTACCATGATGTATTCAAGTATGCGAGTTTTAAAGTAGAAGTGTGTATAGGAGAGCCCTCTCTACTTCTTCTTCTCTCTAATGTACTTTACAAGGAATTTAGAGCAGGCCTCTGATTCAAAATTTCTAGAAAGATTCGATTTCTTGTGCCTGGTCATTCACAACAACCCCCTCAACTCATAAGTTGATAAAAGATGTTTGTCTATTGGCTTCTCCTTCCTCATATTCACATAAAATAGAGCTTTACACTCAGAATACAGTTCATCCCGTAGATCAAACAAAGTTTGACACTAAAATTTTCTCTTTTTTTCCAAAAAGAGAAGCCACTACTCTTATAGAGCATTGTATCAACCTTTTCACAAGGAATTAGACTTCTTCCATCAAAGGATGCATACTAAGCTACTTTATAAGCTAGCCTGCAATTTCAAAAATCTCTAAGGTTGAGGTTTCAAGGAAGGAAGCACGCATATCTTGTTCTAAAGAGGGTTTGGAAGATTTTAAGGGTGTATTTTTTCTTGGAGCCTTATCCTCATTGAGCCATTGCCTAAAAGGATACTTTTTCTACTTTAAGGACTCCAACTTTGACTGATTAATGAAACTATTGGCGAACTTCACGTACTCTTTATTCTTCAAAGAAACTTAGAATCTTGGTAAGGAGGTTGATATGGGGCAGTGAGCATTTCTAGAGGCCTCCTTGACTTTCTCTATTTATTGAAGGATGACATTGAAAAAGTTTCTCATCATGGCCAATTGGTCATTCAGTATGCAATGGAGCATCATGGTTAAGGTGGCCAGGGTAAAGGAGAACTTAGCTTCTTTAACTAAAGTAGTGTAGAACTCAATGCCTCTAGCCACTTTCTTCTTCAAATTTTCATAAAATAGTTTTACCAAGTCAAGATGAACCCTTGTACCCACAACGAGTAAATTTTTGCGATTCATTCTCTCCAAGACATGATAAAAACCAAATTTAGCCTTAATGAAGAATTCCTATTCAATTCTTTCACATACAAGCACTTTTTAATCAGTTAACTTTGTAAAATGCTCTACCCGTTGTCCTTGAATCAATCAAAGGGCATGTCTAAAATAAAACAAGAAATTAAAGTGGGCAGCTTTATCTCTTGAGTTTGATCAATCTCAAATTCGATATCTTTTTAATTCGTCGATTATCAGATGCCTTTGCTTCTTTTATGGAGTTGGTAATAGTTATTGAGAACTACTTATAGTTCACTTTCGTGCATACTCTTGGGGTGCTTGCTTTTGACTTTTATAGAGACATTTTGGGTCAACGATGGTGATTTGATTTAAGAGAGAACTATTTTAGGGTTAGGTTTTTCAGAGAGTTTAGAGAGAAAAAGGGAGGTTGAAAGTTGTCGAATCAAGAGCCTGAGCATAGTGAATGCGGACTTAGTGGGTGAGAGAAGTTGATTGGATGTGACAGCATTAGGCAGTTTTCAACAATAGGTCACCATCACATGCAAGGCTTATAGAGAGAAAAGCAATCAACTTTGAAGAAATTGAGAGCAAATATATTGCAAAAGATTTCAAAGTCTAAATTTAAAAGGATTGATAATCAATTTTAAAAAATAAATTCTTACTTTTAAAACAGTATATCTTGGTTAAGAAGGATCATTAATTGATCTTCATCCACTATGAAATTGCCTGAATGATTGTTCATTTAACTCAACCTCAGTCACTTTAATGTAATCAAGGTTGACAAAATCAATTGTCTCGAAACACATAGCACATCATTACATATCAACACTAAGAGGAATTTCTCCGTCTCAATTCATGCATTATGATCTATCATACTAATTCATTTCTTATGAAATAAAATTGATATTCACCAAGGGGCTGGCTAATATATCCATCAATTGCATCTTAGTATGCACATGGAAAGATATCACCTTTTTCCGCATGATCTCCAATGAAGTGATGCCTTATTTTAATATGCTTTGTTCTCAAGTGTTATACAACACTCTTCATAATGTTGTACCGCTCTAATTGGCACATCTAATAAGAACCTTCTTGTAGTCTAATTCGACGTCCCTGAGCTGTTGGCTGATTCAGAATATTTGAGCACAGTAAGCTATGCTTGATAGTTGACAGCTCTATTGCAATCACATGTATTCTTGGAGTAAGCTTTGACATTTGTCAACCTTGACCTGCTTAACCACAAGTTGTGAGTCATCGGATACTGTTGCATTCTCAACTTCTAGCTCCATACAAATCTACAAGCTAGTTATGATGGCTTCATACTCAGCCTCATTATTTATTGCTGAAAATGCCAACCTCAAGGAATACCAAAACTTCTTTGCCCTAGGTGAGATTATGATGAGTCCTACACCTAACCATTTTGTGTGGAAGAAATATTTGAATATTTTTTTGATCATCTTCTTTAGCAACTGGTATGTTAAGATCTTAATGATATATGCTTTAAAATATGGCCTAAGCTTTCTTATTGCAATAACCAAAGCCAAAGGTAATTTTTCGATGTTTGGATGGTTCAACATTGGTCTTGTTAGACTGTGGCTCACAAAGTACACACGAAGCTTCCTTTTCTCTTTTTCTCTAAGAGTTTTTGCACTTATGATTCTGATACTGAGAGATACATAACAAGTGTCTCCCCAGAGATTTGTCTTGTGAGAGTTATGATCACTACTATGTGCTCTTTGAGTTGTCTAAATGCTTATTTAGTAGGATTTTTCAAAATTCTTTCCAAAATCAAATTAGACTGACTGGATTAGATCGACCACATTTTATTTGGTGCTCCATTCGATTTTTTTCCTTGCTTAGTCTTTCATCTTGTCTGATCCACCGGTCAATTGGTCCAAACTGAACACCGAATATTTAAAAAAGAGGAATCTAATCTGTGACAACGAGTACATTAGGGCTTATGGTTTTTTTGGGAAATCATGATGCCCACAGCTCAGGCCTTTCAGCCTCCCACTTCTTTGTTCCTCCCTTAGATTCACCTCTCAACTCTCCTATCATAATCACTCTAAACCTCTTATCCCTTCAGTGGCGCTGTCATGACCATCCTTTGCCCTTAGCCACTGAATCAATCTCTTTTTTGGGTCTCTAATATGTCATTTTCACTTTATGCTCGGCCTAGTTAATGAACGTATTTTCACTGAGAAGAAGTTTGACTGCTACCTTTGATGGAGGTTCTGCTATTCTAGAGCTTGCTCCTTCAATTTCTATGGGTTCTTGATCAATTTGTTTTTGGGCTTTTATCAATTATTATTTTAGGGTTTGAGGGATTATAGAAAAGCTTGTCAAGAAATCAAAACCCACTAAATTGATTGTCACTGGTGGAAATTAAAAGCTACAATGATGTTACTCTGTCCTCACTCTTCACCATTTCTATGAAACATGTTGTTTTGTCACTTGTACCTTTTTGAGATGTGCTATTGCTCTAGAGGTTTTCACCTCTTCCTTTTTACATGATCAAATTTTGGATTATAAGGGTTGAATCATTCTTGATATGATCTCATTTATTTTTCTCTCTTTTTCGCCCCTCATATATAATTGTTTTTTGTGGTTACTAAAATGTTTTCCTATGATTTGTGGACTTAATATGCTCTATTTGGGCTCCCTTATCTTCTCATCTCTCTTAGCCATCTCTCTGTAGGTGCGCTTGGCTTGTAATTTTGTTTTTGAGCTAATTGAAGAGAATTTGACCCTAGTCGATTCGGTCCGGTCTGGTCCACATATCCAAAGTTTTTTCCTTTGTTCGATATTTGGTCCAATCCTATCCAGTTTATTCTACTTTGGATTGAAGAAAGCCTCTCTTGCTTGGCGTATTCTATCCATTAAAAGTCCTTAACTGGCCGTGGACACTTGATTGGGGTAATCACTTTTGTGCAAAGTTTGAGATAAATCTCCCTTAGGCTGCCACGTAATCCATGAGTTTCTTCACATCTCTGGCAGTTTTAAGGCTTTATATACCCATAATAACTTTCATTTTTTTTTTTCTTAATTTGTGTCTATTCATCTCTCATTGATTATAAAGCATAAGAACTCTTCGTCTTTTACCCTAAGGGAACATTCTTGGGGTTCAGCTTCACTGTAAATTTTTTAAGTTTGCCTAAGGTTTCTCTCAAATCTTCGAGATAACACTCTTGGAGTTTTAGCTTGACTATGATGTCATCTATATAGACTTTCATGATTCTCCTAATTTGCTCTTGGAGTAGTTTGTTAAGCAGCCTTTGATAGGTAGAACTTACATTCTTATGACATGGCCTTATAGCAATACATGCCCTAGTACCTGATGAATATTATGATGTTCTGATCTGTTTCCTATATTGGTATTTGATGAAAGCCAGAATATGCATCCATGAAACATAACAATGCTTGAACACTGGTGGAATCCACTAGTTAATTTATTTTAGTAAGTGGAAAATAGTCCTTTGAATAGGCCTTTATTCATGTCTTTGTAATCCCCACACATTCTCAAGGTCTCGTTTAGCTTTTTAACTATTACCACATTCGCCATCCAAGTAGGGTAGTAACATTCTCTGGTGAATCGTGCATTAAGTAACTTGTTAATTTACTTTAAGACAACCTTGTTCCTATATGAAACAAAGTGCATTCTCTTCTATTTCACAAGCTTTTCCCTAAGATCCATTGCCAGCTTATCTACTATAAATTTGGGGTCATCTTATATCCTATAGGCTGAGTATGCAAATACATTGGCAAATGCTTATAACAAACTTCTTAGTTCCTGAACAAATTCGTCTGACGGGTTTGCTCCTATCTAAAATAGTTCGCTAAGTTCTCCCCTTAAAGAACCTCTTATAACTGCCCTTTAGGTACTGGAATTGGTTCTTGGTGTCCCTGTTATCGAGCTCTTAGATCTCCACCATATTTACTTGTGGTGAACCTATTACCTCTTTTTTGTTTCTGAATCATGACAAATTGGCCAAATAAAGGTATAGAACTTGTAGGTGAACTCCAAGAGGTTGAAGATGAACACAAACCTAGAAGAAGAACCCAGGGTAAAACCAACATGAGGAGAAATTTGATGATCACAAACTTATAAAATAAATAGTAACTTAGATAAATCAAGCTACAAATAAATCCTACTAAGCCTAAGCACCAAGGATTGAAATAAAAAAAAGACTCACATTCACCATTCTCCAAGAGAGATAAAGAAATAATATTTTTACAAAGAGATAACAAGTAATGAGCTTATTCATTCAAAATTTCAAATCTCCAAATTCTAAACAGATCAAGCTAATTTATAGTGGGGTGCTCTCATATCCAAGCTAAGAAATAATCAGTAGAATTATAAGGAAAACATAACCACTAAAATTCTAGCTAATCGTACAACCCAACAAAGGAAAGGGGACCATTAGCTGAAGTACAAAGGCCAAAATTTTTCTACACATGTCGTTGCTTGATCACATCCTCAACTATCCTAAATGGATGAAGTTGGTGGTTATCTTCAATGTCGAACTAGTTGGGATGTCTACGAATTACACAAAAAATATTAACTTTTAATTGACGGATTTGATTGCCCATATAAGCTCATGATAAAAACATACAAAACAAGTCCTGCATTGACCCTTGCTCGGTTTTAGCTACATAAGTTGTTTTCTTCTTGAAATCTAAAGGCATGCCATAGATTTTTAGAAAATAGACATATGAAGATGTCCATGAATGTAAATTTTATAAATTTTGGAGTCCATTTCCTATTCAAATTAAAGCTAAATTTTGAAGAAAATTTCTACCTAAAATCTGGAAAAAAAAAATGAAGTGACTTTAGAGTACATTAGCTAAGCTCCTTATTCAAGGTTACTAATTGTTTTGCCTCTGTCATAAACTTTCTTAGACTCCCTTAAAGGCACCTAGTCAACAAGGACCTTTGATTATCAACTCCTTGAGCCTCATCTCCAAGGGTTATCATTGCACCCACTTGTATTATGGCTTTGACATGGTGGGCTAGTTGAACTTGGTGGCTTTCACCGCATCAATCTCCTCCTCCTGAGAAAGATTTGCCCTCAAATATTCATTTTAGTCAACCTACTTTAATGTAACAAAACATTAAGGTAGTGGATGTACTCATTGCTTCCAGAAGCTCTATCTTGTAGGCACTCTATTTCACCTTTTGCATAACTTTGTAGGAACTATCTCCCCTAGCCATTAGCCTGTTCTTTCTTCTTAGAGGGAATGTTTCTTCCCTCTAGTGTAAGTATAGAAGATTTCTTAGGCTGAATTGAAGATGAATGCAGTTCTTGTTGGCCTTAGACTTGTGTTGCTGATTTACCTTTTTCATTTGCACCTTTACTTGCTTATGTAATTTCTTCATCTCCTTAGCTCTTGTTACAAGCTCAAAACTCACCTTAGAGTCTTGAGGAATGGAATACGATCAATAGGAGTGAGAGGATTAAATCCATAGCATACCTCAAAGTAAGAATGAGTATTATAGGAAGAAGTTCGGTTGTAAGCAAACTCGGAATGAGAGAGTTTGACAACCCAATCCTTCAAGCTCTCACTCAACATGCCCCTTCGTAAGGTAGTCAGAATTTGGTTTGTCACCTCTGTTTATCCATCGATTTAAGGCTGACAAGTGGTGCTAAAAAGCAACTTAGTTCTCAAAAATCTCCATAGGCATCTCCAAAAGCATGATACAAACTTGGCGTCTATCCAAAACAATGGTCTTTGGAACATCATATAGCTGCACAATCTCTTAGAAGAAGAGATCCACAATGTAAGTAGCATCACACTTTTGGCAAGCAATGAAGTGAGCCATTTTAGAGAATCTATCAACAACTATGATAACATCTTTCACTTTAGGAGTCCATGAAAGGACCACAATTAAGCGAATGCTAATATCATGTCAAGGCCTTTTAGGAATTAGTAGATGGGTATAGACGCCTTGATGGAAGTGACTCTTACTGTAACACCCCGAAATTTCTAATTCCAATTAGTTAATAATATTTATCCTGTATGGCAGCGGATGACCTAATGGGGCGTTACTACCGTATTCCCTGTTAGGAAATACAAGGCTGAGCATCACACGCGAAATTCATTAACGGATAATTAATGCTAAATCAACCACAAAATCCATTTTAACATACACGTCTAGGCCAAATATCTACTTAAAAATAAAATTTATTCCAAGTACAGCTTGTGAAGCTTATGAATAAACGACCTCGCTCCAAATGGATGTCTTGTTCTCATGCCTAGAATCATTACCTGAAAACAGAGCATTTCGAAAAGTGAGACAAGCTCCGTAACAGCCACCCCTAACAATCAAACACACTTAAAAAATTCATTTCAAATAGTTTAGGGGTAGAGGAAACAGACAATTCGAATAGTTCATAGAAGCACCCAACCATTCTTAATCCAAACAATAAGTTCATTCAGGTCTCACTCAGGTCACTTTGTAAAACAAAAGGGCGAGCGTACTTTATAGGTCTCACAACCTATAGTTGGTTTTAATGCAACCGCTTATCCACGTCACGACCTGCGGTCAATTAGACGGTTAGCGATAACCTAACCCATCCACCCACAAGGCAGCATGTTACCGCCAATCATGCATGTAATTACCCCGGGAAGGCAATAAGGCCTTCTTACGATTGGGAGTGAACTTATCTCGTCTCGCCTAATTTATTTACTTAGTTCTTATACCTAAAGTAGGTCATGTTCTCAACTTGCATTTAGCCTATCCTGACCTATTACAATCCAAAAACATAAAAGAAACATGTTCACAATATGGTATTAGAGTTACGTTCATGCAAAATCAAAATTTCATGCCAACTTCAATAATAACCGAGAAATCTTATCACACCCATTCATTCACCAAAATTTCCCCAAACATGAATTCAAATCAATACAAAAACTAGCCAACAAGACATATTCTATAAGGGATATTCTGGAGAGTTCGGGCATGATTGTTACCTGGCTAGAAGCGATGCCTACGCTTGAGCTTAGGTTTCTTAGTGGGGCCTATGCAAATCCCCAAAAGTGGTTTCTGTTGGCCTTAGTCCTTAGCCCAACATCGTATAATATAATTTATCGCCCATAAATTCCCCAAACTGAATTTTTATGCCTAGTTACTAGGATAGATCCTCAAAATATTTTTAGTGTGCTTTTGGAATATTTATGCCACTATTTATCCCTTTTCTGCACTGTCTAGAATACGATCAAATTTTACACCCAAATTCCAGAGGCTATAACTCCTGCTCCTGAGATCATATTTCATAGATTTAGCCCATTTTAGAAAGGTCAGTTTGTGTATTAAACTTTTGTTTTGGACTGATTACCAAATTCTGGGCTTAACTAATTCAAATTTCGCCAAGTTCCCAATTGTACTAGTATAGGCTAGATTTACGTAGTCATCGTATTTTGATCATAACTCCCTGATCCTAGCTTCAATTTGCATGATTCTAAGCTTCAGCGTCAGAGGACTCATAGATCCATCACATATAAAAATGTCATGAGTTTTAGATGATCCTATAATTACCAGTAACCTCCCAAAGCTACCCTATGTTTTGGTTACAGCATGATCGATAATTTACTACGTTTTGGTCTTAATTACTTTCATTCCTTACCCAAACCTTCTATAGTGCATTCATGCTACGTCCTCCCTATTGCCCTGCTACTCTCAGCTCTTAATCTAATCTAAGATATGAAATTATGAGGGTTAAAATAATCGAACTTCACTTGAAAGCGAGTTTGATAGGAAAATGAGAGACTTTGGGGATGTTTTAACTCTTCAAATCAAATATTTGAATCTGAAAATTATGAAAACATAAAAGAACTCAGTTTTATGGATCAAAGTGCAATGATTCATGAAGAACTCTAGGAAAAAAGGATGCCTTTGCTAGTGTTTTCATAAACCTTAGCCGTACTTACCAAGCAAGGAGGAAAGGAAAGAGGTGGCCAGCAGTTGTGGGTGTCGTAGGCTGCGTGATGTGGTGGCCGACTGGTGGACCGACGGTGGATGGCTAGGTGGCATAAGGGAGAGGGAGAGAGAATGGCATGAGAGAGAGAGAAGTGAGCGTGAGATGGATAGGGAAAGAGTGGCGTGTGAGAGGGGAGAAAAATAGGGAGTGTGGGCTAATTTTGGGTTGAGAAAATTTCCCTCTAGGGTTAGGGTTAGGGTTTAGTGGGGGGAAAAAAAAAAAAACAAAGGGAGGAATTTCTTGCTTCACATGGCTAGAAGGGAGAATATTGGACTGATTTTACTAGCTCAAAATCTCATTGTCACAACATAATTTTCAAAAATTTTGGTGCAAAGAATCGAAAAAAAATTAATTGTATTTTTCGCTTGGATTGACTAAACTAAAATCTAGAAATTACATTCTTAAACTAACCATAAAGTCAAATCACCTTACGAGCTCAAACCCTCTAAGTCAGTCTGCCTCGAAAAGAAAATAAAACTAATATTAATAGTTGCGAATTTTGGGGTTTTACATTCTACCCCCTTAAAGGAAGTTTCGTCCTCGAAACTTCGTACGTACCTGCGTAGTCAAATAAGTGAGGGTATTTGGATCGCATTTCTTGTTCTGGTTCCATGCCTCATGATTGGCCCGGAGGACCTTCACCTATGGCATTGTCTTGCCACAGAGCTATTTTTCTCGTTGATCCAAGATACGAATTGGTTGCTCCTCATAAGATAGGTCTTCCTGTAATTGCAAGGGGTCCGGTTCGATAACATGGGAGGGGTCAGGGATATACTTGCGTAACTGGGATACGTGGAAGACATTTTGTACCCTTGGTAACTTAGGTGGTAGCTCTAATAGATAGGCCACTTCCCTAACTTGGTGAATGATGGGATACGACTCGTTGTGTCTAGAGCTAAGCTTGCCTGTCATACCAAACCTCGTAATGCCATTGGTTAGCGACGCTCTAAGGAAAACACAATCTCCCACCTCGAACTTGAGAGGCCTACGCCTTCTGTCCACTTAACTCTTCCGATGACTCTCAGCTGCCTTCATTTGTTCTTGGATTCCTAAACTTCTGGGTAGTAGCTTGGGCTAGGTCAGGTCCAATTGTCAATGCATCGTCAATCTCCTGTCACACTTCGTAAGCGGTCATCCCAATACTGGAATGATAATTGTTATTTTAGGAGAACTCGATTAATGCCCGGTGCTGATATCACTCTTTCTTGAATTCCATCGAGCAAGTTTGTACCATGTCTTCCAAGGTTTGAATCGTCTGCTCATTCTATCCATCCATAGCTGGGTGGAAGGTCGTACTAAAATGTAGCAGTGTACCAAATGCCTCCTGTAGCTTCTGCCAGAACCTAATTTAGATTCTAGCGTCTCGGTCTCAAATTATAGAACTTGGTGCCCTATGTAACTGAACGATCGCCTCCAAAGAGGCTCAGGCCAATTGATCGAACATCCATGTGTTTCTCATTGCTATTAAGTAGGCTATCTTTGTAAGGCAGTCTATGATGACCTAAATTGCATTATTTTTCCTCTGGGTGGGTGGTATGCCCATTACAAAATCCGTGAATACTGAGTCCCATTTCTACTCAGGAATCTCCAATGATTACAAGAGCCCTGCAGGCCTTTGGTGTTCCATTTTTACTTGTTGACAGGTTAGGCACTTAGCCATATAGTCTGCTACCTCCTATTTTATGTTATCCCATCAAAAGGTCCGCTTCAAGTCCTTATACAGCTTGTTTCCCCTAGGGTGTACTGAGTGTGAGGTATTGTGTCCCTCATCGAGAATCTTCTTTTTAAGTTCCTCTTTAGCTGGAACATACACTCGATTTTGGAACCTCAGAGTTTTGTCTTCATAAATCACGAAGCTAGGTGCCTTCCCTGCTAGCACCTCAGCCTTGATCCTTTCCAACTGTAGGTCAGCATTTTGGGCGGCCCGAATTTCCTTAATAAGGGTAGGCTATACCTCTAAGGTAAAAAGCATGGATTTGTCCCTTCTTGTCACTATATTGATCTCTAGCTTCTTAAAGTCCTCACATAAATCCCTAGGTAGCGCTAATAAGTAGTTAAGGGTTGGGTATGGTCTGCAACTTAATGTATTGGCTACCACATTTGCCTTTCCTGGGTGGTAATGAAAGTTTAGGTCATAATCCTTAAGGAATTCTAACCACCTTGTCTACCACAAGTTTAAATCTCTTTGTGAAAATAGGTACTTTAGACTTTGGTGATCAGTAAAGATTTCACAGTGCGCCCCATACAAGTAATGTCTCCAAATCTTTAGTGCAAACACTACCGCTACTAGTTCTAAGTCTTGACTCAGATAGTTCTACTCATGGGTCTTTAATTGTCGGGAAGGATAGGGTATGACACGATTATTTTGCATCAGCAACAACCTAATCCGTTTTTAGATGCATCACTATACACCACAAAAATCTTGTCGTTGGTGGGTAATGCCAATACATGTGTACTAGTTAATATCTGTGTAAGCTCTTGGGACGGTTCCTCAGCACTTGCCAGTCGACTCATACTTAGTAGTCTTCCTTGTCAAGTTAGTGTGAGGTGTTGCGATCTTAGAGAAGTTTTGAACAAATCTATAATAATAACCTGCCAATCCTAGAAAACTCATCACTTCAGTTGCATTCTTGGGTCTAGACCACTGTGTTACAGCTTCTATCTTTTGAGGATCCATGGGAATCCTTCTTTAGACACCACATGTCCCAAAAATGTCACTTTCTCCAACCAAAGTTCTCACTTCTTCAACTTCGCACATAATTCATTTTTCCTCAGAACTTCTAGGACCATCCTCAAGTGGTATGTATGTTCCTCTGGTGCCCTCGAGTAGATCAGTATATCGTCTATGAACACCACTACCAATTGATCAAAATAAGGTTTAAAGACCCTATTTATGAGGTCCACGAATATGGCTGGGGCATTGGTAAGCTCAAAAGGCATCACTATGTACTCGTAGTGTTCGTATCGAGTGTGGATGGATGTCTTAGGTATGTCCTCCTCCTTAATACGGAGTTTGTGGTAGCTAGATCGAAGATCTATCTTAGAAAAAGTCCCTGCACCTTTAACTGGTCGAAGAGGTCATCTATTTGAGGTAATGGATAGTGGTTCTTGATGGCTATCTTGTTAAGCTCTTGGTAATCGATGCACAACCTCAAGATTTCATCCTTGTTCTTTACGAAAAGCGCTGGGGCTCCTCATGAAGACGTACTAGGTTAGATGTACCCCTTTTCTAATAATTCATCAATCTGAACTTTTAGTTCTTTAAGTTTAGCTAGTGCAATCTGGTAAGGAGCTTTGGAGATAGGAGCTACTCCTGGCACCAAGTCAATGCAGAATTCCACCTCCCTAGGTGGTGGCATGCTTAAAATCTCCTCTGGAAAGACATCAGGAAACTCTTGAACTACTAGGATGCCCTTAAGGGATGGCTCAGGGGTTTTGATGTCTACCACATTGCATAAGAACCCCTCACAACCTCGTCCTAACAGCTTATGGGCTTCTATTGCTGTGATAAGCCTTAGCCCATACTTCAGGACCTTTCCCTTATGAACTACTTTTTCTCTATTAGGCCTCCTTAGGGTGATTTTCTATTTGGGACACTTTATCTGGGCTTAGTAACTCGATAACCAATCCATTTCCAAAATCATGCCGAAATCAGTTATCTCAAATTTGTACAGGTCAGCTAAGAACTCATGGTCGTAGATTTGGATATGGCAGTCCTTATATAGTTCATTACACCTCACGGTCTTCCCATCAGAAAGGACCACAGATAATAGGGGGTCCATATGTGGGAGCTAGCTCTAATGTCTCAACCAGCTTAACATAAATGAAAGAATGCGTAGCACCATAATCAAACAGGATATCAATAAGTTGAGTTTGGATAGAGAAGGTATTAGTCACTACTTTGGGAGCATCCTCGGCTTTTTCCCTTCACATAATGTAGACTCTGCCTCTGGTGTTCTGAGGTGGTTAGTTGTGGGGCCTTGGCTGATTCTGCTGAGGAGCTCGAGCTAGGTTGTTCGGGTTTGCCATTGGCTGTAGCGGTTGCCCCCCCAAGGCCCTAATTGGTAGGGGGTGGTAGGAGCAGGCAATCCCTGACTTAATGCTGAGGACTTCCACAGTGGTAGCATCTCTTGTTGGTGCGGCACTCCCGAGCATAGTTCCCTAGCTTCCCATAAGCATTGCATGTCACTTTAGGCCAGTTAACGGTGTGCTATCCCCCATCATGTTGTTGTTGTTATGGTAGTTCCTTGGAGGCTTCTTGTATTCACCCTGGGAGTAGTGATTCTCCCGCTGGTCCCCCTTCCACTTACTTCCTCACTGCTCATTATAGTATTCAATCTTTTCCTTTATTATCCTTTCCTGTTCATAATAGTGCCGTATATATCCTTATAGGAGACGTATTGACACATTGACATCATCTCTATGAGGTTTGGGTTAACCCTGCCTCAAAGCAGTTCATTTTTAGCTTCTCAGTAGCCATGACGGTAGGGCAAAGTTGAGAGAGTTCTATAAACTTGGAAGCATACTCTAACACACTCATTCTTCCTAATTACAATTGAATGAACTCGTTCTCCTTTGCTTTCTAAAGGGATACCGGGTAGAAATGGTTTTTGATTAGCTCATTAAACTTCTTCCTGTCAAACTCAGGCTTATATTGTCTTTCTCTCATTGTAGCCCATCAAAGGTCAGCCTCGTCCTTTAGGTAGAATACAACGAATCCTACCCTCCATTCCTCAGGGCACTGTAACACCCCAAATGCACAAAATCCACTATTTACGTTCTTTTCATTAATTTCACCAACTAGAAGTAATAATCCAATGATCAGGGCATTACCGCCATCCAAAAGGACAAGACTTAGCTTATAAACAATAGATGTGACAATGCTAAACATCGTTTACCACCACAAGGCATTCATACACTCACAAACCATCCAAATCATATATAAACAATTCCAACTATCTCAAGGTTTACAGCAAAATATAGTAATTCATTGTAGAGTATATAGTTCTAACATCAAAATATCTCACAACATAGTGCTAAAAGCATCTCAATACTAATACACTACTATTCCTTTCAGACTTCCTTACTCACTTATTTCCTTCAATCGGCCTGCTAGCCTAAGGACAGTTCACAGAGCATTTGCCTAAAACAAAACATGAAAACATTTCGAACTGTGAGCCGAAACTCAGTACATGCATTCTTATACTGTTAAATGTTCATTAAAAAGCTGGTTGGACCTGTATTGTAATTCATTTTGATTTAAAATAGGGAATGAGATGAATCTAAAACTACATTGTCAATTATTATCTGATAGTGAACCCCTGGTGACTGTTACGATCTATAGATAGGTGTACACCTGCCAAGTTGGTCGGGAGAATTGTCTTTAAGTCGCGCAGATAATTGAAGGACAATGTCCTATAACTGCTAACTGATGGGGTTACTAATTATGTAATAAATTATTGATCAAGCTAATTCATTGATGTACTTACCAAAATATTATAATTTTGATAAATACGCGCTGATTTCTAAAGATACAGGGAATGAACGCACCTGGATCTTTTAATAAAATTCACTGAGTAGGATTATGCACAAAGAGAGAAGGAAACGATAGATTAGGCCCTGATTCTATGAAAAAATATCGTTATAGGAACATATAGTTAGCAAATGTATTTATTTTCATAGTTGATAGTTTCAATTAAAAAAGATAAAGGTTAGCTAAAATATATAACTCGTAACATAATCTTCTGATCTCTGTTTGAGACCTAATTTTCCAATATAGGAAGCTTAAAAAGTCCCGCAAAATTTTCACTCATAACACAAAACTTGATTCCTACAATAGTATTCCCAAAATTGAGCTAGAACACTAGGGTGCCAGTTTTGATCTAACCTGCACAGTCCTAGCAAAATGACTATAACTTTTTCTACAGAACTCGGATTAGAGCGATTCAAAAGGAATATGAAAGATAACTCATTGATATAGATACCCACCAAAAATCATAATTTTTTAATGGGCCGATTATTACCAGTTTAATGGCAAACTGTCCCCTGTTTTCTGCCAGTTCATAGCCACACTGCTTTTGCTTTCTCCTTTCTTTTCACATAAATCCCCATCTAAAATCACTCCTTAAAATCATGTAACAAAGCTTTGGTCCTTCCCATCATCATACAAAGCCATAATACTCCATTTCACTCCATAATCATTTACCTCAAATTTTCAACTCTTCTCTTTCTTAAACCCACTCAAAATACATCCATGATCTTATTTATGTGCATAAGTGAGCAAAATGATCCTTTATAATCAATTGGAGAAATTCCCATACTTCACCTCTTTTTCAAGAGTCATACCAAATCATTTTTTTTTGAGTCAAAGAACACATCCAAGATTTATTTTGCATCAAAATATATTCAAGCAACATGCTTGATGCCAAGAATAATTCAAACCATGCATAATTGCCAAAACCCTAGCTTATGGCCATCTTGGACTCACCTCTAACTCATTCAAAATATCACCAACAACACCGTTATAATCATCATTAGGGTTAAAGACTATCAAATCAAATACAAACAATCCACATCCATCATTTTAACCTAAGCTTGCATGATCAAGGATAACCCTAAACCCAAGCACGTTCCAAACTTAATCAACAATTAAAAAGATTAAAATAACTCTTATTTCCATCCAAAGAACATGATCAAAACTCAAATCACATAAACAAAAATCAAAATGAAAAAGATCTAAAGTGACAAAGTTAAGGTCACTCACTTTGAGCTTGAAAAAAAAGAGAGAGGTAGAGGTGAGAAAAGTGGTTGATGAGGGTGTGGGTTGAGAGGGGATGGTGGCTGAGTTGTTGGTGATGGAGTGGTGGCGGTGGCTACTCCAGTAGGTGGCTTGGTGGTGGCAGCTAGCAAAGAGGAGGGGGGGATGGATATGAGAGAGAGAAAGGAGGGAGAGAGATGTGTGTGTGTCTTGGTTGCTTGGCTAGAAATGAACTAAAGTTCACTTAGCGAGCTTTTAACTAGGGGTGTTCATGGTTCGGGTACCCGAACCAAAAGAGATTTTGGTTCGGGTACCCGAAATTTCGGGTCGGCAAATTGGTGAACCGTATCCGAACCGAAACTTTCGGGTAACCGAAATTCGGGTACCCGAAAATTTCGGTTCGGGTTTTTGGTTACCCAATAACCCATTTTTTCTAAAATATTTTTTCCTACTTTGCCTAGTGATTTTGTTGTACCCATAATATAATTATTTCTATTTATGCTATAAAAAGTTGTTGTATTGAGCTAAGTTGCACTTTAAATTATTACAAAATATGACAATATAATATCTTATCACCATTCACATTTCAATTAATCTACACTTCCATAAGATATAAGCTTGTTAACATCATATTCATGCCCAACACATTCAAATAAAATAATGCAACAAAATCAAAGTACTTGTCTTCTTCGGGTTTCTAAATACTTGACTTACAAAGTCTTTAGGGAATGGATGATATAAAAAAAGTTTTGAAAAAGTTTTAAAAAAAGTTTCGGGTTTTCGGGTACCCGAATCTTCAAAATGCCCGAACCGTACCCGAATCAATAACCGAGAAAAATATTAGTTCGGGTACCCGAACCAAAATTTTCAAATATTTCGGTTCAAGTACCTGAGATTTCGGATCGGGTAGCGGGTTTTCGGTTCGGGTTATTGGTTATGGATATTTTTGAACACCCCTACTTTTAACCTCTCCTAAAGTGGCTTTTAACTAACTATTGTTAGGCTTAATGATGGTAATTAGCTAGCTTAACTAGGCAAGTATGTTGGGCTTCCAATTGGCCAAAATAAGTTGGGTTTGGTAATAAAACGCTCTGTAATAGTAATTGTTTCTGCATAACTCAAAATTAAAATTTTGTGATGTTACGAAAAAACAAATTAAATCACTTAGACTATAATTATGAGGGCCTACTATCAATTCTCCAAAAATTTTCATTAATAAATAAATAAATAAACAAAGCCCGAATTGCCAAGTGAGGGCCCAAATGAAAATTTTTTCCCTTTTACCACCGAGATGATTAAATGCGATAAACAAATATGAGAAAATCATTAACATGAGGTAATTAAATAAATAAACATCATTTAGGGTTGGGCTGTTACAGCTTCCCTTCTTAAAGGGTTTCGTCCTCGAAACTTATGAACTTTACCATCTCATGCAAGATTACCTCAAATAAATGTGGGTACTTGGCTTTCATTTCCTCTTCGGTCTCTGAAGTAGCTTCTTGGGAGGTATGGTTTGCCCAAAGCATCTTGACTAGTGGTATCTACTTGTTGTATAACTGCTTAATCCTGTAATCTAGTACTTGGACTAGACATTTTTTGTATCCTAGATCCCCAATGATTTTAATAGGTTCAGATACGATGGTATGGTCCAGATCTGGAATATATTTCTTGACCTGGGAGATGTGAAACACGTTATGCATGTTTTTAAGATCCAGACAATAACCTATGGATTCAATTTTTCAATGATTTTGTAGGGTCTAGTATATCTTGGACTTAATTTGCCTCGCATTCCAAACCTCCCGATGCTCTTAGTTGGGGAAACTTTCAGAAAAACTTTATCGTCTACTTGGAACTCCAAAGGCCTTCTTCTTCTGTTTGCATAACTCTTTTGTCGACTCTGGGTAGCCTTAATATGCTCTCGAATTCTTCTTATTGTTTCAACGGTTTTCTGGATTATTTCGAGGCCTATGATCAATGCCTCATTCAAGTCACCCCAACACAGTGGGTTTCTACATTTTCTCCCATAAAAAGCCCCAAACGGGGCCATTTTGATGGTGGACTAATAGCTATTGTTATAAGAAAACTCCACCGGTCGTAAATCATCTTCCCACTTCCTTTCCTCTAGAATTCGATTCACTCTTTCAGTTTCCCGATCTATCTCAGGGTGATAAGAGCTATTAAAGCTCAATTTGGTCCCAAAGGTTTTTTGAAATGTTTGCTAAAAACGGGCTTGGAATCTTTGATCCCTATCTGATGCTATGTCTAAGGGGATCCTGTGTAGTCGGACTATCTCCTTAACATACAACTAGGCTAGTTTTTCAACTCCCCAAGTATCCCTACTTGGTAGAAAATGAGCCAAATTGGTGAGTCGATCAACTATAACCCAGATAGCATTCTTTTTTGAGGTAGAAAGGGGTAAACCCATAATGAAGTCTATTGAGATCGAATCCCACTTGCAAATGGGAATTTCTAGGGGTCGCAGTTCACCCACAAGACGCTGATGCTGTACTTTAGCCTTCTTGTAGGTTAGACACTTGTCTACGTGTTCTGCAATCTCCTTCTTCATATTATTCCATCAGAAGTATTGTCTCAGGTTTTCGTACACCTTGGTGCCTCCTGGATGCATCGTGTAGCAAGTATTGTGAGCCTCCTCTAGGATATGTTTCCTCAATTCCTCATTTTTGGGTACACATAGGTGATTCTGGAATCACAGGGTCCTATCCTCATGTACTACAAACCCATCAGACTTTCCTTTCTCTAAATTTTGCTTTATTCTCTAGAGTTCAGGATCACTTTCCTTGTTCACCCGAATTTTCTCCATTATGGAAGACTATAAGGTAAGTGCTGATAATTGAACATTTGCTTGCCCATGGGATACTAGTTGAATTCCCAAGTCCTCAAGCTCTCTTAAGAGACTCAACTGTGTAATCATCACAGTGTTTGAGCTATGTTGCACTTTCCCACTAAGGGCATTGCCTATAACATTTGCTTTTCCTAGGTGATATTGAATATGTAAATCATAGTCTTTAAGTAGCTCAAGCCAATGCCATTATCTCAAATTGAGCTCCTTCTAGGTGAAGATATACTTCAAACTTTGATGATCAGTATAAATCTTGCGTGATACTCTATATAGGTAATGTCCCTAAATTTTCAATGCAAAGACCACGGCTGCTAACTCCAGGTCATGGGTAGGGTAGTTTTCTTATAAGGCTTGAGCTATCGAGAGGTATAAGCTACTACTTTGTCTTCCTGCATCAGAACACACCCTAAACTGTTCTTCAAAGCATCACTATAAATGATATACTCCTTACCTTCTACTGGTAGCGTTAGGATGAGGGCGGTAGTTAATTGCTGCCTTAGTTCTTGAAAAGCTCTCTCACACTTCTTTGTCCACTTAAATTTATTTACGTTGTTCAGTAGATTGGTCAAAGGTGAAACTATTTTCGAAAAGTCCTTAACGAACCTTCAATAATAGCCCGCTAAACCCAGAAAGCTTCTAATCTCAGTGACATTGATAGGCCTTGACCATTCCGTGATTACCTTCACCTTCTAGGGGTCAACTTTAATTCCTTCTTTTATAATCATATGTCCCAAGAATACTACTTCTTTTAACCAAAATTCATACTTCTTTAATTTTCTATAGAGCTGATGCTCCCTCAGGATCTGTAATGCTATCCTCAAATGATCAGCATGTTCCTCATTGTCCTTAGAATAGCTAATAATGGCATCTATGAACACCACTACAAACTTGTCTAAAGGGTCTGAAGACCCTGTTCATGAGATCCATGAAGGCTGCGGGAGCATTGGTGAGGCCAAACGACATCATTGTAAACTCATAGTGACCATACCTGGTCTAAACGCAGTCTTGGGGATATCTTTAGATGTAATCCTAAGTTGATGGTACCTTGACCTCAAATCAATCTTAAAGAAGACTTCTGCTCCTTGCAGTTGATCAAACAAGTCATCTATTTGCAATAAGGGGTATTTATTTTAGATGGTGATCTTATTCAACTCCCTATAGTCAATGCATAGCCTTAAGGTTCCATCCTTCTTCTTTATGAACAACATTGGGACATCCCATGGTGACATACTCGGTCTGATAAATCCCTTCTGTAATAGCCCATCTAACTGAATCTTCAGTTCTTTAGACTCAGTTGAGGTCATACGATATGGGGTTTTGAAGATAGGTTGGACACTAGGGACTAATTCAATTTTGAAATCAATTTCCCTCTGCGGGGGTAACCCTCGTAACTCCTCAGGAAAAACATCTTCAAATTCACAAACTACTGGAACATTTTTTGCTTTCTCTTCTTTTGTTTGAGTGTCAATGGCATAACACCAATATCCAATACACCCTTGATATAACAGCTAACTTGCTTTCATAGTAGAAATTAAGGAACAAGATTTTTCCTCTCTATACCTATAGAAATATACTTCTCTTCCTTTTTCATCCTTCAAAATAACCTTATGATCTTCGCAATCAATCTTGGCCCCATAAGTGCGCAACTAATTCATTCCCAAAATGATGTCAACATCGGACAGATTAAATTGAATCAAATCCCCAGGAATGGTGGCTCCATCAATGATGATGGGAACAAGTTCATAGGAGATAGGGCACTCAACTACATAATCATTGGGTAACTTGATCCTGTAATTAGTTTCCATCCTCCTAACTTCAAGGTTCGATTGCATGGTAGATCGGGTGGATATAAATGAATGAGTAGCACCCAAATCAAATAATACGCAAAATGGCTTTGAATTTAAAAAGAGAGTTCCTACTATACCAGAGGTGGCAGCTTTCTTCTTGCTCATCACATATGCTCGTCCTACTGCTGCAGGCCTTGGAGGTGGGGGCCCTTGGTGAGATAAGGCCAAAGGTTTTACTGCACCCTTATTCACAGCCTTCAATCGTCATGGGCAGACAACAATGAGGTGTTCTGGGCTTCTACACCACATGCATTTGTTGGTTCTTACTCGGCATTCAGGGGTGGTGTGATTTGTTCTTTTGCATTTCCCGTAGGGCTCCCTAAGCCTGCAGGATGGCTCTTGGGAGGAACGGGAGAAGGTTTCTTCTGGTTCACACTCTCACTTGGAGTTCCTCACTCAAACCCTTTTCTTATTTGGTTGATCAAGTTCAGGGCCCTCAACTCTTCCTTCACTCGCTGCACTTCAGCGGCCTGCTCATATAGCTCTTAGTAGGTTAAGATTGGTTGCCCAACTAATTGATTTCGAATGTAAAAGGCCAAACCCTCTTCAAACCTCCTCACCTTTAACCTTTCAGATGACATAAATTCAGGGACAAACCTGGATAACTCTGTAAACTTACTGGCATACTGCATCACAGTCATATTACCACTCATCTTCAGCTCCTTAAACTCTTTCTCCTTATGCCTTTGGTCTACAGCTGGGTAAAATTTTATCCTCAACTCCTTTAGGAATTTACTCCAAGTGAATTCAGGCCCTACAAGCCTACCCTTGACAGTGTTCCACTAAATATCAACTTCACTGGTCAAATAATACATCCCAATATTTACTTTCTTTTCTTCTGGACTACTGTAAAAATTTTCTCCATTCCCCCTACCCATTCCTCCAATACTATTAGATCATAATTTCCGTCATACACTTTAGAGTTGCATCATGCTACCCTATCTGCTAATTTGTCATCTTTAGGAGGGTTTTCAGTAAGTACTTGGGGAATTCGCTTCATTAGTTCAGCTACTAAATTCAACCAGTAGTTTGGGTTCCTAATGTTGTTAGCTAACTCAGGGGCAATTAGGGGCATTTTGCTAAAATTTGATGGCACATGACATGAGGCTTGTTCACCCGATCCCTAGCCATGCCCCGAGTTATCCCCTACATGAGTCTCTGCATTGTTATGCACGATTCAGACATTCTGATTATATATTAAATGAAATAATTCAATCACTGGAATATCTCAACATATAAGGTAAGCATGCCTAATAAAAACATTTAATATGGCTCAAATATCATTGAAAATAAAACCCAAAACTTCATTATATCATTCCATAGCTGCTTGTTTACATACATAGCTTCCTGTTTATATACATGATCAACAAAAGTATATCACATCTAACTTATTAAATAAGATCAGCCCTGACTCCTACTCTAACCTAAAACACTAACTGGCCCCCAAACATTAAATCCGTCACGTACTAAAAAAAAGGAAGACGGACCATGTCATCACGGTCGGAAGGATTTAACTGACTGTATACAATGTCATACACTACACAAAATGCATCTATCCAATCCGACCATGCTATATATATATATGGGGCTCAAAATGTAACCTACTCAAATCAACACCTGGAACAACCTAACAATCCCTAGATGGATTGTAATCTGGGTCAGACTCATCCTCAGGCACCTCGCTTGAGTCGAAGCTGCTGTCTGATGCTCCAGACTTTACCTCATCGATCTCCTGATCTTCCTGCTACTCTCCTATTGCCCCAACAATCTCCTCATCAATTGGCTGCTCCTCCACTATCCCATCAATTTTCTGATCCTTCTCTGAATCATCTTCTTTCTCCAGATGGTCCTCGAGAGCCTTCATGGGCTCATAATCAGAACTAAGCACCACAATCTTCGGTGTATCGGGGAGATCCACTATCACATGAGCCTTCTCAGGACTGTTGGGCATCTATGGAGTACCCGGTATGAGCGGCGATGGTGGTCCCTGTGCTAATGCGGGTGGTGCAGGCGGGGGATGTGCCTAGTACAAAGGAAAAATGTGCTGAAGGGTCTTTATGGTAATCCCCCTCTGCTCAAACTCGTCACGCAACATCAACTCCAAGGTGATAGTCACCCAAGCCCCTTGACCTAAAATCTAGGTCCATCCCAACCTGGGTTCCCCAACATCATAAAGTGATGATAATGGAGTCTAAACTCAACCCACGGGTCAACTATGGGTAAGGACCATAACAATCTGCATGCACAGACCATGATGTTGTGAAACTTAGAGAAAGGGTTTTGCACATGAGCTATCATACTGGCGTGTAACAGTGAAATGTGGGTAGCCACAGAGGTAACATGCATCATATTAACTGCGTAAGGATCCATCTAACAAGGTAAATACAAATGAGGGGCATATAGGAGATAGCAATTTGCACTTCTAATATCACAATTATCTAATAGTATACAATATTTCTTACTAATAAACTTTCTCACTCTCCTAAATCTAAACTCCCTACTCTGTGTCCTGCCAAGAAAAACAAAACTTGGCTCTGATGCCAAATCTGTAACATCCCAAATGCACATAATCCACTGTTTGCATTCTTTTCGCTAATTTCACCAATTAGAAATAATAACTCAATGAGCAGGACGTTACCGTCATTTAAAAGGACAGGGCTGCATTTATAAATAATAGATGTAATGACGCTAAACATCGTTTACCACCACAAGGCATTCACATAATCACAAACCATCCAAATCATATATAAATAGTTCCAACTATATCAAGGTTTACATCAAAATATAGAAATTCTTTATAGAGTATGTAGTTCTAACATCAAAATATTTCACTATATAGTGCTAAAAGCATCTCAATACGAATATATACTGTTCCTTTTAGACTTCCTTGCTCACTTATCTCCTTTAGTCGAGCTGACAGCCCGAGGACGGTTCACAGAGCATTTGCCTGAAACAAAATATGAAAACATTTCGAACTGTGAGCCTAAGTTCAGTATATGTATTCCTGTATTATTAAATGTTTATTAAAAAGTTGGTTGGACCTGCATTGCAATTCATTTTGATTTAAAATAGGGAATGAGATGAATTTAAAACTGCATTATAAATTATTATTTGATAGTGAACCCCTGGTGACTGTTACGATTTGTAGATAGGTGTACATGATCGAGGGACCTAGCCTGAAGCCGTGCGGATAATTGAATGGCAATGCCCTATAACTGATAACTGATGGGGTCACTAGTTATGTGATAAATCATTGATTAAACTGATTCATTGCTGTACTTACCAAAACATTATAATTTGATAAATATGTGTTGATGTCTACAGATACAGGTAATGAGCGTACCTGGTTCTTTTAATGAAATTCACTGAGTAGGATTATGCACAAAGAGGGAAAGAAACGATATATTAGGCCCTGATTCTGTATAAAAATATCGTTATAAGAACATAGAGTTAGCAAATGTGTTTATTTTCATAGTTGATAGTTTCACTTAAAAAAGATAAAAGGTTAACAGGAGCTAAAATAAATAACTCGTAGCTTAATCTTCTGACCTCTGTTTGAGACCTAATTTCCCAATATAGAAAGCTTAAAAAATCCCACAAAACTTTCACCTACAACACAAAACTTGATTCCCATAATAGGGTTCCCAAAATTGAGTTAGAACAGTAGGGTACAAGTTTTGATCTAACCTGCGCAGTCCTAGCAAAAGGGCTATAACTTTTTCCACAAAACTCAGATTAAAGCAATCAAAAGGAATTTGAAAGATAACTCACTGATCTAGATACCCACCAAAAATTACAATTTTTCAGTGGGCTGATTGTTACCAATTTAATGGCAAAGTCACTGCTTTTGCTTTCTCCTTTCTTTTCACATAAATTCCCATCTAAAATCACTCCTTAAAGTCATATAACAAAGCTTTAGTCCTTCCTATCACCATACAAAGTCATAATACTCCATTTCACTCCATAATCATCTACATCAAATTTTCAATTCTTCTCTTTCTCAAACCCACTCAAAATACATCCATGATCTTATTTGTGTGCATAAGTGAGCAAAATGATCCTTTATAATCAATTGGAGAAATTTCCATACTTCACCTCTTTTTCAAGAGTCATACCAAATCATTTTTTTCAAGTCAAAGAATACATCCAAGATTCATTTTGCATCAAAATATATTCAAACAATATGCTTGATGCCAAGAATAATTCAAACCATGCATAGTTGCCAAAACCCTAGCTTATGGCCATCTTGGACTCACCTCTAACTCATTCAAAATCTCACCAACAGCACCGTTATAATCATCATTAGGGTTAAAAACTACCAAATCAAATACAAACAATCCACATCCATCATTTTAACCTAAGCTTGCATGATCAAGGATAACCCTAAACCCTAGCATGCTCCAAACTTAATCAACAATTAAAAACATTAAAATAACTCTTGTTTTCATCCAAACGACGTGATCAAAACTCAAATCCCATAGACAAAAATCAAAATGAAAAAGATATAAAGAGACAAAGTTAAGGTTACTCACTTTGAGCTTGCAAAAAAGAGAGAGATGGAGGTGAGAAAAGTGGTTGATGAGGGTGAGGGTTAAGAGGGGATGATGGCTGAGTTGTTTTGGTGGCGGAATGGTGGTGGTGGCTGCTCCAGTGGGTGGCTTGGTGGTAGCAGCTAGCAAAGAGGGGAGGTGGGTATGAGAGGGAGAAAGTAGGGAGACAGATGTGTGTATGTTTTGGTTGCTTGGCTAGAAATGAACTAAAGTTTACATGGCTAGCTTTTAACCTCCCATAAAGTGGCTTTTAGCTAACTACGATTAGGCTTAATTATGGTAGTTAGCTAGGTTAACTAGGCAAGTATGTTGGGCTTCCAATTAGTCAAAATAAGTTGAGTTCGGTAATAAAATGCTCTGTAACAGTGATTGTTTATGCATAAATCAAAATAAAATTTTTGTGATGTTACGAAAAAATAAATTAAATCACTTAGATTATAATTATTAGGGCCTACTATCAATTCTTCCAAAATTTTCGTTAATAAATAAATAAATGAATGAAACCCGAATTGCCAAGTGAGCGCCCAAATGAATTTTTTTCTTTTTCCACTGAGATGATTAAATGCAATAAATAAATATAAGAAAATCATTAAAATGAGGTAATTAAATAAATAAACATAATTTAGGATTGGGTTATTACAGGTATTGTAGAGCATCCAACAACTTCTGCATGCCTCGAATCTGGTCCTCCAAAGCTTTGGGGTCAGGGGCACTATCATACACCGACGGGTTATCGCTAGCAAGCCTCTTAAATATGTAGGAGTTTTCCTCCCCTGTCTTCTTTTCTTTAACCTCCACCATCTTCTGTAGGTGCTCATTTTGCTATTGTATTTGCTCCCCTTGCTTCTGTAGCAGCTCTAATAGTAGGAGGTTTGTGAGGTCTGTCCCAGTAGGTGGGTTGGTTTTATCTATATTGCTGGGAGTCACACCCCCATTCCTAGGTCGAGGAGCTTCTAGTCATTCCCTCATGCTAGCTATGGTGTTCTCCAGATTCATGTGAGGCATTGGAGTAGGAAGGGGTCTAGTTTATGACTCTTCGTTGATTCCTGACATCCTAATCTAATCGAGTTTAGTTTCATTCCTAATAGTTCGCCATGTATTTTGCCACATTTTAAGAATGCATCAAGATATATATCATCCTCATTAAACAATTTTGCAGTAATGTTCATAACTTCATCCATTTACCACATTCATATGGGCCAATTGGCCTTGCACTCATACAACCACGTTCTTGTGGCACACAACCACATGTTTTATATACACTTCACTAGCATTACCAGCATTCGTGCATAGATCAAACAAACATTTCTCAATTAATCATGTAAACAATTGTACCTATGAAAACTTCAATAAATAATTTTAGTACACAGAATAGAAATATAATTGTCTCTCATATCACTACTACCATTACATGGAAATTTGATAGCTTCATTAGTTCATATTCTATTAGCAAAAGAAAGAAAACAATATCATCTTTAAAACCTAATATTATTAGTTGTAAGTAATCATCCAACATCTAGTGCCTAGAAGCATCTCATGGGCATGTTCCCTAACATATCTTACCACGCCTCCCCCGCTTCCAGTGGGCAACTTCAGGTTCAGGTTCAATTTCAGGGGCAAGTACACATTCCATCTTCGATTCCTCTATTGGTTTACCCCCGAGTCCCTGATCTAGCTCCTCTTCTTCGAGGTCTTAATCCTTCGCCCCTTCTTCCTCAGGGTCTTCATCTTTTGTTAGTTGCTCATCGACATGCTCTTCTTCTTGGTCCTCCTTCTCAGGGTCTTCCTCCTCAATGAGTTCCTCCTTAGGGTCTTCCTTCTCTATGGGTTCCTCCTCCTCTATGGGCTCATTCTCTTCTACAGACTCTTACCTGCTTAGAGGGTTTGGGTTTTGTGGTGGTGAAACTATCAGCATCATCCTCATCCGGGGATGGTGGGGTCTCATCGATGGTTGTAGGTGTAGGGGGGTTGTTGTATGGGCCCACATCGATTAACCAGTCAACTAACTTTACTAGGTTCAGCCCAATAGGCTATCAATCACATAAGCAACACCTCCTCAAGTCATAAGGCACTCGATCCTTAGGGTGAAACTCATTTATTTGATAGTGCCACTGCGAGTCACATCGAAGGGCCAAGAGGAAGAAAAGGGCTTGATTTTCCCCAAATCTTAAGCAGCTATTAGCACCTTATCTAGGTACCTATGTATCATCTCTTTAACTCGTTGAAGATGGTCAATTATGTCAACTTCAAGTTTCTTTCCTACTCTCTGATGGAGACACCGATGCCCCATGCAGTGACAGTACCATGCACTGTTCATCCTATACACCAATAATTCCAGGTAAGACACATACTATAATATATTTATGCTGATGCAGCATCCCCCTTTTTCCCCGTCCCACACTCGCTATCCACGTAGTTCTTAAGTCAATAAGTTTTATGCTCTTATCTTGAATTACTACATTCTTAAGCGAGCTTTTAGGTTCACAAACCTGAGCTCTAATACCACTTTATAACACCTCAAAGTTTTTAATTCAAATTAGTTACTGATATTTATCCCATATGGTAGCAGATGACCTAATGGGGTGTTACCGTCGTATTCCCTGTTAGGAAGGACAAGGCTGAGTATCACACATGAAATTCATTAACGGACAATTAATGGTAAGTCAACCACAAAATCCATTTTAACATACACGTCTAAGCCAAATGTCTACTCAAAAATAGAATTTATTCCAAATACAACTTATGAAGCTTATGAATAAACGGACTCGCTCTAAATGGATGTTCATTCCCATGCTCAGAATCATCACCTAAAAGCAAAACATTTTGAAAAGTGAGACAGGCTCTGTAACAACCATCCTTAACAGTCAAACACACTTAAAATTCATTTCAAACAGCTTAGGGTGGGGGAAACAGACAACTCGATAGTTCATAAAAGCACCTAACAATTCTTAATCCGAACCATAAGTTCATCCAGTTCTCACATTGGTTGGTTTGTAAAATAAAAGGGCGAGCGACCTTACTAGGTCTCATGACCCGCAGTTGCTTTTACTATAGCTACTTATCTATATCATGGCCTACCGTCAATTGGATCGTTACTAATAACCTGACCCACATCTACCCACAAGGTGGCACGTGGCCGCTAATCATGCATGCAATTGCCCAGGGAAGGTAATAAGGCCTTCTTACGATTGGGAGTGAACTTCCCTCGTCTCGCCTAATTCATTTACTTAGTTCTTATACTTAAAGTAAGTCATGTTCTCAACTTGATTTAGCCCATCCCAACCCATTACAATCCAAAAAAAATAAAAGAAACATGTTCACAAAGGGTATTAGAGGTACATTCATGCAAAATCAAAATTTCATGCCAACTTAAATAATAACCGAGAAATCTTATCACACCTATTCATTCACCAAAATTTCCCCGAACATCGATTCAAATCAATACAAGAAGTACCTCACAAGACATACTTTATAATGGATGTTCCAGGGAGTTAGGGCATGACTATTATTGGTTGGAAGCGATGCCCACCCTTGAGCTCGGGTTTGGAACTTGGGCCTATGCAAATCCTCAAAAGTGGTTTTTGTTAGCCTCAGTCCTTAGCCCAACATTGCATAATATACTTTATTGCCTATAAATTCTGTAAATTAGATTTTTATGCTTAGTTACCAGGGTAAACTCTCCAAAAAAATTTTAATGTGCTTTTGGAATATTTATATCACTATTTATCCCTTTTATGCATTGTCTAGAATACGATAAGATTTTATACCCAATTTTCAGAGGCTATAATTCCCGCTCTCGACATCGGATTTTGAAGATTTAGTCCATTCTGGAAATGTAAGTTTGTGTACTAAAACTTTTATTTGAGAGTGATTATCAAATTCTAAGCGTAACTAATTTGAATCTAGCCAAGTTCCTAAACTATCGCAGTGCAAGCTAGATTTATGCCGTCATTGTATTTTGATCATAACTCCCTGATCCTAACTTTGATTTACATTATTCCAAATTCTGGTATTAGATGACTTATAGATCTATCACCCATGAAAATTTCACAATTTTTAGATAAGCCAATAATTACCCGTAACCTTCCAAAACTACCCTATGTTCTGCTTATAGTAGGGTCGATAATTTACTACATTTTGGTCTTAAGTACATTCATTCTTTGCCCGAATCTTCCATAGCACATTCATGCTAATCCTCCCTATTCACTTACTACTCTCAGCTCTTAATCTAATCCAAGCGATGAAATTATGAGGGTTAAAAGAATTGAACTTTACCTTAGAAGCGAGTTTGAGAGGAAAAGGAGAGATTTTGGGGATGTTTTAACTATTCAAATCAAATATTTGAATTTGAAAATTATGAAAGACATAAAAGAACTCAGATTTATGGATCAAAGTGTAAAGATTCATGAAGAACTCTAGAAAAAGAGGATGCTTGGGCTGGGGTCTTCATAAACCCTAGCCATACTTACCAAGCAAGGAGGAAAAGAGAGGTGGCCGGCGGCTGTGGGTGGCGGCAGGCTGGGTAGTACAACAGCTGACTGGTGGCCTTGAGGGGGCAGAGAGAGCAGCATGCAAGAGAGAGAAGTGAGTTTGAGAGAGGGGGGAAAGGATGGTGGGTGGGAGGGGAGAGAAATAGGGAGCGTGGGCTAATTTTAGGTTGAGAAAATTTCCCTATAGGGCTAGGGTTTGGTGGTGGGAAAAAGAAAAAAAAATAAGGGACAAATTTCTTGCTTCACACAGCTAGAAGGGAGAAGATTGGACTAATTTTACTAGCTCAAAATCTCATTGGCACAAAATAATTTTCTTTAGAATTTTTCCCAAAATTTAGGTGCAAAGCATCAAAAAAAATTAATTGTAGTTTTTAGCTTGGATTGACTAAACTAAAATCTAGAAATTACATCCTTAAACTACCTATAAAATCAAATCATCTTACGACCTAAAGTCCTCCAAAAGAAAATAAAACGAATATTAATAGTTACAAATTTTCGGGGTTTTACACTTACCTATATGGCAAGTTGCATACCTTGTGATCACCTTGTGGATATCTCTACCCATGTTGGGCTAATAAACATCGTCCTTGATTAGAGTCTTGTTGATACCAAAGTAGCCGACTAACCTCGTCCATGAGCCTCAAGTCCATTAGAGGGCTTTTAGGGATGCAAATCTTGTTCTCCTTGAAGAGGAAACCATCTTGCAATGTGAAAGGGCCCAAAGTAGAGGGGTTCTCTACCACTTTCTTGAAATCTTCATCCTCAATGTACCAATCGTTCATGGAATAGAAAGCAAGGACCTTGGCTTTAAGAATTGATGGTAGAGCATACCTCCTAGACAATGCATTGGCTACAACATTTTCTTTTCCACTCTTATGATTGCAAGAAAAGGTGAAAGATTGAAGGTGCCCAACCCACTTGGTGTGTCTTGTGTCCAAGTTGTGTAAGCCATTAATATAGGACAGTGCTTATGATCCTAATGAAGTATAAAAGGCTTGAACTTGTGATTCAAATGTATAAGGCCCTAACAATAGAGTAGAACTCCTTGTCATATACAGAGTAGTTGACGCTTGAGCTTTCTACTTCTCACGAAAATAAGCTAGAAGGCTCTCAGCTAGGGTAAGAACTACATGAATTCCAACCGTACTAGCATCACGTGTAACTTCAAAGAGGAGTTCAAAATTAGGAAGTGCTACAGTAGGGGCCGAGCATAACTTGCCCTTGATCAATTCAAAGGCATTTAGAGCTGCCTTTGTCAACATAAAGTTCCCCTTCTTTATGCACTCGGTTAAGGGAGCCAGAGTGGAGCTGAAATCTTTGATAAATCAGTGGTAGAATGATGCCAAACCATGGAAGCTTTAAACCTCCAAGATAGTGGTAGGAACGAGTCAACTGTTGATAGCCACAACCTTGGATTCATCAACTAGAATGCCCTCTTTGGAAATAACATAGCCAAGAAAAACAACATGGGGTGACAATAGTTCATATGTCTTATGTATACTTAGGGATGACAATCACATTCGAATTCGAGGCACATCCAACTCAATTCCAGGAAAAATAATTTGATTTGAATCCAAGAAAAAAGCATTTGAGTTCTAGTCTACTAAAAATAATCCAAGGCTGAGTCAGATTTAGATCGAATTCGGATGGAAGGTAATGTCCGATCCGATTTTTCAATCTGATCCGACTATCTTGTTAAAATTTTACATATCTGAAGTCTATCTTCTGAGCTCAACATACTCTCCCAACCTCAACCCTAATTTTTGATTTTTATTTATTTTATTTTTCAAATCTAAAGTATATCCTTTAAGCTTAATTCTAAGTCTCTAACACCCACCCTAACTAGTTCCTTAGTCGATGCCCCCCTCTATCTATGTTTTGGTCTCATTATACAATCGGCTAACCTTTTGGCTCCCTACAGCTGCCCTCGACTACATCTGCCTCTTTGCCATTTGCCAGTCTCCCCCAGTTTAACACTAAATATTCAACTATGTAGTTGGTATAATGAAGAAGATACATGTTATTATATCGATAGGTGGACAGAATAAGTTTGAATGGAAAAAAAATTAATACAAAATAATTCTAGGGGAAAGGAAATCGATTCAGATTTGATTAAATTAGTCTCTAATCTGATCTGACATGGATCGGATTCGGAGGTTTTATCTGGTCTGTTTGATCGAATTTTTGTCCAAAACTTAATCGGATATAGATGTTCCTACGTCTGAGCCAAATCCTGTCTATTGATATCCATATGCATACTGAGCTCACGCCAATGTGTCTCCGATCTCAGTTCTCACCCTCACCAAAGTCCAATCCTAGCTCCCTACATCAAGAATACCTCTATTCCAGCACTACCCTCGGATTGGGCATGGCTTTCACAACCCAAACAAAGTTCAATATGTCCAATGCTTCATTTGAAAGTCTAGGGAGTCTACTTTAGGAATATGGAATGAATTTCGGTAGTGCTTCATTAGTCCTTAAAATGGTGAAACTGCAACTCTTGCAGTGCAAGATTTTTGTCGGTAATTTTGTTGAATTTGTGTAAAATTTGTTTCTTATGTAAGGGTATCCAATTAATGCAAGTCTTAGTTCATTTCCTTCCCTAATATATCTATTTCTGTCCCATATGCTAAAAATTGGAATTGGATTTCATTTTTGAAAGAAATGGTTAAGATCATGTGGAATGTGCACAAAATTTGATTTTGGAGCAATTTGGAATTTGGCTCAATCTAAAAAAAATGCAACTGTAAACCTTAGAATTTTCATACATGGAATGAATCTACAGTCACCAAGGAAGAAACTCCAAGTGGCGGCGCTCCCATTCATTGAGTACAATTCTCTAAAACCTTCGTAGAAAATGGAAAGAAATCCTGAACATTGTAGATCATGGAATTTGTCATTATCTTTGAATTTTTGATTTATTTCTCAAGATATTTGTAGGGCTCTCATTGATCCACTTGACTCACTAATGTAACAGCTTATGCCCCTCACTTTTGATATTTATATACCAATCATCCTTAATATATTCATGCATTAAAGGCAAAAGGCCAACTTCTCTCTAAAATCTAAAATCTCTTAATCTTTGTCCCTATTCTAGAGTAGTGATTTAGAGTCTATCCTTTATAGTTTTTCTTTAATGGCTCTAAGCCTTTAAGAGAGAGATTGGGCAAACAGTGTTTATCTTATTTAGGATCTCAATCTTGGGCTCTAATGTCACAATCACTTTAATTGTTAGACATTGAATCCAATGAAAAACATCCATTGTTTTGGGATTCTCTTGAGTGTTTTATGATCTTGGTAGCTGAGGAATCATTCTCGTCAAGTTGGTATCAGAGCCTAACATCACCACAGTGCATAAAAACAATACGTACAAGGCAAATAATGTTAATCTTAGCCACTTTTGGCTTAACACAGCCGAAATTTCTTCCTCAAATTGATCGCCAGCAACATCACAAGCCTAACATCCGAACCGGTGTACAAAAGAGAAAGAAAAGAAAAGACAAAAGAGAAGAGAGAAGGTATGGAACAATCATACCAAGTTCGATACTGATTGTACCAAAATTAATTACTCACCAAGATAGTGTCACTATGTGGCATGAAGAGCATAACTCCTCCACGTTCAACATCAAGGACATAAACTCGAATTCCATCAAAACTCTCAAAAGCTTATCAAATCTCCAAGCCCACAACTTAGAAGCGTGTATCAATAATATTTAATACCCTCTTAAACTTATCAAAGCCTTTCGAAAAATCAAAAGACTGGTCAAAGAAGATAGTCTGCATGATTTTTCTTGGCAAGTTCTCTATATGTATGAAAAGGTTCAAGAGAGGCATTGTAACCTCCTCCAAAGATACATAAGGACCCATAACAAGCATTTTTCCTTTAATCACATTAAGCAATTAGTCCTGTAGACCCAAATCAATATTAGAATCAATCATGTAAGAATCAATGGACCAAAATAGGTACTACTTAGGGAAAAAGGCTGTGACCAAATAGGAGAAGTGGGAATCAAATCAAGAGTGCCAGAGGCTGCATACTCAACAAGTTCAAGATGAGGAGGGGAGACCTTACACACAACCTGCTCACATGACTCTCTTAAAGGAGTTCTCTTAAGTCTATACTCATCAACAAAAATATTCTTCGACTCAACACAAATATCTAACTCATCCGTACTAGACTCAAGCTGATAATCTTCAATCTCCTCCGGCTCTCCTAAGAGAGCTAGAGGAAGAGAAGGGTCGGAAATGTCCGACACATGCTTGGGGGAGTCTAAGATCAAGGTAGTCTCAATCAGAAGTGCAAAAGCGAAGAAAGTGATGGGAGAAGTTATCCTCTCCCTTAAAGTCGTATACAGGGGTATAACATGAAGGTTGGGACCTTAGAGAAGAGAAGAGTCAAACTCACCCAAATGACAAGCTCGGATTGGGAAGATCTTCAGCTAGAGATAGTGTAATTGAAAAGGTGTAACACTTTGATCGTTGTTTAACCAATTCTAAGAACTAATTTGAAACAGTATCCATCATGGTTTACATTTATACCATAATTCTAGATTTCATTTGCACAAATGGACACAAATCGATGTTATGTCAGTTATGTCAGCTAATTTACAATAATCATATAGAGCCGGAGCATATTCAGGAAATTAAGAGGGAGGGACATGACAGATGTGGATCTCTGTAAGGGGTTGAGGGAGGCCTCCGTGCCCAATTTGGCCAAAATTTTGTAATAGTAAAAAAAAATTCTTTGTCTCTCAAGAGAAAAAGTTACTTGATTATGTTTTTGTCACTTTACAAAGAATAGAAAAAGATGAAGACAGGGAACTATTAAACATCCCATCTCCTCTTACAAATAAATAAGAAAATTTAATTTATTAGATCTTGAAATTTAAACATTAAACGTGACATGTACTTTGAAACCGAAGCCTGAGATTTTAATTTCGATTTTCAAAAATTGAAAATCAATTTAACTGATTTCAATTTTGATTTCAATTTTTTTAGGCGGACATTCAAAATTGCTCACCAATAATAAGAGAGAGCCACCTGGCCACGTCCCAGGGGCCGGGTGAACTAGGAGGAAGGGTTGGTGTTTTTGACAAAGACGGAGCAGAAAAGGGTTAGGAAAATGAGACATCCTAGAGAGAGGACACATGACTAGGGTTTACAATGTCCGCCTAGGACGCCGTGCTCTCTCTGCTGCTCTGTCATCGCCGTCTAGGGTTTTGTCTAAGGTGACGTCTTTCCCCCCGCTCTCTCGCCCATTTTCGTTTTCCTTCCGTGAAGAAACAAAGATAGGATTTCTGATCTAACATTTCGTGTTCATTGATCTCAGATAAATCGGCTCACACAGTTGTTATTCACATTTGTTCAAATTATTTATCTCTCTGTTCTATCATTTTGATTTACTCTCTACTGTAAACAAAAGATAACACTGAGGTTGTTTGCGCTGTGTATTTGATCCTAAATTTCCGGATTGTCTTCCAATTGTCAATTTTAGTCAGAATGACACGTACTTACAGATATTTACATCGAATTCTGAGCTCTGCTGCGTAAAAAACACGTGCTTTTGTTGTTAATCTTTGATGTGAATGTTCTAATGTACTGATGGGGTGGCAAAAATCTGTTCAATTTTAAATTTGGCAGTAAGCTTCAGAGTGATGCGGTGAGAGAAGCCATCTCTGGGATTTACAGCGATTCAAAGGAGAAGCAGTGCAAGTTCACCGAAACTATTGAGCTCCAGATTGGGTTGAAGAACTATGATCCTCAAAAGGACAAACGTTTTAGCGGGTCAGTCAAGTTGCCGCGCATTCCTCGCCCCAAGATGAAGGTTTGCGTTCTTGGTGATGCTCAGCATGTGGAAGAGGTATATCTGCTTGTCCTCATTTGTATTCTTGCTTTACATGTGTCTTCTTTCTTGGATAGCTTTGTATAATATGGGTCACTCAATTTTTCCCTGTACTTAGATCCTTAAAAATTTTAGTATATACACATGGATTTAGTTTCATGTTGATGTTTATATGGCTGTAACATGGAGCTTATGGTTTTCTTTGTTGTGTACTTTCTTGAGCCTTGGGCCTTTGTTGACTGATTTTCTATTGCTTCTAAGGCTAACTAGACAAAGTGATTTTCGCACTTTGTTCTTTGGGGGGTTGTATTGCTCAATCTTGCTCATATTTCATGAAATTCAAGTAGGGATGTCAACGGACCAAAATTTGAATTCGATTAAGTTTTGTATCCAAAATCCAATCTGAATCCGATCCGACTAATCGTAAACAATCTTCGAATTCAATCCGCGTCGGATCTGATTGGTGTCAGATTTAATCCGATCCAAATTGATTAAACAATTTTGTATTATCTTTTCATTTTAATTTATTTTTTCTGCCCATTGAGAGGATAACATATACCTTCTTATTATACCAACCAAATATGTGAACATTGAATGATAAATTATGGATACTGACAAATGGCAAGGAGGCAAATGACTTCGAAGGGCAGTGGCAGGGAGCTAGATGGCTAGTCTGTTGCGCGGGGGGAGGGGAGGGAGAGTCGATTAAGGGACTAATAAGGGGTGGGTGTTATGGACTTGGAGGGTAGACTTTAGATTTCTAAAATAAAAAAAATTAAGAATAAAAAATTAGGATGGGCGGTCGGGAGTGCGGGTTGAGCTTACACGTAGACTTCAAACTTGTAAAACTTTGGAACTGAATTTTAATGATTTAATAAAATAGTTGGATCAGTTGTTACCTTTCCTCCAAATCCGACTTGGATTTTTTTTTTTTTTTGGTGGACTCGAACTTGGATACATTTTTCATGGATTTGAATTAGATTGTTTTTTTGGGGATGGGATCGAATGTGTCTCGACCTTGGATGTGATTCCCATGCCTAAATTCTAGGCTCTGCGGCCGTATGTTTATTAACAAGTTGTCTTGAGTGAGACCTTAACCCAAATAGTTGTGAGAGGAGGTATTGTCATGTGGGGCTTGACAAGGGAGTCTAGTATCATATTCAGAGACTGCATAATGCATGATTTCCGTTTTGTTAATGGCTTTTACTGTTGCCTCATGTACTGTGCAAAATGGAACTCACTGGACGGATCTGTCAAATTATGATACGGTCTACGAGTCATGTTGTGTTGGGAACTGTAATTGTAGCTTCCTTACATTATAATGTTGCTCTTCTCTTTTCCATGTAGGCAGAGAAGATTGGAGTTGAAAGCATGGATGTGGAAGCGCTGAAGAAGCTCAACAAGAACAAGAAGTTGGTCAAGAAGCTGGCTAAGAAGTACCATGCTTTCTTGGCTTCTGAATCTGTGATCAAGCAAATTCCCCATCTTCTTGGACCGGGTCTCAACAAGGCAGGCAAGTATTTCATATTTTGGCCATTTGTTCCATTTCTATCCCATGCCTTGCATAATTTGGACCACCTGAATGATGACTTTGAGAAGTCCTTTTTTTATGGTGAACTGAAAAGCAAAACAACAAGAAAGTTTTATCGTTATTTTTAACAGTTTCAAATGTAGCTAGGCAACTTAAGTGAAAGAAATGGGTCAAAGGAATGGAATTCTCAGAACGTAGACTTCATCAGATAGTTCTCTGTATTTCTAATTTATTATAACTTTATAATATTTGGAACCTCTCTCTCGGCTTTATGCGTAGATATTTTTACTTTAGTGGTCTGGAACCAGAAGTCTCCGTATCATTTATTTCGAGTAGACTTTAGATTACTGTGCAACTCAGACTTGCAATCTGGAATGAATATTGCAGGAAAGTTCCCTAATCTTGTAACACACCAGGAATCATTGGAATCCAAAGTCAATGAAACGAAGGCAACAGTGTAATTTCAATTGAAGAAAGTTCTCTGTATGGGTGTTGCCATCGGAAACTGCAGTATGGAGGAGAAACAAGTCTTCCAGAATGTTCAACTCAGTGTTAACTTTCTTGTTTCTCTGTTGAAGAAGAACTGGCAGAATGTAAGTTTCGGCGTCCGTTTGCACCCATTGTTTGATTAAATATTGTGAACCTGTAATTTCTCTTTGAATCCTCTATTGATGACGGTTTTGACACAATCTTTGCCGTATGATCAGGTTCGCTGCTTGTACCTCAAGAGCACCATGGGGAAGCCATACCGCATTTACTGAGCTGTTCTGGTTGCTGATAATGGGGAACCTGGAGTTTTGCATATTGGAGATGCTTGGTGGACCTTAAAGTTTCAAAACGTTATTTATCATGTGTCTTCTGTCATGTACCAAATTGAGTTCCAGTTGGGAAGGTGCATTTATTCGTTGATGTGCCTGCAACTTCATGCCAAAAGTTTTACTAGGTTCTGTTATGACTGAGGAATTCTTTTGTGCTGGAAACTATTCAGTTAGCAATTTTCATCCAGTTCACTGTTGATCAACCTATATCTACAAAGTCAATGGTCTAAATCTGGGCCTGTCCAGCCAGAGTTCAAGAGCCCATTTTGCCCGAAAGGTGGTTCATTGTCTATCATTGTGCGACTTAATATCTAGCAGTTCCCAGGATGAGCAACCATATGGGCAGAGGTACTTGCTGTTGCTTGCATGTAGGGGTGGACAGTGAATTAGATTGTTTGATGAGGCACTGATCCATTTACAAAGTGGGTTGGGTTTGGTCATGGCTAGTTCGCTACAATTTGGGTTGGGTCGGGCTTTTATGTAAATAAATGGATCGGGTTGTGATGTATGTCAAGGCAAGATGGGAAGGGAAGAGAACAAGAACAAGCATGCAAGCTGCTAAGGTCAGCTTGACTGGACTGAAAGGAAACTAAGTTGCAAACTCACTGAATCAAGGATAAATTAAACTTGTTCTTAGATAGTCACACCACCAAGACAAATCCAGGGCCCTTGGGGAGATTCTAGATACAGACACCACCAGAATGCCTCCAAGTAGGGATGAGCGTGGGGCAGGTACAGGATGGGTGGAGTTATATCCGCATCCATATTCATTTTCAAAGTCATCCCTATACCCATACTGATACCCACCAGGTTTTCAAAATTTATCTTCATAACGATACCCTTACCTATCGGGTATTTCGGATTTTGTTCGGGTATATTCATATGTTACAATATAATATCCATTGGGTACGATAATTTCTTTTACCGAAAGAAATTCATAAAATTAAATTCAATTAGGCAAAATGTTTTCAAGTAATACAATACCTATTGGATTCAATAGTTCATATTTAACTCATAAATAAAAACTGCATTCCAGAAATGAATGAAATGAGAGAGTGAGGGACATAACAAATAAGCTAGAATTTTAGATTTGTGAGTTGTGAGTCACGTGACTTCTTTATGTATCGGCATAGCAAATGAGCGACACAAATGGATGCATTGCATAGTTGGGGATGGGTTGCGGTACGGAGTTTTTTTTAAAAATAAATTACCAACGTTTAAAGCTCAAAACTGCACTCAACAATTTATTTATCCCCCAAAAAAATTCGGGTACGGGATGGATATAGGTATAGGGTGGGTGATGCCTATACTTGTACCCGTACCCATACTCATACCTGTTTTTAGTGTACCCGCCCCATATTCATTTTTTCTCAATTTTTCGTACCCATCCCCGTTATAAATGGGGCAGGTTCGGCGCGGGTTTTATGGGTTCGGGTGCACTCCCATCCCTACCTCCAAGACTCACTAGAACACCACCTGAATTGGCCAAATGTAAGATAGCTAGAGAGAAAGGAGCTTTGCTCGACTTCATATATTCAACAACTAATCATTACAATATAATTTCATGCCTTTTATACTCAACCTTACTCCATCTCTTAACGGCTAAACAGAAATACAAAGGATACTAAAAGCAGCAAACAAATTCAGACTACAACAGCCTTAAACAGCAGCTCTAATAAGATCTTCGACAGTTGACACCTATATGGGTTGCTAATCTCCATATTGAGGTGTCAAACTAATGCAGCATCAAAGTACTAGTAATGATGGCCTTGGGAAGCAACTTGCACCTGCTAATCAAGTGATTAACCTGGGCAGTTAGCAAGTACAACAGCTAGGAATCCATTGGATCAAAGAGTAATTCCTTTAGCATCGTGTTGGTTAATAGCTTATGCCAGT
The DNA here is from genome assembly GCA_029747015.1 of Carnegiea gigantea. Taxonomy (NCBI): domain Eukaryota; kingdom Viridiplantae; phylum Streptophyta; class Magnoliopsida; order Caryophyllales; family Cactaceae; genus Carnegiea; species Carnegiea gigantea. The sequence goes on from JAKOGI010000972.1 coordinate 237,458, forward strand.
TGTTCTGACTTTGCCACTTTAGGGCTATTTTTAATAATATTTTAGACACCTTTTCAAACCCTTAAACGTGCCAAAGCTTGCTGCAAACAAGGGGTCAAAATTAATTCTCCAAGACACTGCCTGGCTGGACTGAAATTGGGCAGTCTTAACTGTTTCTGGCTGGATTAGTTGATTGAGCCAATGCTATGGCAACAAAAGGTGGGGCAACTTGTTTCATTTATTAGCTAATAAGTGTGCCCACAAATGAGCTAAGTTATCCCCAAAAGAATCTGTTGCTTATTGAACCAAATAGCAGAGTTTGGACAGGTTGGGCATGCTGGACCGAACACTGAAATCTGGACCTTGCTTCATGACGTTGAGAACTAAGGCTTGAACATTTTGACTTAGATTGGCTTCAGCGAAAGGATCTCCATCATGCTCCCCTTGTTAAGAGGATTTGACCTCAAATCCTCAAGGGGTACATCATCCAAATATGGACTTAAGTTTGCCATATTAAAGGTGGCAGAAACTCCATAATCTCCTAGGAGTTCAACTATGTAGGCATTGTCATTGATCTTCTCAAGGACTTCAAAAGGACCATCTGCTTTTGGAATTAGTTTTGACTTTCTCTTTTTGAAGAAACCTCTCATTCCTCAAGTGTACCCAAACAAGATCCCCAGGCTGGAAAACAACCTTCCTTCTATTCCTATTGGCTTGAGTATGGTAGCTAGCATTGCTCTTCTCAATCTTTGCCCTTACTTTATCATGCACTGCCTAAATTTCCATTATCCTCTGCTCAGCCTCGATACTTGGTTTCCCTTCAAAGTCTCTTGGAACCAAGTGTCTTGGAGTTGGTGGGTCAACACCATAAACTGTCCTGAAAGGGGATAGACCAGTGGACTTGTGAGGGACTCTTTTGTATGCAAAGTCCACAAGAGGTAGCAAATAAATCCAAAGCTTTAGCTTGAGTCTTGATCAAGGCCTTAAAATGAACCCCTAAAGTCCTATTGGTGACTTCATTCTAGCCATCAGTTTGAGGATGGCAAGTGGTATTGAACTTGAGCTTTGTTCCTAATTTCTTCCATAGGGTAAGCCATAAGTCGCTAAGGAAGATACAATGGACCTTGGGACTCCATGCAACCTCATCACTTCCTTGAAATATAGTTCAACCACCTGAACAACATCATTAGCCTTTGTGCAAGCTATGAAATGGGCCATTTTAGAGAATCTGTCTACAACTGCAAAGACTAAATCCTTTCCCCTTTGGGTCCTTAGCAAATCCAAGACAAAATCCATGCTCACATACCAAGAGGAATAGGCAGTGGTGTATATAATCCCTGTGGCAATGAATGACTCTTTGCTGCTTGGCATGTGTTGGACAACCTTGGTCATACCTACTCCACCCACTTCAAAAAAAATACCAACTTCAACCCACTCCAACCACTTATACCAATCTCGACCAATTTCATCCATTTACCAACCCTCAGAGATAGGACCTGAGCCGGTTAAACCAGGCCTACCCGTCTCGTCTTGTCTTACGATGCGGGGTGAGTTTCAATTTACACAAATTTCAGTAATGATACAAATTAATTATGACGGTTAACCCATTCAACCCGCAACCCGCCACGCTACGGCCTGCGACCCGCCCCGTCGGTTCAACGAGTTTCAGCCTGTCAATCTGCGGTTCAACGGGGTGGGTTCCCCCGGCCTGACCTGTGTCCCACCCCTGCTAATCTATATTTCCTAACAAAAAGAACCTGCCCTAAGTGTAGCAACCGTGAATGTCTAGAGTAGGAAGGATAACACGAATGACCATTATATAGGGTATGAATTAGATAAATTAGGACTGACAATGGGTTGTGTCAGCTATAAATCATGAATGACAACGGGTCAAAATTGAGTAGCTTATGTGCACATTTGACTTTAATCTTACTATATCTGAAATATGTGCATATTTGAGTCTAATTTTATTAAATCTGAAACTTGATTCGGCACAGCGAGTGCCATCCGAAATTGATTTGAGTTGGACCTAACCAAATCAGAATCCAATTTGTTACAATGTGATTGCATATATCTTTTCCTCTAAATTTCTCATGGGTTTTTTGTTCCCAACTTATTTTTGTCCACTTACAAATGCAATAACAAGTAAGGGTCTACCACTGCCATATCAGCCATTTCTCCAACTTTTTGGATCACAATCCTCACTCTCTCTAATAAAAAGCTCACCACTTTGGCTTAATAAAATAATATCTATGGATCCCACACATAACCATATTTAATTGGTTTAGCATTTTTGTTTTGCTTTTTTATTTGATTTTATTAATTTTGGGAGTAATAATTTACACAAAAAAATTTGATAACACAACTAATTAGAGGGTCATAATTTTTTTTTTAAAAAAACAACACCAAAGTTTCAATTAAAAAAATTACACATGCTTGAATATAGAAATTACAAAAGTTCGATAATAAATTTAAAAAAAGATACATTGGTTAACATTTGACCAAAAACAAAATACAATAGTTCTAGAATTTTAAAAAAATTACAATATGATGATCATTCAACTATCTTCTCTACAACCGCCCTGAATTTCGCTTCCATATTTTCTCAATCAAGTCCGCTTGGAGAGCTGCATGTGTTTCGGGGTCGTGAACTTTGCATTATTGTTGAAAGTGCATCTCATAGCATGGATGGTGGTCATGGTTAACAATTGGCTCCGGAACAGTACCCTCGACAACGTCGGAGTCAAATGCATGCTCGTAGTTATTTCGCTTGTCTTCGACAATCATGTTATGGAGTATCACACATGTTCTCATAATAACGCTGATTTCTTTTTGATTAATAAGACGAGCGAGGTTACGTACAATGGTAAATCAAGTTTGTAACACACCAAAGGCTTGTCAATGTCCTTTCTAACCGATTCTTGACGTTATGCGAAGAGATTTTTCTTTGGCCCTTGGGCAAGTGGGATAGTTTTACCAAATGTTATCCATTTCATATAAATTCCATCTGAAATATAATATCCTATTTTATACTCACACTCATTGACGACATAATCATATTTAGGAGCCTGATTCTCATATAACTCTTGAAAAACTGGTGAACAGTCAAGGACGTTTATATCATTGAAACTTCTAAGTAACCCAAAGAATGCATGCCATATCTAAAGGTTGTATGATGCAACGACTTCAAGAATGGTAGTTGTCACCATATAAATTTGCTTTTGAAATGATGTCTTCCAAGTCGCTGGACAATTCTTACACTCTCAATGCATGCAATCGATGGTTATCAACATACCGGGAAAGTCAAAGGCCTCAATCTTTAAGTACTCATCAACGTAATCGATCGCTATACCATAGGCAAGCATTCGCATGGCTGCAGCACACTTGGTTAATAGCGTTAACCCACGCTTTTTGGCTGCATTGTACCTAACCTGAAAATTCTCTGAATGATTGCCAAGTACTTTCACAATGCGAAGAAATAAGTGCCTCCGCATTCTAAATCTATGTCGAAAATGATGTTCGTTGTATAATGAATCTTCCGTGAAGTAGTCTTTGTATAAGCGGTCATAGGTGGCTTCTCTATCTCTCTTAATATATTTCTTCTTTATCAAGGCCTAGATGCCGAGTGCGTCGGCTCTTTTGCTGCGTCCCTAAGTTGTAGAAGGAATATCATTTGTTTTTGCACTTATTGTTGATGTTGGACGAAAGCCTCCATAATGGGTATCATTATCATCATCTGATGAAGATGAGGCGGGTAAGGAAGATGATTCTTCCTCAACGGGCAACTTTTCAACATTGAAATTATCCATTAGAAACGGCATATGTGACATAATAATAATTAAACATTAATGTATAGAAGAGTAATCATTTTATTAAACAACAATAGACATACCAATTTTCATAAATTCATATCAGAACATTGTTACACCAACTCATGTCTAAGACAACTCATGGTAAATAGAAGTTACATAATAAGATCTTACAACCTAAGGTGAGTTACATAGTTCTTGTAATCTATATAATGAAGGGCGATATGTTGCCCTGATCTCCTTTGTATGATTTCTGCTCTCTTTTGCTCATAATAAGCCGCTTGTTCAAGAATCATCGTTGAGGTGTCTATCATCATTATTCTATCCTCCTGGGCCCTCAACTTTTGTTCCCTCATCATCATCTTCTAAGCATTTTATTCTTTTGCCGTTGTGATGAAATCTTTGAATATTTGATTCATATCAGTATTTCTACTGTTTAGCTCCTTCAGCTGGGTAGTGACTAAATAAACGATGGTGTTGTTAGCCTTTTCTTTGAGCCTTCTCTTCGCACCTTCCCGCCCTCAAGTCTCTTAGTCCCACCGGCACCTACATCTCCTGCCTCTTCAGTGTCGGGATTGGACCTTTCTAATGATCCTGACCTTAACTTATGTGGTTCACATACTGCCCTCTATTTTAGTTGATCCTTGAGCATCTCATACCAATGCTCCAACTCAAACTTCTTTCCCGTAGACTTGGTGTATAACCTGTGAGCCTCCTCTAAAATCTTAGAGTCATTCCACCTACTGTGATTACTATGTTCCACTTCCAATATAATATCCATCCATTTACTAATTACTGGGGCACACTGAAGTCAACGGCTATTACATATCTTTGAAGTATGTGCCGATGTCCCTTGTGGGCGATGCTCGTTAGATGCCATCCTAGACCAAAAGCTAACCTTCTTTTGATCAGCCCCGATAATACGGATCCATGCTTACATTAATCCACACCCTAATTAGCTGTTGATCTTTGGCAATTGTCCACTTTTTCACAGCAACAACTACACCACCCACTACTTCCTCCACATCACCTTTATCGGTGCTTGGCTATATATTTGTCTCAGAGTGCCCTACCCCACCATTCATCCCGTTGGTGTGGATGAGGCTGTGGAGTTGCTCCCAACAGAAAGGTAATTTGGGTTAGGAGGTGGTGGGGGATAGTATGGAGAGTAATACGGGTATTCAATATTGTGCACATTGAAAAATTCATTCTGTGTCGAGGGGTAATATGGTGGATGATAGTTTTGAGGATTCTGACTTAAAATACTTGGAATCCTTGGGTGAGGCTGTGGTGGGTAATATAAATGGTGCGGATGATGATGGAAGTTTTATGGTGGATATGGCTGGTAAGACATATGGGGATTATGTGCGGGAGTCGGGGCGTGGGTAGCACTATTCCCCCCAGCTTGAGGTGAATCGTCACCCTCAAATAAGCTCATAAAGGTTGGGGGTGTTAGTGTTTATATTTCAGCTGTAATTACCACCTACAAATTTATAATTAGTCATATTAATATATTAATTAGTTATATTAATTAAAGTTAATGATATTACAAAGTACACAAACATTTTTGGATGCCTAGATTTACATATACTAAAAAGGAAAAATATTCATTTTATGAAGTTACATATTCATTTTATTTTAATTATCATAGTCATTTACATATTCATTTTAGTAACATATATTACAAGAAGGAAAACATTGATTTTATGAAGTAATTAACATATTCATTTTAATTATCATAGTCGTTAACATATTTATTTTTTGTAACATATACTTAAAAAAATTATTCATTTGATGAAGTATCATATTCATTTTGATTATCATAGTCACTAACATATTCATTTTAGTACCATATACTAAAAAATAAAAACATTCATTTTATGAAGTACCATATTCATTTTAATTATCATACTCATTTACATATTCATTTTTGTAACATATACTAAAAAAGGAAATTATTCATTTTATGAAGTCACATATTCATTTTAATTATCAAAGTCATTAACATATTCATTCTAGTAACATATACTAAAGAAGAAAAACATTCATTTTATGAAGTAACATATTCATTTTAATTATCATACTTATTTACATATTCATTTTAATTATCATAGTCATCTACGCATTCATTTTAGTAACATCTCCTATCTACCATGTTCATTTTAATGAGTTACATTATAATATGCATAATTTCATGAACATGCCTAAAAATATTCTAGCAACATATAATTAATTTTAATCATGTCATATTTACAAATATATTGCCATAATGTTTTCCAAAACACATATTCATTTTTATAATTTCATAAGATATAGGCTCTGTTTGGCAAACAGTTATAAGCTGTTAACTGTTTGTATTAGCTATTAGCTGTTAGCATTTTGAATTAACTATTTGCATTAACTATTTGAATTAGCTGTTTATAAAAGAAGTGTTTGGTAAAATTAATTATTTTTAAAAAGGATATTTAATAAAATTTTATTTATGCCTTTATCTCTAAATTACTTTTTAATTTAAAATAATTTTTTTATTTACTAGTTATCTTATTTTCTTTGCAAAAAGAATTGAATTGATGTCATATGTACAAATTAACTTTATCGATAGAACTTTAATTTGTTACTAGCTGTACACAATTTGTATTCTTATTAATCTTATTTTCTTGTCAGCTTGTGTATATCTACATGATAATTATGTCTTAGAATATTATTTTGTTATTTGCTACATATTTTATTATTATGAATTGAAATTTATATATTCGAATGATTAAATTTAAATAAGAAACAGCATCAAATATCACTACAAAAGGCTAACGGCATATGGTGTAATTTTTTCAAACTCTTGGGTAGTCATGTCATTTTTACAAAAAGATATTCCCAAAAGATTAATGAAAATAGCCTTTTGAGAAAGAGCTGTTTGGATCCAAATAGCTCTTCCAAACAACTCTTCAATTAAACATCAATTTAGCTGTTTTGACTACTCAAAATAGCCAAAACCCATAAAACAACACTTTTTCTCTAAAAGGCTCTTGCAACTAAATATCCCCATAATAACAACATATAATTAATTTCAATCACGTCACATTTCAACATATGACATATAATTATTTCAAACATATTCTACCCACTATATTCATTTTAACAACTACCAATTTAATAAGGCTACCGTCATTAACATGCCTAAAAAGACTTACGTAGTCATATCATGTAATATTTAAAACCTTCTTCTCATAATGTTTCCTAAAACATATAATCAGATTGCTAAGTTAATAACATATAATCAAAACATCTAATCAAAATTTAATCATCTCACATTTACACAAATAACATATAATAATTTTAAATTATTCTATCTACAAATACAAACAACAATTAAAAATTAAATTGCTACTCACAATTTTCTTCACTTCTTCACTTGTTCCTTGATTAAAATAGAGCACCAAGAACTTCTCTACAAATACAAACAACAAAAATGTTAGAAATTTAAATTATCAATTTTAAATATACAAAATAAATAATTTAAGAGAACTAAACATATAAATTCTTACTAATTTCTTCACTTATTTCTTGATGAAATATCTCAGTAGAGAAAATTACACAAATTTTTTGAAGAGGATGAGATAGATTCGTAGGTGTGAATTTTATGAAGTAATTTCGGAAATTTATAGGCAAAATTTGACGCAAAAAAAATCTGGCAACATCTCTCTGCCAAAGCTTCAGCCCAACGGTCATTTGTTCAACTTCTACTTTTTTTTGGGCGTTGTACACAAGTCCCCGAAAAAACATGGTAAGCTCCTCCGAAATGATGTCGTTTCGGGGCGCAAAATGACAAAAAAAAAGCCTAGGGCGCAAGGTGGCTTGGCAAGCCATGAGTCTCGAGCCGGCCGCTGCAGGGCAGCGGGCAGCCTCGCAGCTTCCCCCCTCAATTTCTTCCCTCGCGCGCTAGCTGTTACTGATGGTCTTAAATCTTTTGATGTGAAACTGAACTGAGCTCATGATCCATTGTATATTTACCAATCTTTACAACAAATCATAAAAATTATGACCAGCATTCGATCATCTCTCCCTCATAGAAGTTCAGCATACATTAGTGAACAGGAAAAATTTTGGATATCAAAGCTCCAAAAGCATTACGTTGCACTAATATTAAATTTCTCAATTTTCAACTCTACTACTTTTTTGGGGTGGGGGGGGGGGCGAGGGGGGTAAGTTCATATGGATAGTCGGATCACATGGGACTCTTTATTCAAAGACGATCCAATCTGACTAAAATTCTGATTATTTTTTTGCCAAATTTAGATCCGATTATTTTTCCATATTGAAATCGAATAATTTTATCTTAAATCAAGTCATGCTTAGTTTGATTGCCGTTAAACACTTAAATTGGTATCCTTAGTGTGTATGGCTAGTAACTTGTGCTTGACGGGCATGTAATGAATATAGGGGAGGCAGTATCAATGGGAAAATCGAAAATGATGCCCACATCTATCGATAACCACCAAATAGGTAGCGCGTCGGACATTGGGCTCACCTTTCTACAACTAGTAAGGTCTAGCTTCAAACACCACTAGAGAAATTAGAGAATTGAGGTCCCCTCCCCCAATTTCCGCTCCACCGTTCCCATGCCTTCTTGCCAAGTCTCAGCAGTACTAGATGCGCGCTTGAAATATGGGTATACAAATTGAAATTCGTCAGACCAGTCCTGATCGTTAGCGAATCAAAACTGAACTGATGAAACCTCAAGTATCCCTTGTTGATCCTCCAAATTCAGTGACATTAAAGCAGACAATCTAGACGCAAGGTTGAGAGAACCGACCCGGCAATTGAACCGGTCGGCCGAGTGGGTCGATAATTCAACCGGTCGGACCGGTTGGACCGGTTGACCCGATTTACAGTCAAACCGGATTAGACTGGCACAACTCGGTGAACCTGGAAAATTTTTTTACATATATTTGTTATAATAATAAATAAAAAACACAATAAATTAACAAAATTCACACATGTTTGAATATAGAAATAACAAGAGTTTAATAATAAATAAAGAAATATATCTTGATTAACGTTCTACTAAAAAAATACAAGAGTTCAATATTTAAAAAAATACAATTCAATATTTTTTTAAAAAATTAAGAGCACTTGGTCTCCCATAAGAGGTCCAAATAATTTATAAATTTTCTAAAAAATTGAATAACTAATTTTTTGCTATGTGAATAATTAATTTATGTTAACAGAATCTAGAATAATATTATTAATATAACAATAAAAAAGTTATTAATATTATTAAGACATCCTTTCCTAGAAAACAAAAATTAACCCCACTTTTCCATGTGCTTTTCGTATCATCACACAACCCCCCAACTTTTTCCTCTCCTCCATATCCTCTTCACCTTCCCTACCCCATAGTCACTCCAGATCTGGGTATTCATGCTCATCTTCCTTTTCTTCTTTATCTTCTCCATATGCTACTGCTGCTCTCCATCTTCATCCTCTTCTTGCTCTTCTTTTCCATCACTTTCTCTCTCCTTCCAGCTCAGATGTTCTTGCCCAAAAATAGCACGAAGTAGAGGGATCGGGTTACCTTCAACACTGGCCGGCGACCGGCGGCGACACTAAAGAGCGGCCGCCAAGGGACGCTCGAGGCAAAGGCGCACGAGCTAGGGTTGTGATACAGCTTCAAGGAATTCTCCCAGAATGAAGAAGAGGGATTTCGATAAAGCTGTAACTTAGCTAATTTAGGGAAAATTCAGAGTGGGTAAGAGAGAGAGAAAGACAAATGAGGATAAATTCTTCTTATATCATCCTTTCTTGCAGGTGCTATATATATAGCACTATTACATCGATAATCCTCTCCCCGGTAACCAACTTCTGCCAGCTCATCATTCCTGTAACAACTTGGTCATTATCTTGCAGAAACTAAAAATAGAAAATAGAAATACTGGAAATAATTCCCCTGCATCAATACTCCCTCCTTAGAGCAGCCTTGTCCTCAAGGCTGAAACCAAGGATATTTTGATTCAAACTCATCAGCCATTTCCCAGCTAGCTTGTTCTTCACTCAGCCCTTCCCATTGCACTAAGTACTGAATTGCAGCCTTGTTCTGCAGTTTAACAATGCGTCATGCCAAAATTTTGTAAGGAGCCCTTTGGACTTCTGAACTGCTGCCCTGCAACCATGCTGGAATATATAGGAGATTGGGTAGGTCTCCTCTGAAAGCTTTAAGCTGTGACACATGGACAATAGGGTGAACTTGAGCATAATCTGGCAAGTTCAATTTATAAGCCACTGACCTTACTGTGTCTATCACTTGGAAGGGACCAAAATACTTAGGTCCTAGCTTAGTATTGGACCTATGCTGCACACTGGATTGCTTATATGCCTGTAATTTCAGCCAAACCCAGTCGCCTATCTGAAAAATCCTATCAGATCTTCCTTTATCAGCCAATTGTTTCATCCTTTGTTGAGCTTTTAGTAAATTTTGCTGTAGCTGCTTGATCATCCGTTCCCTTCTCTGCATTGTTCTATCTATAGCTGCATTGTTGGACTCTCCTGGTAAGTAGGGAAGATGTAGGGGTGGGGGCTGATTGTATAAAACCTCATAAGGAGTAAGCTGAGAGGCGGTGTGGAAAGAAGTGTTGTACCACCATTCCGCAAGTGCCAACCACTTAGTCCACTCATTAGGGGATTGAGCACACATGCACCTCAGATAGTTTTCCAGACATCTATTAAGTACTTCAGTCTGTCCATCCGTCTGAGGATGGTAAGCTGAAGATAGTAGAAGGTTCACCCCCAAGACTGCGAAGAGAGACTGCCAAAATGTACTGAGGAAGATAGTATCTCTATCACTTACTATGCTCTTTGGCAAACCATGTAACTTGTATATGCTATCCAAATAAGCCTGTGCCACTGTCTCAGCCGAATAGGGGTGAGCAAGGGCCACAAAATGAGCATATTTACTCAACCTATCAACAATCACCCAGATCACTTCTTTCCCTTGGGATTTCGGCAACCCTTCGATAAAATCCATGGAAATATCTACCCAAACCTCCCCTGGTATAGGTAAAGGTTGCAGCAGCCCTGGCTGAGCACTGGTATCATACTTGCAGGCTTGGCAAACTGTACATTGTCTAACATAATGTTGAACATCTCTATTCATCCCCTTCCAATAAAAAATCTGTTTGAGTCGTTTTAGAGTGGCGTCCCTGCCAGAGTGCCTCCCTACGGCTGAAGAATGAACCCATTGTAAAAGTTTAGCTCTCAACGCAGCATCTGAACCAACAACCAACTTTCCTTTCCTCCTTAACTGGCCATCTATGATTTGGTACTTTGGAAAACTATTAGCATTTTGCTGTTTCTGATGTATAATGTGCTGTAATGCCGGATCTGTTGTCCAAGCCCCCTTTATGAGATCCAGCAAGTCTGACTGAATAGTGGAAATAGCCATCATCAAAAGCTCTGACCATGTTACCCTGGATAAGGCATCTGCAACAACATTCTCAGCACCCCTTTTATAATGTATTTCATACTCAAACCCCATTAGTTTGGACAACCAGAATTGCTGAAAGGGGGTCCAGACCTTCTGTTCAAGGAGATATTTGAGACTCTGCTGGTCTGTCCTAATTATGAAAGGTCTACCAAGTAGGTATTGTTCCCACTTTTGCACAGCAAAAACTATAGCTAACAATTCCTTTTCATACACTGATAGTTTCTGCCATCTTGGCCCTAGCTTTTTGCTAATAAATGCAATAGGGTGCTTGTTTTGCTGCAAAACAGCACCAATACCCAGACTTGAGGCATCAGTTTCTATCTCGAATTGCTCTTCGAAGTTTGGAAGAGCAAGGACTGGTGCAGTAGTTAGAGCCAACTTGAGGGATTGGAAAGCTTCCACAGTGCTTTCATTCCAAAGAAACCCATCCCTTTTGAGTAGATCAGTAAGAGGCCTACTAAGGGCTGCATATCCCTTGATGAACCTCCTGTAATATCCCGCTAAACCCAGAAAACTCCTAACATCCTTCTGGGACTTAGGTTGAGGCCACTGAGCAATGATTTCAATTTTCTTAGGGTCAGTTTCCACCCCTGCATCAGAGATATAATAACCAAGATACTCAATCCTAGATATACCAAAGGAGCACTTGCTGATCTTAGCAAAGAGAGTGTTCTTTCTCATGAGTTGTAATACTTTCTCCAGATGCACAATATGTTCCTCCAAGCTTGGACTATAAACCAGAATATCATCAAAAAATACTAGCACAAATTTTCTCAAGTACTCACTGAACACAAAATTCATCAAACTTTAAAAAGTGGCCGGGGCATTAGTCAACCCAAAGGGCATAACCAAAAATTCATAATGTCCTGAATGGGTCTTGAATGCAGTTTTGGACACATCATCTGGGTACATCCTTACCTGATGATAGCCAGATCTTAAGTCAATTTTGGAATATATCCTGGAACCAGCCAATTCATCCAATAATTCTTCACTAACAGGGATTGAAAATTTATCCTTCACTGTACTCTTGTTGAGCTCCCTATAATCTACACATAGCCTCCAAGTGCCATCTTTCTTGTCAACTAAAACCACTGGAGAAACAAAAGGGCTGAAGCTGACTTGAATGATTCCCTTGTCCTGTATTTCCTGAACCAACTGCTCAATGATGTCTTTGTGTTTCAGTGGGTATCTGTAAGGCCTAATATTAACAGGTGAAGCTCCTTCCTTAAGTGGAATCCTGTGATCAAATTGACCCCTAGAGGGGGGTAATGTAAGTGGCTCCTGGAACAAGTCTTGATAAGAGTTTAATACATGCTGTATTTCTGGTGCAACAGGCTGTTTGGTGGAAAACTCAAGTGCAGTTAAGCTGGCTGTACTATCAGGTACTAACTGGAGCATACACAGTATTCAAAGCCTTGGGAAGTTGTTCCTGTGCCATGAACTGTGCTTTTCCCACATTGATTCTCCTTAGCACATGGAGTCTACCCAAGTATGAAAACTCCATTCTCAGTTGCTTAAAATCCCACTTAATTGTGCCTAATGTAGCCAACCATTGTACCCCAAGCACTAGGTCACAACCCCCCAGAGGCAGCAACCACACATCAGATTCAAATTCAGTCCCATGCAGCAGCCATTTAAACCCTTTGCATATGTAAAGGCGTTGCAATTGGTGGCCCCCGACTACGGTAACTGACTGAGCAGCAACAGATTCCAGCTTGCATCCTAGCCTTTTGGCAAAAGTTTCATCCAAAAAATTATGAGTACTTCCTGAGTCTACTAGGATGTGCAAAGTTCGCTTTCCTACGTGTCCATTGACTCGCATTGTATGGAAGCCACTGCCATTCATTGCATTCATGGAAATTTGAGGTATTATTTCCGCCTCGTCAAACTCCACCTTTCCGGTAAACTCCTCTGTGTTCATATCATCATCTTCTTCCCCCATGACTTCCACCAGGAATAATTGCCTTCCTTTAGTCTCACACTTATGCTCCCGGTCAAACGGTTGGTCACAATAGTAGCATAGACCCTTACCCATCTTTTCAGCCCGTACTGAGGCTGGTATAAATTTGGTGGATTTTTGAAAATTTCGGTTGTTGCTAGGGAAGGTGTAGCTGCCACTATTATTTTGTACAACTTTGGTAAAAGGAGCAGGTGTTGGTAATATGGGTTTGGAATGAGAGGGAAGTGATTTGAGAGGTCTATCAGGGGGCAATTTCAAAGCCTGAATAATTTCCTCCTGGTACCTAGCATAATCGATGGCAGCGCTTAAGCTTTGTGGATTGAACGCCCTCACAAGAGGTTTAACAGCTGCCGTTAATCCTCCAATAAAACTCTCTAGGAAGTATGAATCAGGCATAGAGGGATTTCTGACTAGCAAGAGAGCCTTAAGCTCCTCAAATTGGGCCAGATAATCTTCTAGGGACCCAGCCTGATGCAATTTGTTAAAGTCCTCCACCACTTTGCTGCCTAAGTTATCTCTGAACCTTGCACATATATCCACTATGAATTCATCCCATGTCACATTTTTTCTTCCCATGATGTAGCTTCCAAACCAAGTCTCAGCTGGCCCTGTCAAATGCAAGGCAGCTAAGTCAACCTTCTGGTCTTCCTTGATCCTACAGAGGCCAAAATATCTTGTACACTTCTTGATCCATCCCTTAGGGTCCTGGCCATCAAAACCAGGGAACTCCACTTTGGGATTGAATTGTATGTGATTCCTTGTTATCAGCTCTTGACCATTACCATTGTTGAGCCTATCCTCTGAACTCCGCAACTGAGCCATAATCTGATTCATCATTTGTTGGTGTTGTTGATTAAATTGCTGTTGTTGTTCAGCAATCCTTTGATTCTGCTCGGCGATTTGTAGTTGGAGCCATTGTTTCTGCTCTTCCATGAGAGCTTTAATCGCCTCTTCCATGGCTGACATATTGCGAGTTGGCGCCAGATTAGTTGATCGTTTTGCAGCTTCCCAAGTCGAAGCTCTGATACCAATGATACAGCTTCAAGGAATTCTCCCAGAATGAAGAAGAGGGATTTCGATAAAGCTATAACTTAGCTAATTTAGGGAAAATTCAGAGTGGGTAAGAGAGAGAGAGACAAATGAGGATAAATTCTTCTTATATCATCCTTTCTTGCAGGTGCTATATATATAGCACTATTACATCGATAATCCTCTCTCTGGTAACCAACTTCTGCCAGCTCATCATTCCTGTAACAACTTGGTCATTATCTTGCAGAAACTAAAAATAGAAAATAGAAATACTGGAAATAATTCCCCTGCATCAGGTTGGGTCGCCAGTCGCCAGAGAGAGAGGGTGTCGAGGCACGTGGGCTGCGAATGAATCAGACCACAAAAAAAAAAAGGACTTTTAAAGAATCTGGGAAATCCCGGTCCAACCGCAGGTGGGCCGGTTTGACCGAATCATCCGGTCCAACCGGGTTTGACCGGGTTTTTCCTGTTCGATTAGCCAAACAAGCTAACTTAATTTCTGGCCCGTTGCTCCGACTTGTTCCCAATCAACCGGTCAGATCGGCCGGTTCGATCCGGTTTTCTTAACCATGTCTAGATGGCCAAACCTGAAATAAGGCAATATTGTTTCATAATTTCATCTTGAAAGGCTGAAGCTTGAATCGACCTGGTTTAAAAATTAGCCCATTTTCAAATCTTTCATTACATTTTGCAGATGAATGAAAAATAAAGCGGACGCATGACTTGCATAAGATGACCTAGAAAGTAGCAAAGTCTGATGCGACTTCAACACAATATTAGTTCTAGCTGATGCGGTACAAAGTTCAGAGACTCTTTCACAAAGTGACATCTACCATAAAGGCCGCTCACTTGATTTTATTGCCTCTTGCTCTCGCAGTATACCACAGTTGTATCCGCTGTTGGCAAACAGCTTGTTCAGTATCTTCTCTTCTCGAGAGGGATTTCAAGCCGGACTTGCTAGGCACCCAAATTGCCAAAGAAGTCATCATGACCAGAAAAGATGACCTTTGATAAGACAATCACTTGCAGAATATAAGACCCCCAAAATGCAATTGGTAAACGAATACTACAGAAGCACCAAAAACACTAGTCACCAATTTCAATTCATGATAAACTTATTGAAATGTTACAATTGATACTTTATGGAACTCACTTATCATTTATCAACAACAAAGCTGCTTTCTATTCCTCAATTCAGTATAAATAGGTATGAGCAACTATCTGATAGAGACTTTTCTATGCAGGCATGCATATTCTATTTGAGGGTGTTACAATCATGCAGCTACATCACAACGCAAATGTTAAGACTTGAGTTAAAATGGCTACAACTATACCAGAGATCCAGAACCGCGGATGATGGATGCCAAAAAGGAATTTCATAGATCTCCCACGACAAAATCCAAGCCTGGAATGAATCTAGAGCTACTGCTTCACCATGAAAGAACTTTTACAACTGCACCCACCCACTGCGCTTGGATTTTCTGTTACCTGCATGTTAAATAGGAATTCGTCAAGAAAACCATCAAAATGGAGTTCAAATAAGGTGATGACAGATATCAGCTCTTACCCAGAGGACAGCAACTAGCTCCCACCAGGCATCAAGCATGCTATCCTATTTGCCATTGGGAAAGATGGTATAGTACGTTCATACAATAATGGAGACATCACTACGTGACATTCGGCATTTCTGAATTCATAAATAAGAACTCATAAGCGCGATTCAGAATTTATTTTTGGGACTAGAAATTAGTTTCTGAATTTCACCCTCCTTGTTTGGTATATGGGAGTTTTAAGTGCAAATAGCTTAAAACATTATTAATTCCTATGTTTGGTATGTTAGATTAGCAAGCGAATAAAGTAATTAACACTTAAAAACTGAATTCACACTTAAAATCCCCATCCCTCCCCATGGGATTAATTTAGTGAAAATAGAAGACTTTTGTTCCTAGTTCCATATACCAAACATGAAAATTATATTACCTCAACCTATATTCCCATAATCCCATTTATAAATTCCCACATACTAAACACCATCTCTAAGGAAGAAAAAAACCCCACAACTAATTGCAAAAATTTAATTTTTCCTCTAAAATTGAACTTTTTGGTATGCAGAAGAATATACCTATCAAGCATGTTTAAATACAGAAATTATCTCCTCCAGACAACTTTTCAAATTAATTCTATATTAATTCTATGAACTGCAATGATTAACATTGACAGCAATAATTTCATTTTATGCATGGGGTGATCCTTATAAACCACAACCAACACCTCTCGCACCTCACAGCCCTGGCACAGTTCAGCTCAGAACTTTTGAACCCCCAAACAAGTGGACAAAAAGAACGTTGAAATGTTAAAAGGCATCATTGCCAAAGGCCCTAAAACAGGGCAACCCACAAAACCAGAGCAGAGAAGATGATCTTTGAACCAACAGCTAAATCCTAACAGTAGCAACTTCTCACCACTCTTAAGACAAAACACCTTCCATTCCAAAATAATTATGTCTGTGGCATCAGCCAGTCTAGCACAGATCCCACTAAAGTGGAGTTTGGAAAAGTTTTAGAAGTATGCAGCGTCATACTTGATGAGGAAAGAGGCTGAAACATAAGTGGGTGATATAGCTGGGAAATGGGTCGGGTCCAGTTGACCCATTTAATAAACGGGTCAATTTTGTGTCGGTGTTAAAAATAGCCTAGATTTGCCTTAAATTGAAAAATAACATGTTTTTCATGCTAACCGGTCTAATCGTGTCGACTTCGGGTCAAAATCGGTTCGGTTCGGTTCGGGTTGGGTTCGTGTCATGCTATCGTGTCGGGTCATACATTTCCAGCTCTAGCGGGTGATGTAGCCCGAGTAAATTTCATTATAACAAGGGACAATAGTTTGGTTTGGAGCATTCCAATCTAGAAGGCACTTCATAAAGAGGAGAGAACTTTTTTCCAAGAAAAAGCTCTAGACCAACGTGTTCCTTGCGTCACTGTAATATCATCATTCACATTAATCCTTTTACCTTAAAAATAAGGCCAAGTAATTAGCACTGATATACACCAACAGGGATACCAGTTGGTTAATGTACCTCCAGCTCCTTTGGAAGTAATTAGTTCAAAGCTATTGTACCCATCGTCTAAATTTCTGTGTGTAGTAGGTTGTTTTGTCAGCAAGAACAGGGATAACTATGGGTTAATGTTGAGGGATTAGAGCTATTGTCCCTCTATGCATCTCAAGCTCAATTGGAAGTAATAAAATTTCACTCCCCTCCCCCCTCCCCACCCCTCCCCCCTCCCCAAAAAAAGTCAATGATAGACACCAACAGGATCTAATAGTACTAATTTATAATCAAGGTCAATCATGATTTACCTCATACGGGTGCTTGATAAATTACCTTCATTTCTGATGTGGTGGAAAAATAAAGACGAAACCGAAAATTAATGTTCACAAATATTCTTACCAAAATCATGGCAACACTAAATGTGACAACCATGTTTAAATGATAGGGAAAGATGACATATAGAAAGATGATGGTGCACAAATTTAACGCCTAACAGAAGCAATATTAGCATTCAGCAAGAATTCTTCACCATTTATATCTGAGTTAACAAGACACCAAGTGTTTATTTGCAAGCAAACAGAACAGAAAGCAATTGCTAGCTAAAAAGCTTGTCTCCATATAATGATACACGCTTCAACCACTGTCCAAAAGTCTGAGCATAATTTCCATATTTTTAGGTGGCAAACGTATTTTGATGCTAAGAATTGAAGTACCACTCAACATTATGCATACACATAGAATCAGGAAACAGAGCCGTAATCAACCCCCACCCCCGCGGATGCGGGTAGCCAAAAAGAAAAAGAAAAATAATGCTGTAGCCTTTTTTCAGGGCGGGGGGGGGGGGCGGGATTAGCGGGTAATACATAATGCTGTCGCTAGGAAATAAACTAAATCACACACAGTACGAGGCAGAGAAATGCTGCTAGGATCACATTCCCACTCATCTTCATAGCAGATGCATTTGAATTTTAACAAACTCACCAATTTGCATATAACTCGTATGAGTTCACACTATAAGCCGTTTGCTGTCCAATTTAGCCCTAAATGCTATAAAAAGTGCTATCACAGGATGCAGTTTATAAGCACCTCAACAGAAAGCAGCAATTTCATCTCATAATCATATTCCTCTTTTGAGTTCTATATGACAAGAACATCATCAAAAGTCAAATGCACACCAGACCAGAAGCACAGATACAAATCACATTTTGCTCAATGTCACATCATCACTTGTATAAAAGCTTGACTAAAAAGTGATTAAATAAGCACGCAATTGCACAATGTAATGAGCACGCAATTGCACAATGTAATGATAATACAAACAATTGAAGGCCCATTGATAGCCCCAATTCAGGCAATTGACTTTTCAGTATCGCCTTAATTCATAAAAACACAATTGTCATGGAAGGAAAAGCTGTCTTTTTAAAAAAAAAAAAACTTATATATTCAGTATATAGTGTTATGTGTCCATACCCATCAGAAGATGCAACCGACAATCAAATCAGACTAATCAAGACCCCAAAATCCGAAAGGTTGTATAGCCAAAGAAAAAGAGAAAGATATAATGAGATTTTTCTTTAATCTACACAACCTGAAGGTAAAAACAAAGCTGAAGGTGCCTTCTCCAACTGCCCGTTAAAATGGACAAGATTGAGAACAATGAACAATTAACCGAAAATAAAACTAAAGGAAAAAATAACAACGATTCATAAGCAACCTTCCTAGCAGAAATAAGACTAGGAAACTTTCCTAGCAGAAACAAGACTAACCTGGAAAGCAGAACGAATAAGCTCCTCAACATAATCAACAGTGGCCCCTTTCACAAAGTCGAAAGATATCCTATCAACAACCAATTTGACTCCATCCTTCTCAAAAATTCTACAGGAACCGAATGACATATCTCAGCACACCACAAATCACTCAAAAAGCTTGTTTTGAATTGGGGAACAACAAAGAGAGCTAGAAAAAACCATTCACACAAAATTGAAAAGAAAAACTACACCTGTCATCGGAGTTGGTTTTATCATCCAGGGTAAAAGCATATTGGAAACCAGAGCACCCACCAGCTTCGACACTCAACCGAAGCATCTTATCCGAATTCTCGCCAGCTTGAAGCTCTTTCATTCTCTGAAATGACATTGTTTTGCAAGAATACGGCCAATCATTATAGCTTTCCACAGAGAAAAATGACCTATTGCCCATATTTTCTCGGACAAATCCTCAACCTATAATAGCCAATATAAACGACCTAGATATAGAATGAAATAGATTCAATTGCAATAATTTAGTCGCAGAGTAGCTCTGCAACGAATATATTAGTTAAGAACATCAGCTATTTCGTTTACTCAATAAATCCAACAGTTCACACAATTGGAGGACCCCTCCCCCCGGCGGGGGGAGGGTGAACTTTTTTTTTGGGGTTAAAGACAGAAACATAAAGCAGAAAATTGGATGAGAAAGGAATCAATTAATCGAAAGTAATCCAGAAATGAAGTTATTGATCAGTAAGTTGAGCAACAGAATCATCGCAACATCAATCCAAATTTAGAAGACTGAAATCGCTAAATCATTTCTAATTTCAAAAACTGCAAAAAGATCGCGCGCGCGCGCGCGCGAGAGAGAGAGAGAGAGAGAGAGAGAGAGAGAGAGAGAGAGAGAGAACCTGAACACAACTATCGGTGAGGTGGACGCCATCGGAGGAAGGGGACGGAGAAGGAGAAGACGAAGAAGAAGGTTCTGGAAGCGCAGAGGAAGAAATCGATGAAAGGGAGAGAGAAGAGGATAGAATTCTATGATTTAGACGAATGCGAGATGCGAAGTCCGATGCTATACGTGCAATCAGAGATCTCGCCATGAATGGCCAGCTGCGTGCTCTGTTGTTCTTCTGTCCTCAAATCTGTGTCTCTCGCTCTCTTCTAATTCAAAGCATGGCCGCTGCGTGGCGTTAACAGCAGACGGCGAAGCCGTACGGCTATGGATTATACCGGTTCGGCCCAAAGCGATCCCATCCTCAGTCCAGAATTTTGGCTAAGTCATGTTTTTTTACTATATATTTTAATTTAAGTGACACAAAAATCAATAATTCAACGTAGATGGAATTTAAAGAAAATAATTTACATGGAATTTAAACCGAAGTTTTTTTAAAAAAAAAAATACCTAAAAAAAAACCTAAGGACTTTACAGTCATGCTAGCTGAGAGCCCAACACCATGCTAATTCACTTATTCTATCATGTAATTGTTAATCTGGATTTAAAAGATGTACATGATAAACTTTCCATTATAATAATTGAATTGAGATGAGAGAGATGAAAGGAAACAGGAATGGAGATTAGATAACTCTTGGTTTTCATATTTGAAAATGATCCGAAAAATATGATTTTCCTATGAAGGCCTATAGATCTCCAATCACATAACAGACCAAACTAGGCATAGTGGGTCCTAGCGAGACCCTTGGGGCTTCTACCAGAGGCCCAAACGGAGCAAGCAGACGACAACCCACTTTGGGGGTTTTCCATCATGAAATTACCATCCTACCCTTTGCTATAGGAGTTATAAATACTCATCTACCCACCTCGAAAAAGAGATTGACATTCTGATATAATTTTCCTCACATTCTCTCTCTTTACTGCATTTATCTCTTTCTTGGACCCTCTTTTGACTTGGCCGTCGAGGAGAGGACTATCAGCTGATCTGCACGTGCCATCATGTAAGCCCGAGCTCTCGTTCCACGTCATCTGCAGCAACGCACGGAAAGTTCTTGAAACAGATTTGGCGCCGTCTGTGGCGAGAGACCGATGAATGATGGTGGTTAGTGAAGTCACACGAGCATGAACGAGGAGAGAAAAGGTGCCCGCAACGGAAGCCCCCGCCCCTCCCGAGGCCGAGGATGCCTTAGAGAGTTCCCAGGCGGTAGGCCAAAACCCGGCCGGGCGGGAAACCTATGTCATGGTGGATGCACTCAAAAACTTCATGTCCACTATGACCGACACCATAATGCAACAAGTCTTGGAGTAGGTAAAGAAAGCGGTGGAGGCCGCCAGTTCCGCGAGGCCTCTCCCCTGTTTTGAGTACGTACCTACCGTGGGTTATGAGCCCTCTCATAGGCACGCCCTGTGGTGTCCCGCTGCCACAGTGAGGGGATCAGAGAGGCCCTTCACGCCAACAGAGATGGGCGGTTAAGGGGAGAGAACTAAGACCGTTCCATTGGGGCTAATGCCCAACATAGCCACTGCCCAAGCCATGGACGTCCAGCAAAGTCGACCACGGCCTCAACGCTGTACGCAACACACTCCCAACGAACTGTCTGGTTCGAAGAGCAGGAGCATACCTCAAGGTCTTGAATAAGTTTTTTAATGACGGCGGGCCCCAGAGTGCCGTTCTGACCGCGAATGCACGCGAAGTCCCCCACGCGAGAGGAATGGCCAACGGTCTCACCAGCACGACCGAACTCCGCCTAGGACCCCAAGGGTTGGTCCTTCTCAGAGAAGAGCGTCGGTGATGTAGGTAGAGAGGCGCTCGGAGACTCCCATTAAGGTTTCCAGCACGGCTGTCCGAACGGGGCCCGTCCCTTTTTCCACCCGGTTTAGCGCAGAGATTGTCAACGCTTTGCGTTACAGGAAGGTGAAAATACCCACCATGGACCTGTATGATGGGATCACGGATCCAGAAGAACACTTGGGAGTGTACAAAGCACAAATATACGTCCAAGATGTAGACAACGCTGTGTACTGCCGATTCTTTCCTGCTACCCTGAAAGGGGTAGCGTGTCTTGGTTTAACGACTTAGCGCTAGGAAGTGTCTCATGTTTCTAGGACTTGGCTGATAGGTTTGCCAGCCAATTCATCACCAGCGGTAAGGAGAGGCATACTAGCATTCACCTCTCCAAGATCAAACAGGCGCCACAAGAGTCCCTGGCCGACTTTGTCAAGTGCTTCCATTAGGAGGCAGTATTGATCCTCGATTTGGAGGATGGGGTGGCCTACACCTCCTTTCTAAATGGGTTGAAGAGTGGACTTTTCAAGTTTTCCTTAGCAGAGCAAAAGAGACCACCCTAGCTGAAGTATTGAGGAAGGTCGTCGACTTCATCCGCGCTATTGAGATCTGCGCTATAATCGACCCTAAATCATGTTTATTTATTTAGCTAAGTCATGTTATTAATTTTTCATATTTATTTATCTCATTTAATCATCCCAGTTGGGAGAATTTATTTTGGGCCCACTTGACAATTCGGGTTTTAATTATCGTAAAATTTCAAGAGAATCGATAGTAGGCCCTGACAAATATGATTTAAGAGGTTAACTTATTTTTCATCGCATCACAAAAATTTAATTTCAAGCTACGAAAAATTTTAATCGCATTAAACATAATTTCCTTTCGGGTCCAAACTCGTCTCGGTCCAATTTCGGCCCGACAAGCTTTACTTCATTTTACTTAGCTAATTACCATGAGATGTGCCTAATTATCATTTGTCTAAGGTTACTCTTGGTGGATATAAACTCAACCAAGTAAACATGTTCCACCAAGTAAACTATCAAATATCAACACACTCTCTCTTTTCCTTCACCCATTCCCATAGCCTGCTGCTGCCACCCACCACCACCACCACCACCTACTGCCGCCACCTGCTGCTACCGGTAGCCACCATTAGTCACCAGCCACCACTCCATCTGCCACCAACCACCACCCATAACTCTTACAAACACCAAACATCACCTCCATCTCTCAAAATTCAAGCTTAAAGTGAGGTAAATCCTAACCTAATCGTGTTTAACTTTGGGTTTTTATATTGGATTCGATTATAGATCACGTTATCTTGATATAAACAAGTGTTGTTTTGACATTTTAATTGTTAGTTAAGCTTTAAAAGCATGCAAGGGTTGAGGTTGTTCATGACCATGCAAGCTTAAGTTAAGAGGATGGATTTGGTTTTTTTTTTTTTTTTTGTGTTTGATTTTGTAGTCTTTAATCCTATTGATTATCATGATGATGTTTATGTTAATTTTGGATGAGTGAAAGGTGAATTTAACTTGGTCATAAGCTAGGGTTTTAAATAATTATTCATGGTTTAGCTTACTATTGGATCAAACATGTTATTTGTATGAACCTTGGTGCAAAATTAATCTTGGATGATCATGAAGCAAAAATTATGGATTATGGCTATCTAAAGTGATGTGGAGGGTCACCTCATGGTTTGGTAATTTCAACAAGTGATTTTAGAGGGTAATTATGTGAAAAAGGACGAGAATAAAGAAGGTAGCAAGCTGTGAAGGGCCCGAAAACAGGGGTCTGTTTTGGGAAAAACTGGTAATACATGGCTAATCAAAAAATTATGAATTTTGGTGGGGAATTAGCTTAATGAGTTATCTTTGAAATGGATTTTGAATTACCTTAATAAGGTTTGTGAAAAAAGTCATGGCCATTTTACTCCAATTGCGCAGATCAGACCAAAACTGTGCAGTGTGGTGTTTTAGCTAAATTTTGGGATTTGTGTGGTGATGATTGTGTTACGGGCTGTAAATGAAAGTATTACAGGACTTCTTGATCTTTTCATATTGGCGTTTCTAAGGTGGACCTTGAATCGGTAACAATTTTGATTGCACTCAGAAGCTTATCTGGTTTGGAAAACTAAGCTGTATGGTATGTGC
The DNA here is from genome assembly GCA_029747015.1 of Carnegiea gigantea. Taxonomy (NCBI): domain Eukaryota; kingdom Viridiplantae; phylum Streptophyta; class Magnoliopsida; order Caryophyllales; family Cactaceae; genus Carnegiea; species Carnegiea gigantea. Next base: position 261,403 of record JAKOGI010000972.1, read on the forward strand.
TACGAAATTGAAGAAGGGGAGATTGATAGTTCAAGATCAGTGTTTATTGGTCCAAATCGGTGCATTTAAAGTTATTCTGAGCCTACCACCAGTCCAATTGCATTCAAACCTTTATTATCCATCTCAGGTGTATCAAAAATCCGTGATTAATTATAACCATCAAAGTCTTTCTTTTATGAACTCAATTATTCTACCTTGATTGGTTTTACGCCAACATCATTTCACTTTGAGTTAAATTACCCTAATTTATTTAGCTTTCAAATCATGTTGGCAGAACTTATCTTCTATTGAATTATTTGAGTTATGGATGCCTTTTAATGAATTTCTATTACAATTACAAATTATTAAAGTCAACGTTGTTTACTAATTACATATACCTATAATTATATTTCTTAAATAGAAATCGAGGCCTAATCTATCATTTCCCATTGTGCATAAGTATTATCAAGTGAGATTGCATTTTAAAGACTTCAGGTACGTTCATTGTCTGTATTTTTAGAAATCAGCACGTATTTATCAAAATTATAATGTTTTGGTAAGTACATCAATGAATCAGTTTAATACGTGATTTATCACATAGTTAGTGACCATCAGTTATCAGTTATAGGGCATAGCCCTTCAGTTACCCGCGCGATTTTAGACCAGGTCCCGATCGGCTTGGCAAGTGTACACCTATCCATAGATTGTATCAGTTACAAGGGGCTCACTGTCAGATAATAACTAGAAATGCAGTTTTGCATTTATCTTATTCAGTGTTTTAACTTAAAATGAATTGCAAAGCGGGCACCCAACCAATTTATGCAGTGATCATTTAACAATACAGGAATGCATGCACTGAGCTTTGGCTCACAGTTCGAAATATTTTCATGTTTTTTTTTAGGCAAACACTCAGTGAATCGCCCTCATGCTAGCAAGTCAGCCGAAAAGCATGCTAGCGAATCAGCTGAAGAGAATAAGTGAGCAAGGGAAACTTAGATGAATCAACAGTGATATAGATTATAGACCATGCATACTTTGGAGCCGTATTTTGTAATCTTCAGTGTATGGAAGTATGAGCTTTGTGGTGAATTGCTTTACTGTAGTGCATAAACCTTATGTTGGTTAATGAGTGAATGTAAATGGTTGAAGTTATGCCTGAATATATTATCTCTAGTACACTTGCAGCAAGCTTTGTCCTTTTGGGAGGGCGGTAACGTTCTGATCATTGGGCTTATCAGTTGTAATTGAGGAAATCAGAATAATGATTATAAACAGTGAAACATGCTTATTTAGGGGGCGTTACATGCGCTGAGGGCACGGACGCCCCAAAGAAGGCTAAGGTTCCCATCGAGGGGAATCCAGGTCGGGGAGATAGGAGGCCACGGCTAGAGAACGTTGACCCTCGGTTCACTGCGAACTCTCGAAGCATCCTCATGGAGGTAAGAGAGCATCTCATGTTGAAAAGGCCACGCCCATTGACTTCAGCGTCGAATCCCCACAACGCGCGGAAGTATTGCAGGTTCCATGAACAGAACGGGCACACGATAGCTGAGTGCCGAGAGCTAAGGAAGGCCCTTCACGAACTAGCGGATATGGGCCACATCGACCGGTTTTTGAAGAGGGGCCCATGTTTCCTTAGAGAGTCACGCCAGCCCGCACGACTCGAGCCTTAAGACGAGGCATGCTCGATGGAGATATTGGCCACTATTGTCGGCGTATATGCAGAGGGCATCACTCGATCCGCCTGAAAGGCCTAGCTTTGAGGCGCCCAGTAGGCCCTAAAGGCTAAGCAAGGTAGCGGAATTACGGTGCCCACAATGGTTTTCAGAGGAGGAGAAGGCCCACGCTTCACTTCCCCGCACAATGATCTGCTGGTTGTAGAAATGAAGGTGGCTAGTGCCATTGTGCGCAGAATCCTTATCAACGCGGGGAGTTCCGTCGACATCATCACATGGGATTGCCTGAAGAAACTGAAGTATCCGGGGAGGGAAATCATCCCTTTGGTCCACCCCATCTTGGGATTCGGGGGACAAGAAGTGAACCCTACGAGGATGATCCATCTCTCCTTGCGCTTTGGAGATAAGACCAAGGCAAAAACCCTGGAAGTGGATTTCTTGGTCGTCGACGTGCTCATAGCCTACAACGTCATCCTGGGGCGACATACATTGCACATGGTAAAGGATGTCATCACCCCCATACTTGCTCCAAATGCAATTTGAAGCCGATGATGAAAGCGTGGGCACAATGCAAGGAGATCAGCAGACGGCCCGGGAATGCTACCTCATTAGCATCCGGCCGCTGATAGATTTCAATATATAACACAGTTAAGCATAGCTTCAATCATTCACATACACACCTGATCAATCCATATATAATCAACTGTTAACCAATATAAGGTTTTTACACGATAGTAAAAACAATTCATCATGTAATCTGCATCTCCATCCACTGAAGATTTCAATATATAACTCTAAAAATATACATACACTGTATCAGTGTTGATCCATTCAGATTCCCTTGCTCAACTCATTCTCTTCTGCTGGTTTACTAGGATGAAGACGATTCTATGAGCATTTACCTAAAACAAAACATGAAAAACATTTCGAACTGTGAGCCGAAGCTCAGTACATACATTCCTGAATTGTTAAATGATCATTGAAACGCTGGTTGGGCCCGCTTTGCAATTCATTTAAGGTCAAAATAGGGAATAAGATAAATATAAAACTGCATTGCTAATTACTATATGATAGTGAACCCCTTGATACTGTTACGATCTATGGATAGGTGTATACCTGCCAAGCCGACCGGGGGACCTGGCCTGAAACCACGCGGGTAACTGAAGGGCAATGCCCTGTAACTGATAACTGACGGGGTCATTAATTAACTGATAAATTACTGTGTAAACTAATTCATTGATGTACTTACTAAAACATGATAACGCTGATAAATACACTCTGATTTCTAAAGATACAAGCAATGCACGTACCTTGAGTCTTTAAAAATGTCATATGACTTGATAAATATATTCTGACTTGATAACACTTATGCAAAATGGGGAACGATAATTAGGCCTCAACTCTGTTTCATAAATGTCATTGTAAATATGTGTAACAGAAATTGAGTAATGAAATGGGACACATAACTTGTGCATTTAAATATAATAAACTGATTTTAATTCAATATAAGATAAGTTAAACCAAAATGAACTGATTTAAATCAGTTAGGGTTATTGAACTTGAAATACAATAAATTGAAGCAAAATAGGCCAAATGGAAATGATTGAGGTGATAATGAAAAGATTTTAATTGATATAAATGAAATATGGGTTTCTGATATTTCTGAAATGGATAATAGAAGGTGTGATGCTTCTGAAATGGATAATAGAATGGTTAATGCTTCTGAAATGGGTGACAAATGGTTTATGCCATAAGAGGTGCTGTGAGGTTCATAAAAGCTCATATAACACCCTAACTTGGCGCAAAGGACACTGATTTTGAGTTATTACTCTGCTCACTTCCCAAATTTTATTTTCATACTTATTTAACTCAATTTTCAACCTAAGTAAGCTTCTGTACATAATCAAACTAGTTGAACTCACTACACTTTGTAATTTCCTTACAATACCCATAATTATATAGAAACTTCGGAAAATATTTCCAAATGTCATGGTTTCTGTATTCACTTATTATGTTGTTTGATGGTCTGCATTAGAAAATCCATATCTATAATTTCCTTGCAATACCCATAATTATATAGAAACTTCGAAAAATATTTTCAAATGTCACGGTTTCTGTATTCACTCATGATGTTGTTTGATGGTCTGCATTAGAAAGTCCATATCTTTCACTCCCGACCTCCAAATACGATTTAAAACCCTAATATGAAAAGATCATAATGTCCATTAAAACTTTTATTTAGGATACAAAGCATGATTCACAGAGTAAGGTCCCTAAAATTAGGGTAGAATACAGACGTGCACAATTTCAGTTTAATCTGCGCAGTCGTAGCAAAATGACCATAGCTTTTTCCACAGAACTCGGATTAAGGCAATTCAAAAGACATTTGAAAGATAAATCATTGAACTATCTGCATACCAAAAATCACAGTTTTTCAATGACCCAATCAATACCAGTTTTTCCGTAAATTCTACTGTTCAAACCTGCTCCCAGTTTCAATGTATTCTGTGCAATTTCGAGTAAATTGATCATAACTTTGTCTACACAACTCAAAATTGAGTCATTCTAGAGCCTATTGAAAGCTAACGCATCAAGATATCACTAAACCAAAAATCATAATTTTCTCATGCACTGATTATTACCAGTTTATTCGCAAACTCACCCCTATTTTGGGGTCTGTTTACAGCATAACAGCCCATATTGCAATCTTCTCTTGACATAAATCCCCACTAAAATCACTATTTAACTCATATAAGTCAGAATAAACATGTTGATATTCATTACCAATGCTAAAGATCACAACATCTCACTTAAAACAATCAAAATCCAACACTTGAACAGGAAGCTTGCATGATTAAGATAAAACCCTAACCCTAACTTCAATTCCAACAAGATCCATCACCAAGATGATTCTTAATTCAATAAAAACAACATGATCCATCATCAAAATAACCAAAACAAGAAGCAAAAACCAAAAATTCAAAGAACAAGATTGAAGTCACTTACTTTGAGCTTGAAATAAGTGGAGATGGAGATGATATTTGGTGATTTTGAGGGTGGAAGATGATAGCCGGTGGAGGGAGGTGGTTGGAGATTGCAACCTTCACCAGAGGTTGGCCGGAAAGTAGCCAGAAATCACCAAAAGAAGGGCTGGGCTGCTGCTACTGGGGGTGGCCATGGGGTAGGGAGAAGGAGGAGAAAAGAAAAGAGAGAGAAAGCAACTTGAGTTTACTTGGTGCAAATGAAGCTTAGGCAAAATGAATACTTGGCTAAGATTTAATCCTCAAAAGCTACTTTTGCTAAGTAGAGATTAGGCCTAATTAAGGGTAATTAGGCAAATAAATAGAGTCAAGTCATGGTGGGCCAAAATTGGCCTTAAATGGGCTCGGGTTCGAAAACTAGCTCAAACCGAGTGCGCTTGGAAATTTTTTTTTCAAAGCTCGAGATTTAAATATAATGTCATGAAAAATAATTTAATCTTTTAAATCATAAATATCGAGGCCTACTATCAATTTTTTTCGAAATTATCCGGTAAATGAAACTTGAATTGTAAAGTGGGGCCTGAAATGAATTTTTCTAACTGGGATGATTCAATGAAATAAATAAATGTGAAAAATGAATAACATGGCTTAATTAAATAAATAAATGTGATTTAGGGTCGGGCTATTACAGCCTTCCCCCCTTAAAGAGTTTTGTCCTCGAAACTTAAGAACTTTGCCAATAGATGCAAGGTTATCCCAAATAAATATGGGTACGTGACTTTCACTTGATCCTCAGTTTTTCAAGTAGTTTCTGAGGAGGTATGATTTGCCCAAAGCAATTTGATTTAAGGTATCTGTTGGATACTTAACTGCTTAATCTTGTGATCCAATATCTGAATTGGATGCTCTTAAAACACAAGACCCTCAATGACTGCAATGGATTTGATTATGATAGTATGGTCAGGATCTGAAATGTACTACCTGAGTTGTAAGGTAAGAAACACGGAACATGTCATGCCTATGTTTGAGTTATATGGGCAGATCTGGTAGACAAGTTATGGAATTCGATATTTTAATGAACTGATATGTTTCAAAAGATCTTGGCCTCAATTTAGGTCGCAATGCAACCTCCTTACACCCTTAGTTGGTGAGACGTTCTGAAAAATTTATCATATACCGGAAATTCCAGTAATTTTCTTCTTTTATCAACATAGCTTTTCTGTCGGTTCCAATGATATGCTTTCAAGAGTCTTCTGAGATAAGCCGCCTTATTGAATGCTGAAGAAGATCTTCATGACTCAAAAGATGATTTTATTATCGCTGTCTGCCATCATTTAATCATGATGTTTCATGTGGGATTTTCTGCTAGTGCTATCACAACGTTGACCACTGGAAGTTCCATACTTTCTTCAAATGCACATGTTGGTCGTAGGTCATGAAATACTACAGGCTTCAACTCAGAAGAGTTGGATCCATTGATATTTTTAGATGCTTTCCCATCTGTTTCAGGATGATAAGAACTACTGAAATTCAATCTAGTTCCAAAGGCTCTTTGAAATGCTAGCCAAAACAGGCTTGAAACCTCAGATCTCTATCAGGCACTATATCTGAGAGAATCCCATGATAAAATCCCTTGAAATTGAATCCCTTTCTCAAGATTTCATTTTACTCTTTGGAGCTCAGGATCACCATCTTAATTCACTTGAGTTTCCTCCATTAGGGAGGGCTGTAAGGTAAGTGCCAGTAGTTGAACATTCGCCTTTCTGTGTGACATTAATTGAATGACTAAGTCCTCAAGCTCTCTCAAGAGATTCAGTTGAGTAGTTACTACAGTGTTCAAGGTATGTTGTGCCTTCCTATTCAGGGCATCTGCCACAATATTTCCCCTTTCTTGGTTGACATTGGATCTGCCACAACTAATATTTCATGTAAATTGAGCTTCTTCTGAGTGAAGATATACTTCAAACTTTGATAATCAGTATAAATCTGCATGGTACCCCATATAAGCAATGTCTCCCAATTTTTTTCCCCCTATGCAAAAGCTGCAACTGCTAACTTCAAATCATGGGTAAGATAATCCTTCTCATAAGGCTTGAGTTGTTGGGAGGCATAAGCCACCAGTTTATCTTCTTGCTAACTTTATAGCTTTCTTTAACAAATTGGTCAGGGAGGACAATATTTGACAAATCCTTCCCGAAGCTTGATAATATATACTAACTTAAAAGTTTCTAATCTCAGTGCATTGGTTGGTGTTAGGTACTTTGTAATTGCTTTCACCTTTTGCAAATCAACCTTAATCTCTTCCTTTGAAACCATATGTTCCAAACATACCATTGCTTCTAACAATACTCATGCTTTTTGTGTTTGCTATGTAATTGATGTTCCTTCACGGTCTATAACGCTGTCCTCAAATAAATAGTATATTCATCTCTGTCCTTGGAGTATTTCAAGACATCTTTTACATACATCACCACAACTTGTCTAGATATGGTTTGAAACTCTATTCACAAGATCCGTAAAGGCTGCGGGGCCATTGATTAGGCCAAAAGGCATCACAGTGAATTCATTATGACCCATACATGGTCTGTAGTATGGTTTTGGTAATGTATTAAGATATAATGCTAAGTGGATGGTAGCCTGACCTCAAATCAATCTTAGATCAGACTCCTGCTCCTTGCAGTTGATCAAATAAGTCATCTACTTGGGGCGGTGGGTATGTGGTTTCGATGGTGATCCTGTTCTGCTCCCTGAAATCAATACATAACCTCAAGGTTCCATTCTTTTTCTTTACAAATAGGACTAAGCATCTCATTGAAGAACATTTGGATGGTCTGATAAATACTTTTTGTAATAGCTCATCTAACTGAATCTTCAGTTTTCTAAGCTCTGTTGGCACCATACGATATAGGGCTTTGGAAATAGATTGAGCATCAGGGATTAATTCAATCTCATAATCAATTTCTCTTTGCGGAGTACTCTTGGTAATTCTTCAGGAAAACATATCTGAATCCACTAACTATAGGGATGTCTTCTGCTTTTTCTTCCTTAGGTTGAATGTTAATAGCATAACACAAATACACACTATATCCTTGACATAAAAGCTCACTTATTTACATAACAGAATTTAAGGGATAAGGTTTTTGCTCTCTTTGATCATCAAACGTATTTCTCTCCCTTATTCTTCTCTTGAAATAACCTTAGGGTCATCACAACTTATCTTGACCCTAGAAGTACACAACCAGATCATTTCCAAAATGATATCAAAGTCTGATGAGTCAAAATGAGTTGGAACTCCAGGGAATACTATCCCACCAATAATAATTGAAACAAATTTATGAGAGATAGAACACTCAACTCTGAAGTCATTGGATAACTTAAGTCCATGATTGATTTCTGCCTTCTTATTCTCAAGGTTCACTTGCCTGTCGGATCATGTGAACATAAATGAATGAGTGGCAACTGAATCAAGCAATACACAAAATGGCTTCGAAATTAAAGGAGAGTTCCAGTAACTACCGCACCAGAGGTGGCAGTATCCTTCTTACTCAACACATAAGCCCTTCCTACAGCTGCAGGCCTTGAAAGTGAGAGCCCTTATCTACAACCTTTAGTTTTTAGGAGCAGGCAGCGATGAGGTGCTCTGGGCTACCACACCGCGTGCATTTGTTAGTTCTCACTTGGCAATCTAGAGCAGTGTTGTTAGTTCTTCCGCAATTCTGCTCCAAGTGAAGTCAGGCCCTAAGGGTCTATTCTTAATAGTGTTTCATCAAATATCGGTTTAACTAGTTAGATAAAATGTTCCAATGTTCGCCTTTTTCTCCCCTAGAACCTCTACTATAATGAAAACTTTCTCCATTCTAGAATCCATTCTTAAGGTTCCACTGGGTCATACTTTTCACTCTAGAGTTCTTTAGTATGAATCAGCTAAAGATGTTTTTTCAAGGGGCAGTAACCCATCAAAATTTCTTACTGATGTAATCCAAATTCATGGCAAAGATTTTGATTGTCAAACTTAAGTTTTATACAAGTGATCTTCTGAAGGAAACTTAGATTGAATCAACCAAAATGGGCAGACACATCACGTTGCCCTTAGCAATGGATTCCACAAGTTTGATAATAACCAACCTTTATACAAAGCGTAGTTAAGATCTACCTTCTATTCAAGTGTGCTACAAAATTATCATCTATTGATATGGGTGCAACCCAATCATAATCCAGCTACTAGTAACAATTGAGCTATTAAAAACAGGAAAAAGTGATCAGAACTGAGGAAGATATGACATGAGAGTGAATGATGATGCAACTGGATGGGGTGATGCCATGAGGACAAAAAGATGAAGCCCCTGGTCAAGTGAAGCGTATCCAACAGTCGATCATCCAACAAGGGCAATGATAGATGCTATGTCATCAGAAAGTGCAGTGAAATATTTTCAAGAGTAATGTTTACTTCACGGATGGAGGTGGAGTTAATGAATTGCTTGCAAAAGTTTGGACAATTTAAGCGAGTCTTGAATTATAATAGATTGAAGCAAAATGTCTCTCTAATGTGTCCTTAGTTTCTCTTGTATGGAATAGTCTGTACCATCAGACTTCTCGGCAAGATTTCATCAACCACTGGTCTTCAAATGTGCTGCAATATGGGTCATTGGAAAACTTACTTTCTAAACTTTGACATAGACTAACCAAAACATCTCTATCTGATGGAATGCATAAGCTACAAGTGGACTAAACTCAGACCTTGTGAATTGGGATTCTGCTTAATTTGCAGACTTTGACTTGTCCAGCAGTTTTGAATAATCAAATGACCTCCAATCCACTTGAAACTTATTTCATACGAAAGATATCTCCCTAGCCTTAAATTCAGGATAGGAAACCCTTGTGTAAGTCATGTTGATCATGGACAAAAGTTACTTCAAAGTCGGTCCTTGTGCAATGATCAAAACTATCAAGTTGATTAAACTTGTATATTCTGCCCATACTTGGTGTTCCCTATGCATTTAACCTCAAAATCAGTCAAGGGCCTTTCATAGGACACATTTGTAACAACCCCTAATCCTAGGGCTACGAGTGTTAATGATTCTGAAATTTCTGAGGCGAAACGGACAGAATTTCGCCTGCAAACTGGCCAATTCCCATGCTTAAAGCCTTGCATCACATCATCTGCATTGAATAGAAGTCTAAAAAGATACCAAATTAAGCTCAACGGCTATATGCCGGAGATCACAACTCTATGGGCTACACGTCCGGAGTATAAGGGTTTACATCCCAAAAAAAAACAATTCAAGCTAAAAGAATGGCATACCAATCAGATAGGTGGCTCATATGACCATACATATCTAAATGTATTGGAACACCTTTAACTTGTTGTTAAAAATCACCCTCGAATCTGATGCTTGAGATCAAACTATATACACATTGTATGGATCTATTTGACAAAGAAGAATATACAAGTAGAATATGTGAGAGATAAGCAGACATTGCTACTGTCACAAATCTCCAATGATATCATAATAATCTTCATTGCTCACTAACCAACTTTCTCAGTATCTTAACTCCATAATCCATACCCTATAACGAAAATCTCAGCCTGGCTCTGATACCAAATCTGTAACGCCCCCAAATTAAACATGTTTCACTACTTGTGTTTTCCTTAATAAATCCCTTAATTATCATCTAGACAACCCAATGATAAGGGCATTATCGCCGCCCAAAAGGACAGGGCTTGAAACATGGGTGCTATAAATAACACGGCTAGGCATAGCTTCAATCATTCACATACACACCTGATCAATCCATATATAATTAACTGTTAACCAACATAAGGTTTTTACACAATAGTAAAAACAATTCACTATGTAATCTGCATCTCCATCAACTGAAAATTTCAAGATACAACTCTAAAAATATGCATAGATTGTATCAGTGTTGATCCATCCAAATTCCCTTGCTCAACTTATTCTCTTCCGCTTGTTTACTAGGATAAAGATGATTCTCTGAGCATTTGCCTAAAACAAAACATGAAAAACATTTCGAACTGTGAGCCGAAGCTCAGTACATGCATTCCTGAATTGTTAAATGATCATTGAAACACTGGTTGGGCCTGCTTTACAATTCATTTAAGGTCAAAATAGGGAATAAGATGAATATAAAACTGCATTGCTAATTATTATCTGATAGTAAATTCCTTCGCACTGTAACGATCTATGGATAGGTGTATACCTGCCAAGCCGACAGGGGGACCTGGCCTGAAGCCGCGCGGGTAACTGAAGGGCAATGCCCTGTAGCTGATAACTTACGGGGTCATTAATTAACTGATAAATCACTGTGCAAACTGATTCATTGATGTACTTATCAAAACATGATAACGTTGATAAATATGCTCTGATTTCTTAAGATACAGGCAATGCACGTACCTTGAGTCTTTAAAAATGTCATCTAACTTGATAAATATATTCTGACTTGATAACACTTATGTAAAATGGGGAATGATAATTAGGCCTCAACTCTGTTTCATAAATGTCATTGTAAGCATGTGTAATAGAAATTGAGTAATGAAATGGGATACATAACTTGTGCATTTCAATATAATAAACTGATTTTAATTCAATATACGACAAGTTAAATCAAAATGAACTGATTTAATTCAGTTAGGGTTATTGAACTTAAAATACAATAAATTGAAGCAAAATAGGCCAAATGGAAATGATCGAGGTGATAATGAAAAGATTTTAATTGATATAAATGAAATATGGGTTTCTGATATTTCTGAAATAGATAATAGAAGGTGTGATACTTCTGAAATGGATAATAGAATGGTTAATGCTTCTAAAATGGGTGAAAAATGGTTTATGCCATACGGGGTGCTGTGAGGTTCATAAAAGCTCATATAACACCCTAACTTGGTCCAAAGGACATCGATTTTGAGTTATTACTCTGCTCACTTCCCAAATTTCATTTTCATACTTATTTAACTCAGTTGTCAACCCAAGTAAGCTTTTGTACATAATCAAACTGGTTGAACTCACTACACTTTATAATTTCTTTGCAATACCCATAATTATATAGAAACTTTGGAAAATATTTCCAAATGTCACGGTTTCGGTATTCACTCATGATATCGTTTGATGGTCTGCATTAGAAAATCCATATATTTCACTCCTAACCTCCAAATATGATTTAAAACCCCAATATGAAAAGATCATAATGTCCACTAAAACTTGTATTTAGGACAAAGCATGATTCACATAGTAAGGTCCCTAAAATTAGGGTAGAACACAAACGTGCGCAATTTCAGTTCAATTTGCGCAGTCGTAGCAAAATGACTATAACTTTATCCACAGAACTCAGATTAAGGCAATTTAAAAGGCATTTGAAAGATAACTCATTGATTTATCTACATACCAAAAATCAAAATTTTTCAATAACCCAATCAATACCAATTTTTCCGTAAATTCTACTATTCAAACCTGCTCCCAGTTTCAGTGTATTCTGTGCTGTCTTAAGTAAATTGATCATAACTTTGTCTACACAACTCAAAATTGAGTTATTCTAGAGCCTATTAAAAGCTAACTCATCAAGATATTAGTAAACCAAAAATCATAATTTTCTCTTGTGCCGATTATTACCAGTTTATTTGCAAACTCACCCCTGTTTTGGGTTCTGTTTACAGCGTAACAACCCATATTACAATCTTCTCTTGACATAAACCCCCGCTAAAATCACTATTAAACTCATATAAATCAGAATTAACACCTTGATATTCATTACCAATGCCAAATATCACAACATCTCACTTAAAACAATCAAAATCCAACACTTGAACATAAAGCTTACATGATTAAGATAAAACCCTAACCCTAACTTCAACTCCAACATGATCCATCACCAAGATGTTTCTTAATTCAATAAAAACAATATGATCCATCATCAAAATAACCAAAACAAGAAATAAAAACCAAAAATTCAAAGAACAGGATTGAAGTCACTTACTTTGAGCTTGAAATAAGTGGAGATGGAGATGATATTTGGCGATTTTGAGGGTGGAAGATGATAGCCGGTGGAGGGAGGTGGTTGGAGATTGCAACCTTCGCAGGAGGTTGGCCGGAAAGTGGTCAGAAATCACCAAAAGAAGGGCTGGGCTACTGCTGCTGGGGGTGGCCATGGGGTAGGGAGAAGGAGGAGAAAAGAAGAGAGAGAGAGAAAGCAACTTGAGTTTACTTGGTGCAAATGAAGTTTAGGCAAAATAAATACTTGGCTAAGATTTAATCCTCAAAAGCTACTTTTGCTAAGTACAGATTATGCCTAATTAAGGGGAATTAGGCAAATAAATAGAGTCAAGTCTTGGTGGGCCAAAATTGGCCTTAAATGGGCTTGGGTTTGAAAACTAGCTCAAACCGAGTGTGCTTGAAATTTTTTTTTTTTCAAAGCTCGAGATTCAAATGTAATGTCATGAAAAATAATTTAATCTTTTAAATCATAAATATTGAGGCCTACTATTAATTTTTTCTGAAATTGTTTGGTAAATGAAACTCGAATTGCAAGGTGGGGCCCGAAATGAATTTTCCCAACTGGGATGATTCAATGAGATAAATAAATGTGAAAAATGAATAACATGACTTAATTAAATAAATAAATATGATTTAGGGTCGGCTATTACGGCCTTCCCCCTTAAAGAGTTCCGTCCTCGAAATTTAAGAACTTTGCCAACAGATGCAAGGTTATCCCAAATTAATATGGGTACGTGACTTTCACTTGATCCTCAGTTTTTCAAGTAGTTTCTGAGGAGGCATGATTTGCCTAAAGTAATTTGATTTAAGGTATCTGTTGGATACTTAAATGCTTAATCCTGTGATCCAATATCTGAATTGGATGCTCTTGAAACATAAGACCCTCAATGACTGCAATGGATTTGATTATGACAGCATGGTCAGGATCTGAAATGTACTACCTGAATTGTAAGGTAAGGAACGTAGAACATGTTATGCACATATTTGAGTTATATGGGCAGATCTGGTAGACAAGTTATAGAATTCGATATTTCAATGAACTGATATGGTTCAAAAGATCTTGGCCTCAATTTAGGTCACAGTGCAACCTTCTTACACCCTTAGTTAGTGAGACGTTTTGAAAAATTTATCATATACCGAAAATTCCAGGAATCTCCTTCTTTTATCAACATAGTTTTTCTGTCGGTTCCAATGGTATGCTTTCAAGAATCTTCTGAGATAGCCGCCTTATAGAATGCTGAAGAAGATCTTCATGACTCAAAAGATGATTTTATTGTCACAGTCTGCCAACATTTTATCCTGATGCTTCATGTGGGATTTTCTGCTAGTGCTATCAGAACGTTGGCCACTGGAAGTTCCATACTTTCTTCAAATGCACATGTTGGTCGTAGGTCGTGAAATACTACAGGCTCCAATGCAGAAGAGTTGGATCCATTGATATTTTTAGATGCTTGCCCATCTGTTACAGGATGATAAGAACTGCTGAAATTCAATATAGATCCAAAGGCTCTTTGAAGTGCTAGCCAAAACAGGCTTGAAACCTCTGATCTCTATCAGGCACTGTATCTGAGAGAATCCCATGACAAAATCCCTTGAAATTGAATCCCTTTCTCAAGATTTCGCTTTACTCTTTGGAGCTCAGGATCAATATCTTAATTTACTTGAGTTTCCTCCATTAGGGAGGGGTGTAAGGTAAGTGCCAGCAATTGAACATTCGCTTTTCTGTATGACATTAATTGAATGGCTAAGTCCTCAAGCTCTTTCAAGAGATTCAGTTGAGTAGTTACTACAGTGTTTAAGGTATGTTGTGCCTTCCTATTCAGGGCATCTGCCACAATATTTCCCCTTTTTTGGTTGACATTGGATCTGCTACAACTAATGTTTCATGTAAATTGAGCGTCTTCTGAGTGAAGATATTCTTCAAACTTTAATCATCAGTATAAATCTGCATGGTACCCCATATAAGTAATGTCTCCCAATTTTTTTTTTCCCCATGCAAAAGCTACAACTGCTAACTTCAAATCATGGGTAAGATAATCCTTCTTATAAGGCTTGAGTTGTTGGGAGGCATAAACCACCAGTTTAACTTCTTGCTAACTTTATAGCTTTCTTCAACAAATTGGTCAGGGAGGATAATATTTGATAAATCCTTCCTGAAGCTTGATAATATATACTAACTCAAAAGTTTGTAGTCATAGTGCATTGGTGGGTGTTAGGTACTTTGTAACTGCTTTCACCTTTTGCAAATCAACCTTAATCTCTTCCTTTGAAACCATATGTTCCAAACATACCATTGCTTCTAACAATACTCATGCTTCTTGTATTTGCTATGTAATTGATGTTCCTTCAAGGTCTATAATGCTGTCCTCAAATAAATAGTATACTCATCTCTGTCCTTGGAGTATTTCAAGACATCTTTTACATATACCACCACAACTTGTCTAGATATAGTTTGAAACTCTATTCATAAGACCCATAAAGGCCACGGGGCCATTGATTAGGTCAAAAGGCATCACAGTGAATTCATCATGACCCGTACATGGTCTGTAGTGTGGTTTTGGTAATGTATTCAGATATAATGCTAAGTTGATGGTGCCCTGACCTCAAATCAATCTTAGATTAGACTCCTACTCCCCACAGTTGATCAAATAAGTCATCTACTTGGGGTGATGGGTATGTGGTTTCAATGGTGATCTTGTTCTGTTCCCTAAAATCAATACATAACCCCAAGGTTCCATTCTTTTTCTTTTCAAATAGAATTAGGCATCTCATTGAAGAACATTTGCATGGTCTGATAAATACTTTCTGTAATAGCTTATCTAACTGAATCTTTAGTTTTCTAAGCCCTGTTGGCGCCATACGATATAGGGCTTTGGAGATAGATTGAGCATCAGAGATTAATTCAATCTCATAATCAATTTCTCTTTGCGGAGTACTCCTGGTAATTCTTCAGGAAAACATCTCTGAATCCACTAACTATAGGGATGTCTTCTGCTTTTTCTTCTTTAGGTTGAATGTTAATAGCATAACACCAATATACACTATATCCTTGACATAAGAGCTCACTTGTTTGCATAACAGAATTTAAGGGATAAGGTTTTTGCTCTCTTTGATCACGAAACATATTTCTCTCCCTTGTTCTTCTCTTGAAATAACCTTAGGGTCATCACAACCTATCTTGACCCCAGAAGTACATAATCAGATCATTTATGAGAGATAGAACACTCCAGGGAATACTATCCCATCAATAATAATTAAAACAAATTTATGAGAGATAGAACACTCAACTCTAAAGTCATTGGATAACTTAAGTCCATGATTGATTTCTGCCTTCTTATTCTCAAGGTTCACTTGCCTGTCGGATCATGTGAACATAAATGAATGAGTGGCAACTGAATCAAGCAATACACAAAATGGCTTCGAAATTAAAGGAGAGTTTTGGTAACTACCGCACCGGAGGTGGCAGTATCCTTCTTGCTCAACACATAAACGTTTCCTATAGCTGCGGGCCTTGAAAGTGAGAGCCCTTATCTACAACCTTCAGTTTTCAGGAGCAGGTATCGAAGAGGTGCTCTGGGCTACCATACCACGTGCATTTGTTAGTTCCCACTTGGCAATCTAGAGCGGTGTTGTTAGTTCTTTCGCAATTCTGCTCCAAGTGAAGTCAGGCCCTAAGGGTCTATTCTTAACAGTGTTTCATCAAATATCGGTTTCACTAGTTAGATAAAATGTTCCAATATTCACCTTTTTCTCCCTTGGAATCTCTACTATAATGAAAATTTTCTCCATTCTAGAATCCATTCGTAAGGTTCCACTGGGTCATACTTTCTACTCTAGAGTTCTTTAGTATGAATCAGCTGAAGACGTTTTTCCAAGGGGCAGTAACCCATCAAAATTTCTCACTGATGTAATCCAAATTCATGGCAAAGATTTTGATTGTCAAACTTAAGCTTTATGCAAGTGATCTTCCGAAGGAAACTTAGATTGAATCAACTAAAATGGGTAGACACATTACGTTTCCCGTAGCAATGGATTCCACAAGTTTGATAATAACCAACCTTTATACAAAGCGTAGTTAAGATCTACCTTCTATTCAAGCGTGCTACAATATTATCATCTATTAACATGGGTGCAACCCAATCATAATCCAGCTACTAGTAACAATTGAGCTCTTAAAAACAGGAAAAAGTGATCAGAACTGATGAAGATATAACATGAGAGTGAATAATGATGCAACTGGATGGGGTGATGCTATGAAGACAAAAAGATGAAGCCCCTGGTCAAGTGAGGCGTATCCAACAGTCGATCATCCAACAAGGGCAATGATAGATGGTATGTCATCAGAAAGTGCAGTGAAATATTTTCAAGAGTAATGTCTACTTCACGGATGGAGATGGAGTCAATGAACTACTTGCAAAAGTTCAGACAATTTAAGCAAGTCTTGAATTGTAATAGATTGAAGCAAATTGTCTCTCTAATGTGTCCTTAGTTTCTCTTATATAGAATAGTCTGTACCATCAGACTTCTCGGCAAGATTTTATTAACCACTGGTCTTCAAATGTGCTGCAATATGGGTTATTGGAAAACTTACTTTCTGAACTTTGACATAGACTAACCAAAACATCTCTATCTGATGGAATGCATAGGCTGCAAGTGGACTAAACTCAGACCTTGTGCATTAGGATTCTGTTCAATTTGCAGACTTTGACTTGTCCAAGAGTTTTGAATAACCAAATGACCTCCAATCCACTTGAAACTTGTTTCATACGAAAGATATCTCCCTAACCTTAAATTCAGGATAGGAAACCCTTGCGTAAGTCATGTTGATCATGGACAAAAGTTACTTCAAAGTCGGTCCTTATGCAATGATCAAAACTATCAAGTTGATCAAACTTGTAGCTTCTGCCCATACTTGGTGTTCCCTATGCATTTAACCTTAAAATGAGTCAAGGGCCTTTCATAGGACACATTTGTAACAACCTCTACTCTTAGGGCTACGAGTGTTAATGATTCTGAAATTTCTGGGGCGAATCGGACAGAGTTTCGCCTGCAAACTGGCCAATTTCTAGGCTTAAAGCCTTACATCACATCATCTGCATTGAATAGAAGTATAAAAAGATATCAAATCAAGCTCAACGGCTACACGCCGGAGACCATAACTCTACGGGCTACACGCCCGGAGTACAAGGGTTTACATCCCAAAAATAAACAATTCAGGCTAAAAGAATGGCATAGCAATCAGATGGGTGGCTCATATGACCATACATATCTAAATGTATTGGAACACCTTTAACTTGTTAAAAATCACCCTCGAATCTGATGCTTGAGATCAAACTATATACACATTGTATGGATCCATTTGACAAAGAAGAATATACGAGTAGAATATGTAAGAGATACGCAGACATTACTATTGTCACAAATCTCCAATGATATCATAATAATCTTTATTCCTCACTAACCAACTTTCTCAGTATCCTAACTCCATAATCCATACCCCATAACGAAAATCTCAACCCGGCTCTGATGCCAAATCTGTAACGCCCCTAAATTAAACATGTTTCACTGTTTGTGTTTTCCTTAATAAATCCCTTAATTATCATCTAGACAACCCAATGATAGGGGCATTACTGCCGCCCAAAAGGACAAGGCTTGAAACATGAGTGCTATAAATAACACAGTTAAGCATAGCTTCAATCATTCACATACACACTTGATCAATCCATATATAATCAACTGTTAACCAACATAAGGTTTTTACTCAATAGTAAAAACAATTCACCATGTAATCTGCATCTCTATCCACTGAAGATTTCAATATATGACTCTAAAAATATGCATACACTGTATCAGTGTTGATCCATCCAGATTCCCTTACTCAACTCATTCTCTTCCGCTGGTTTACTAGCATAAAGACGATTCTCTGAGCATTTGCCTAAAACAAAACATGAAAAACATTTCGAACTGTGAGCCAAAACTCAGTACATGCATTTCTGAATTGTTAAATGATCATTGAAACACTGGTTGGGCCCGCTTTGCAATTCATTTAAGGTCAAAATAGGGAATACGATGAATATAAAACTGCATTGCTAATTATTATCTGATAGTGAACCCCTTGATACTGTTACGACCTATAGATAGGTGTACACCTGCCAAGCCGACAGGGAGACCTGGCCTGAAGCCGCGCGGGTAACTGAAGGGCAATGCCCTGTAACTGATAACTGATGGGGTCACTAATTAACTGATAAATTACTGTGCAAACTGATTCATTGATGTACTTACCAAAATATGATAACGTTGATAAATACACTCTGATTTGTAAAGATACAGGTAATGCACGTACCTTGAGTTTTTAAAAATGTCATCTGACTTGATAAATATATTCTGACTTGATAACACCGATGCAAAATGGGGAACGATAATTAGGCCTCAACTCTGTTTCATAAATGTCATTGTAAGTATGTGTAACAGAAATTGAGTAATGAAATGGGATACATAACTTGTGCATTTCAATATAATAAACTGATTTTAATTCAATATAAGGTAAGTTAAACCAAAATAAACTGATTCAAAACAATTAGGGTTATTGAACTTGAAATACAATAAATTGAAGCAAAATAGGCCAAATGGAAATGATTGAGGTGATAATGAAAAAATTTTAATTGATATAAATGAAATATGGGTTTCTGATATTTCTGAAATGGATAATAGAAGGTGTGATGCTTTTGAAATGGATAATAGAATGGTTAATGCTTCTGAAATGGGTGACAAATGGTTTATGCCATAAGGGGTGCTGTAAGGTTCATAAAAGCTTATATAACACCCTAACTTGGTCCACAGTACACTGATTTTGAGTTATTACTCTGCTCACTTCCCAAATTTCATTTTCATGCTTATTTAACTCAGTTTTCAACCCAAGTAAGCTTCTGTACATAATCAAACTGGTTGAACTCACTACACTTTGTATTTTCCTTGCAATACCCACAATTATACAGAAACTTCGGAAAATTTTTCCAAATGTCACGGTTTCTGTATTCACTCATGATATCATTTGATGGTCTGCATTAGAAAATCCATATTTTTTGCTCCCGGCCTCCAAATACGATTTAAAACCCCAATATGAAAAGATCATAATGTCCATTAAAATTTGTATTTTGGACACAAAGCATGATTCACATAGTAAGGTCCCTAAAATTAGAGTAGAACACTGACGTGCACAATTTTAGTTTAATCTGCACAGACGTAGTAAAATGACCATGACTTTTTCGGCAGAACTCGGATTAAGGCGATTCAAAAGGAATTTGAAAGATAACTCAGTGATCTATCTACATACCAAAAATCAAAATTTTTCAATGACCCAATCAATACCAGTTTTTCCGTAAATTCTACTGTTCAAACATGCTCCCAGTTTCAATATATTCTATGCAGTCTTGAGTAAATTGATCATAACTTTGTCTAAAAAATTCAAAATTAAGTAATTCTAGAGCCTATTGAAAGCTAACGCATCAAGATATCAGTAAACCAAAAATCATAATTTTCTCATGCACCGATTATTACCAGTTTATTCGCAAAGTCACCCATATTTTGGAGTCTGTTTACAGCATAACAGCCCATATTGCAATCTTCTCTTGACATAAACCCCCACTAAAATTACTATTTAACTCATATAAATCAGAATAAACATCTCGATATTCATTACCAATGCCAAAGATCACAACATCTCACTTAAAACAATCAAAATCCAACACTTGAACATGAAGCTTGCATGATTAAGATAAAACCCTAACCCTAACTTCAACTCCAACATGATCCATCCCCAAGATGATTCTTAATTCCATAAAAACAACATGATCCATCATCAAAATAACCAAAACAAGAAGCAAAAACCAAAAATTCAAAGAGCAAGATTGAAGTCACTTATTTTGAGCTTGAAATAAGTGGAGATGGAGATGATATTTGGTGATTTTGAGGGTGGAAGATGATAGCCGGTGGAGGGAGGTGGTTGGAGATTGCAACCTTCACCGGAGGTTGGACGAAAAGTGGTCAGAAATCACCAAAAGAAGGGCTGGGCTGCTGCTATTGGGGGTGGCCATGGGGTAGGGAGAAGGACGAGAAAAGAAGAGAGAGAGAAAGCAACTTGAGTTTACTTGGTGCAAATGAAGCTTAGGAAAAATAAATACTTGGCTAAGATTTAATCCTCAAAAGCTACTTTTGCTAAGTAGAGATTAGGCCTAATTAAGGGTAATTAGGCAAATAAATAGAGTCAAGTCTTGGTGGGACAAAGTTGGCCTTAAATGGGCTTGGGTTCGAAAACTAGGTCAAACCGAGTGCGCTTGAAATTTTTTTTTTTTCAAAGCTCGAGATTTAAATGTAATGTCATGAAAAATAATTTAATCTTTTAAATCATAAATATCGAGGCCTACTATCAATTTTTTCCGAAATTGTTTGGTAAATGAAACTCGAATTGCAAAGTGGGGCCCGAAATGAATTTTCCCAACTGGGATGATTCAATGAGATAAATAAATGTGAAAAATGAATAACATAGCTTAATTCAATGAATAAATATGACTTAGGGTCGGGCTATTATATCTTAGGGTATCACTAGATACCCCTGTGTCGTGAAGACCAAGAAAGGACTGCATTCATCACTAATCAAGGTTTGCGTTGCAATAAGGTAATGTCATTCGGCCTAAAAAACGTAGGGGCCACGTACCAATGGCTGGAGAACAAGTTGTTCAAGCCCCTCATCGGTCGGACCATGGAAGTGTACGTGGATGACATGATAGTAAAGAGCATGACCGATGCCGAACATGACCAGGACCTGAGGAAGACGTTCGACATCCTTCGAACATTTGGCATGAAACTTAACCCGAAGAACTACATATTCAGAGTCAGATTAGGCAAATTTCTTGGCTTCATGATCAGCAACCGGGGGATAGAGGCTAATCTAGACAAGATCCAGGCCATATTAGATATGAAGCTACCCTGTAACATCAAAGAGGTCTAATGACTAACTGGATGCATTGCGGCTCTGGGACAGTTCATGCCCCGATTCCCCAATAAATGCCAGCCTTTTTTCCGCGTCCTATGGAGGTGCGCCAACTTCGTTTGGGACCAGAAAGCCGACGAGGCCTTCCGAGCACTAAAGACGTACTTGGCTCACCTACGTAGGATAGCCAGCGTGCTCCCGGGGAAGACGCTCCTTCTCTATTTGGCCGTCTCAGAGCAGCCCATAACCGTCGACCCTAGTAGTGGAAAAGGCCAAGGAACAAATCCCGGTTTATTATGTAAGCCATGCCCTAGTGGGAGCCGATGTGAATTATCCTTTGATCGAGAAGTTTGCTCATATGCTTGTTATGGCTAGCCTGAAGTTACGACCCTACTTCGAAGCATATAAGGTGACCGTCCTCATCGACCAGCCCAAGAAGAATGACCTTCAATGATTGGATGCTTCTGCATGGCTCCTGAAGTGGGCAGTAGAGCTATCACAGTACGATCTTGTCTTTGAGATTCGGCGGGCCATTAAAGCTTAAGCTCTAGCAGGCTTCTTGGCCGAGAGCTCCAACCTCGTCGTAGATGATGATCCCTCTACTCCCTCTTGGAACCTTTACGTGCATGGTTCGTCCACCAAGGATGGGAGCGGGGTCGGCCTGATCATTGAGAGCCCCCGAGGGGAACAGTATGAACATGCCTTAAAGTTTATGTTCAAGACATCGAATAATGAGGCTGAGTACAAAGCACTAATCATAGGAGTGGAGTTATGTTACACCGCGGGGGGTGACTTGGTCTGAGCGTTTTTGGATTCTTAGCTCATGGTTAGCCAACTCAATGGAGAATACGAAGTGAAGGAAGATACTATGGAGGCTTACGTCCGCCGGGCACATAAGGCCACTAAGCTGTTAAAACACTTCTTAATCACTCACATGCTGTGATCCAAGAATCGACAGTCAACGCGTTGTCTAAACTTGCTAGCTCTTCTGAGGACGGGAAGCTAAACACATTTAATGGGAAACTCTAACGGAGCAAAGTATTAACCCTCACGAAGTGCTTTGGTTGGACAAGAGCTCAACATGGATGGATCCCATATGTACGTACCTGGCCGACAGCACGTTACTCTCGGACCACAAGAAGGCCGACTGTGTGAAGAGACGGGCGAATTGGTTCATACTATACGACGGGATCCCATACAAGTGGTCTTTCGCTTGGCACATCTGCGCTGCATAACCCTAGAGATGGAGAAGAAGATATTGGAGGAGCTGTACGAGGGGGTGTACAGTTCCCACATTGGGGGTCGTGCTTTTGTAGTTATGGCAATACGAACCGGCCATTACTGGCTGAGCTTGCGGGAAGATGCTATGAACTTAGCTCGCACTTGCGACAAGTGTCAAAAATTTGCTCCAATTTGACGGCTGCCCACCACCCCTCTGACACCTATTGTCAGCCCTTTACAATTTGCTACGTGGGGCATGGATATACTTGGGCCCTTCCCCAAAGCCACGGGTCAGCATAAGTACCTTTTTATCACGGTGGACTATTTTACAAAGTGGATAGAAGTAGAGACCGTCGCCTCCATCACTGCGGCTGAGGTTCGAAAGTTCATCTGGAAGAACATCATTAGTCACTTTGGCGTCCCCTGTGCAATGATCTTCGACAACAGGTGTCAGTTTGATACTATCAAGGTCACAGATTACCTGAGCACCTTGGCTGTCAGGCTTGGTTCACAGCTGTTACCCATCCTCAGGCCAACGGCCGTGCCGAAGCAGCTAGCAAGGTCATCCTTCATGGCTTACAGAAAAAACTGGACCACTAAAAAGACCGCAATGGCGGAAACGCCATTCATGTTGGCGTATGGGTCAGAAGTTGTTCTGCCTGTTGAAGTCAAGCTTCACACCCACTGCCTTACCACATTCCAGGAAGAGCTAAACAATGCTACGCTCCGAGAAGCATTGGACCTCCTACCCTCAGTTCGAGGAGATGCCCTCCTTTGCGAGGCACTCTACAACCTCCGCATCGCATGCCTCTATGACCATGCTGTCAAATGCTACCCATCAATGTAGTAGACTTCGTCTTTCATCGTAATGAGGCTACAGCCTGCGCAGGAGAACACGACAAGCTAACAGCGAATTGGGAAGGACCGTATAGGGTCATTGCCCAGATATGACCGGGAACATATCGTCTAAAGACCCCGGTCGCTATACATTCAACCCCAATGGGGGCTAAGGGTTATTAAGCATGGCCTCATGGCCGATCACTGTACCTTTAGCCCCAATGGGGGCTAAGGGTCATTAAGTATAGCCTAACGACTGGTCGCTATACTTTTAGCCCCAATGGGGGCTATGAGTCCTTAAGCACGACCTTATAGCCAGTCGCTATGCTTTGAGCCCCAATGGGAGCTAAGGGTCATTAAGCATGGTCTCAGGGCCAGTCGCTACACTTTTAGCCTTAATGGGGGCTGAAGATCTTTACGCACGGCCTCATGGCCGGTCACGACACCCTTAGCTCCAATAGGGGCTAACGGTACTCAAGCACGGCCTCATGGCTAATCGTTATACTATTAGCCCCATTAGGGGCTAAGGGTCCTTAGTCCCATCCCCTACTTGTCGATTCACTCAGGGGCCATCATCTTATAGAGCATAAGCGAATTAGAAAGGCAAATGCAAAGAGAAGCAAATAAACAAGAATAAGCAAAACAACAAGTAGAAAGGTAAGTGATAAAGAGAAGGCTTCATGCAAAAAAAACTTAGAAACTTTTCATTGATTGAATGAGAGAAGGAGTACAAGCACCAATAGTTAGAAAGGAAGACAAAAAGAAGTAGACCAAAACCCTAGGGGCCCTAGACTTCGAGGTCTTTATCATGATCACTACCCTTGCTCGCCCCGGCTCTGTCACCTTCGTGGTCAAGTGTCGAGGCTTCGGCATCCAGAGGCGTGGTCTCCTCATCGTCCAGGCCACCATCGATAATGGCAGAAGGATTAAACTCCACCAACTTAGCATCCTAACCCTCAGCTCGGGCCTGGTGGTGACCTTCTATATACTTAATGTATGCTTAAAAATAGCCTTCTATGCGGAAGGCGTTAGTGGCTAAGGTCAGCAGGAGCTCCTGAAAGAACTCGGCGCTCTGGTCATAGCCCCGACGATAGCTCTGGTCCTTTTCCTTGGTCGATTTCTCGGCCTCGGCCTCTGCTTTGCAGTGAGCCTCCTCTAGCTGGCGCTCCAAATATTTCTCTCTCGGCCTCCAGGGCCTCCTTCTCTCTCCTCAGCTTCTCCAGGCGATGCTTGTACTTAGCCGCCGCCTCTTCTAACCTTTAGCGCTCGGTCTGAAGGTCGCTAATTTGCCCGAGCAAGAGGGCATCCGAGCTCTCGAGGTCGTAGATCGACGTCTCCAGAGTAGAAACGGACGACCTCAACCTTGCCAACTTCAGTGCTCGGGCAAGGGCCTAGAGAAAGCTCGACACGTTCAGATAAAGAAGGGCAAATGCAACTAGCATAAATGACGTGGACTTAGTGTTACCTCACCAGTGGCCACTTCCTCCTCATCAACCGCGGACAGTCCACCAGAGTCAGCCGGTGCCAACGACCATCACCTGGCTAATTTCTCTACTAAGGTACGCTTGGCAGAGGCATCGACCACCAGGAAGTCCGCGAATGGAATCCGAGTGTGCATTGAAGGCTCTCCTGCGGCTTGCGGTAAGGACCGCTGATCTCCTGGGGACCCGCCGGTAGCAGGCGACCCTCTCCCGTCATCAGAGGCTCGGTGGCCTCTAGACCGTGGATGCTGGTCAACCCCCTCGACTCCTTTGGTCTTGGACGAAGGAGCCCCGGCTCTCAAGGGGGTGGGAGTAGATGTCGCAGTAGCATCCTGCCCTACCCTCGGACCACGGTTGTTCGCAGGAACCCAAGTGAGCGAGGCTCAGGGATCCCACCATAGTTTTCTTACCGCAGGGTGCCAGCGACTGGGACTGAAAGTAGGAAAAACCAATGAGCAATTTCCACTCAGCAAAGGGCTATAAAGAAAAACAGTAGGAGGATCAGTATCCAAACCTTCTTGGCTTGGATCTTTATGCTCCTGCGCCACTCTTCCTCATGAACCTGCTTTGCCTCAGCAGCAATCTGCTTTGCCATGGCATCCCCGAATTTAAGGGCGACAGTTTCTCCGGCGCTTGTTCTGCACAAGACAAAAGAGAGTCAAGTTAGAGCTAAAAGAAAAGCCTACATACAAGAGGAGCGTCAAGTAACCTTAGAAAAATTTTTAAGGATAAGTAGGCCTATGGCAGCCAAGAAAAAGTCGTTAGCAAAATATTTCAGCTTAAAAAGCCAATTCATTGGCTCTCTGTCACTTAATTTGCTCCGTTTTTGCTCAGGCCCTTTCTAGGCATCCACTACCCAAGCCATAAAAGAAGGAATCAGCCTAGGACGCTCATCTTCTCAGACATAAAAATGGAAGTATCGAGCCGTCCATTTCTCAGCATTGGTCGGCTCCCCATACGGATTACGGACCGGCTTCCCCTCATTTTAATTGGGCAGATCTCCCCAACCCATTTCTTAGCGCACAAACAGGAAGTTGTACTTCTAATTTTTATCCTTGAACTTCTTCTCGATGGCCGTCATAAAGCCCTTCTTATTATTAAAACAATACTGCCTGAGGTCCCCGGTCTCTCAGGGAGCCCGTTGGACCGTATGGACTTGAGCGCGCGCGGCCAGTACAGGTCAACCCATACAACTCACACGTCACCGTGAACGAGCATATATTGTGCCAAGACGTGGGTACAATCTGTACAGGGGCCAGCTCATACTTATTTAAGATGTCCATGATCACCGGGTGGAACGGAAACCTCACGCCATAGGAAAAGGCCGCAGGCAGGAGGTACTTATCCTCTAATGTCGGCCTCTTCAGAGAAGCCATGACTTTATGGTTAGAGAAGTGGGTGCTCAGCCCATCTTGTATATCTGAACGCATGGGAGCCCTGGGGAAGACAATCCCATCTGCCTTCCTAGACTGACTCTTCCTGAGTACAACCTCTCTTGTTCAGCATAACCCTTCCTGAGCTAGTTGTTTCCCCCTCTGAGGAAGAGCTAGTGTTGGTAGACTCAACCTCAACCTCAACGCTCGACCTATGGGAGCCAAAGGAAGAGCAAGAATTACCTTCGGAGGTTCCCTTGGCCAGAGGCTCATCGGGACTCCTCAACCTAGCGGTCGTATTGATCTTGGCCATCCGGCGTTCCTGAAAGTCAAGCATATGGTCAACCACCACATCAATTTTCTAGGCGTAAACGACATCCTCCTCAATACTGAGGTGCTAGGAGTAGAAGAATACTTGCAGCTGGACCACAAGGAGTGCTGGGCCCATGAATTGGCATGGCATAGGGGATTTTCTTTGGTTCCCTAAGCTGATTCTTTGAGGGAATGTGTTCGACCACCCAGCCATCAATTAGGGCCGGAAGGCTCAGAAATTAAGGGTGGCGGCCCTCTGTTTGGGGGTCGACCGACCTCTCAGGGACGTTCCTACTCGACGAACTGGATGAAGACATATTTACACAAATACAATACAGAGGCTGACTCCTTTTAGGGAGGCGCGAGAAACGAACCTGGGAAGGATGAGAAAGTTGATGGAGAAATTGAAGACTGAGATGAAGATACACATGAGCCCTTTGAAGATTCAAAGGGAAAGGTTGAAGGCGCTACAGTAAATTTGAACACAACCTAAGGGAGAGGCAAAACTTCTCTCTCTAGAACTTCACTTCTCTCTCTAAAAGGATTTTTGAGAGCACGATGAAATAACCCTCCCCAAAGAACCCGACTTCTCTTATATAGGTGAAGTAAGGGAGAGGAGGAATGGAGGCGCTCTTGCCTAGACGCTCAAGCGGACGTAACACTGCTCAAACCCCGCCACGTGGCACCCCAGCGCCACGTAACCACCTAATAGCTAAGGAACTGTTCCTCGCAGCTACGATTAGGTCGCTCCTAGCCCTAGGGTTGGTCGCTACACTCTTACCTCCAATGGGGGCTATGGGTCACTAAGCACATACTTTGGGCCGGTCGCTACACTTTTAGCCCCAACGGGAGCTAAGGGTCCTTAAGCACGGCCTCATGGCCGGTCGCTATGCCTTTTAGCCCCGACAGGGGCTAAGGCTCCTAAATCTCAGCCTCAAGGCCGGCTGTTATACCCCCACCCTAATGGGGGGCTAAGGATTCTACAGGTCGGCCTCAATGCCGATCGTTACACACTTTCCCCAATGGGGGGCTAAGGGTCCCAACAACTCGGCCTCAAGGTCGATCGTCACACCTTCAACCCAAATGGGGGGCTAAGAGTCCTTACGTTCGGCCTTAGGGCCGAGCGCTACACCTTTAACCCCAATGGGGGCCAAGGGTCCTACAGCTCGGCCCCAGGGTTGGTCGCGGCCCATCTGGCCCCATTAAGGGCCAAGGGTCCTTTCGCTCGGCCTCATGGCCGGGCACTACGGCTTTAACCCCAATGGGGGCTAACGGTTCTACAGCTCGGCCATAGGGCCAATCGGTACACCTTCAGCCCCAAAGGGGGCTAAGGGCCCTGAAGCACAACCGCAGGATGTGCACTACGCCTCTACTCCTCTAAAAGAGATTGGCGGCCCTCGGGCATAGCCTAGGGGACTAATCACAAAGTTCAGATAGGAATGTCATGCAAAAAAGAACGCGAGAGTGGTAAAGAGATACTAGGTTCGTACGAAATGGGGAATTTCTCATTATAAACGTGCTTTTACAAAAATCAAGATCCTGAAGCCTACTCCTCATCACTAGAAGGGAGAAGGGCATCACTTGACCCCGAGCTTTCTTCTTGGCAGCTCACCGAGCCGGGATTGGCCTTGGGGTGAGCGAGCCTCTGGCTGTGCGCTCTTCAAAGAGCTTCCTTCTTTGTCTTCAACAAAGATTCAAAAACACCCTAGTTCAGCCACTCCAAGACTGGCGTCAAGGTGTCAGCCATGATCACACACGAGACTCCCAGCGCCACGACATCGTTGAGCACTATTGCGTAAAAGACGACTTGGGTCAGCTCAGGAATGTGCGAGTCCCAGGCAGACGCCTCAACCACTTCAAGGTTGAAGTGGGGGCAAAGGTCGCAGTAGTCCTCAAGAAGCGACTGAGGAGGACGAACGAGTTCCCTTAAGCACCACATGAAAGTTGTCCTAACATAATCAGCTGCCTGCTTGGTGTTGAGGAACTAAGGAAACACCATGGTGCAAAATCGGGAGTTAGATTCTCTCTATATCACACTCACTCTGTCTCTCTCTATAAAAGATAAGGAGGCTGGTCAAAGTGATCCCCCATATGATGAACCGCTCTGTCTTTATAGAAGAAGGAAGGAAGAGTAAAGGACAGCACGCCCCTTGAGAAGATGGTAAAATCGAGGCATGACTTCGCTCACGCCACATGGCACCTACGTAATTCAAGACCACCTCAACGTTCCCAACCTCAAAGGGGAACCTGCGAAGGAAGAGTAAAGGATAGCACGCCCCTTGAGAAGGTGGTAAAATCGAGGCATGACTTTGCTCACGCCACATGGCACCTATGTAATTCAAGACCACCTCAACGTTCCCAACCTCAAAGGGGAACCCGCGAACCTACGGTGCGGTTCGCAGGCCGATCGATCTCTGGTCCCACGTCCCAAGGCTGGCCACTCAGGCTGCAAGCGTGGACCAAGGGATGCGGACTGCACCCCTAACCCCCAATGGGGACCTAGGGCTCGATAGATGCAAAAGTTGAGCACTACAGCTATGAGACAAAGCTAATTGTGAACAAGCATGAAAGCTTTTGTAGAGAAATCAAGCCCCCCATGGAGAGAGGCAACATTTTATTATCACTACAAATGACGGTAAACCAACCTTACAAGGACAAAAAGTGTGACGAAGGAACGAGCAACAAAGGAACCCTATGGCTAATCATCACTAGAAGGGGGTGGGGGGCCACTCGCGGGCCTGAGGCTGACCTTCAGAGGGACTCGTTGGCGGAGCTGCGCATCCAAGAGGGCACGCTTGCTAACGCTAAGCCAGGATTCGAAAGTAGTCCACCGTAAGCCTTTGTAGGTCGACTTCAAGCCCCCAGCCATGTCCCTACTCACCACGGATAGCTCCACAACGTCGTTAAGAAGCATTGTATAGAAAGTGGCCTGCACAATCTCTGGGATGTTAAAGTCACACACCGCCTCCTCCGCATCGAACAAGGTGAAGCTCAGATATAGGTCTCGGTAATCTTCTGAGAGCGGACGAGGAGGACGCGAGGCCCTCCTCAGATGCCACTTGAAAGTCTCCCTAACGTGATCTGCCATCTCCTCAGTATCACAAAAGGGGAGAAAGGCCATAATGGGGAAGACAAGCTGAGACTCTCTCTCTAGAACTCTTATCTCTCTCTTTAAAAAGATTCAAGAGCATCCTCAAGTGACTTTTCTTAGGGATTCCAGCTCTATCTTTATAGAGGGGAATAAAACGGGCTAAAAGGGGACCAAATATTCCCAAAATACCCCGAAACCAATGCACTACTTCGCTTACACCACGTGCTGATAGATTACCGAGTATCTGGCATAGACGTTGCTATCACAAAGGCTCACAACCCTAGAGAAGGGCCTTGGGGCCATCCATTCAGGTCATAGACTCGAGGACCGAGCTCCAAAAAGTTATATAATCAGGCCTCGGTAACAGGGCCACCTGCTCAATGAAGGCAAGCAAAAACGCAAGAGTAAAGGCAAGGCTCTCGAAAATAAGGCCATCGTTTTATTATAAGCGTTCATGGAGTATTTAAAAAAATAGAAAAAATATGACACACAGAATGCACGTCCTAAAGGTCATTGCTAGCCAAGCCTCACTCCTCGCTGCCATCACTGGAGAGGGGAGTTTAGTCGTCTAAGCAGGAGCTCTCCTCCTACTCCGAGTCGCTGAGTGCCTCCCGTCGACAGGCCCCCAAGATCCTACCCCTATTGCGCCCTACACATGGTGCTCCACCGCAACTCTGTGAGGGCCGACTCCATTATCTCGATCGTCCACCCACATAGAATACTGAGTTTCATGGCGCCATTAAGGAGCATCTCAAGGAATACCACTTGGGGTAACTCGGGGACCTCGTAATTCCGGGCATATTTCTCAGCCTCAACTAGGACAAAATCCAAGCATAGCTCCTTATAACCGGATGGCAGTTGCAGAGGAGGAAACACTACCTCCCTACGGTACCACTTAAAATTACCCAGAATGTAGAGGGCCATCTCGTCCATCATCAATGAGCGGGGGAACCCCATCTTAGAAGGGAAGAAACTTTGGTGCAAGGGAAATCCGCAAGCACGGTACTAAGTGGGGCTCCAAGACAACCCTCTTTTATACCCCAAAGTTGACGAGTTCTTGTACCACCGGCTAGCCTCGGAAACCCAAGCATAGCACTAGCCGATAGCCAGGCGTCAGATCAGGAAGGGTAACTGGCCAAAGATAGGCCATTTTTCGAAGACCCATCGACTTCCATTACGTAGGTGTACTCCACATTTCATCTGACTACCCAGGCAGGCCTATGTGTAGGTAAAATGTGAGGGGTTAAATGATCTGAAAAATATGATTTTTCTAGGAAGGCCCTTGGATCCCTAATCACAAAACAGGCCCAACTAGGCATAGTGGGCCATAGCAGGACCCTTGCGGCTTCCACCAGAGGCCCAAATGGAGCAAGCAGATGGTACCCCACTTTGGGGGTCTTCCAACATGCAATTACCATCCTACCTTTCACCACAGGAGTTATAAATACTCACCTACCCACCTTGGAAAAGGGATTAGCACTCTGACATAATTTCCTTCACATTCTCTCTCTTTACTGCATTTATCTCCCTCTTGGACACTCCTTTGACTTGACCATCGAAGAGGCGTTCCCCGGACCACAACTTGGGGGTGCCTTTTTGTAGGTTCGGCTTTGGAGGAGAGGACCGTCAGTTGATCTGCATGCGCCATCACGTAAGCCCGAACTCTCGTCCCACGTTATCTCCAGCAAAGCACAGGAAGTTCCCGAAACAGAAAAAAATTAAAAAGAGGGGGGTGAAAAAGCGAAAGATTTCATCGCCATTCATTGAGGTCTAAATATAATTTCTGGGTACTTTAAAGCTAGAGTAGAAGTGATCAAAATGTTTGGATATTGATTCCAAAACAAGGAATTGGCTCGACCGATTTTAGTTACAGTTCTTAAAAAGATACCTGGAATCAAAACTGGAAAGCCTGGACCCAATTGATTAGTGAAAAGTAAAAATTTATTGGTCCCCTTCTTTTCTTTCCCTTTTTTAATAATTTCTTTTTTAAAAATTAAAGGTCCTATATTTTAAACAAAAGCTAATCACTATGTCCTCATCTTCGCATGCTAAGATAAAATATACCCCAAAATGAATAAAATACACCCTAGAATGGTAAAAATATTAAATTTTCTATAGCTAAAGTTGTTATATTAGGTCTGACAGTTTCAAAAATTTAGTTCCCAAAATGTTAGGAACTGGTTTGAACGGTTCTAGATCCTGTTTCAATAACTTTAAACAAGTTTCCGAAACTGCTCTCCCCTACATTCACCTGCATTGTCCGATTTTTATTTGCCGAAAAAATGAGGGAAATAAATGTGAAAGGATTTATTTTTAATAACTCTCCCTGTTTGTCTAGATCCTCCCACTGCTATATCTAAACAGGATGAGTGAACAAGGGCTTGTCGAAGTTGGCATCAATAAACCTGAAATAACGTCACCTCCGGCTATGAATTTTTCAGGTGTATTAAGTTTTGTCGTGGAGTTGGTGTTAGGCTTCAATGGACATTTTGGCTTTGATTTATCTCCTCTACCCTCCCCTAGCCCATTCCAGCCCTTATTAGATAGCCTTATATAGAGTTCTTGCTAAAAACTGGTATCAAACTTTTCAAAATATTCAAATATGCCACTTTACTTTTTTTTTTTGAGTCAAAAATGTCACTGAACTTACTTAAAAAGATAAAACAATACCACTTAACTGTTGAAAATGACTAAAAAATGGCCTTATCATAATGATATTTTTGAACATTTTGGAAAGTTTAATGATATTTTTAACAGAAAAAAAGTTGAGTGGTATTCATAAATATTTTGAAAAGCTTAGTGGTATTTTTTAGCAAAAATTATAGGCCTAGAGGGAGTGGACATTTACTTTTATTTTAAAAGAAAAATCCACACTAGGTTAACATAAGTCCCATCTCTTCCCTTTGCTTCCCCTTCGCTACCTACCCCTCTCTTCCCTTCTCCTTCCCCTCCCCCGCTCTACCCTTGATCTTAAAAAAAGGATTAATTTACCTAAATATTTTTCATGAGGGGAAAAAGGTACCACGGGAGTAAACAATTGGTATTAATAATATGCTAGTCTTAGGTATATAGACTTTGGTTGTCTATCATATATAGTTATATTTTTGTATTCTCTAAAATCTATCCTCTATTTTTACAATCTATTCTTGAAAACAAAAACTATTTTCCTCTTAAAAAATGTGTTAGCTCACGTAGATATATTGTAAGAATCCAAAATTCTCGATTCTAATTTAGTGTTAGCATCATATAGTTTCTTTGAAAAAAACGTACAATAATTTTCCAACTGCGATTTGTTTAGAATATGTATCATAATTATTTTCCATTTTTGAGTTAATGTTTTTATTTACAATTTTTCAATTTAATTTCCTTGTCTTAGAACAAATCTAAGTTATTAAAAATGCAAATTACCTGATAAATTGTCATTCTTAGATGTTCATATTGATTATTTTCTTAATATTTTCAAGTTACTAACTCATCGGGAATTGTTGAAAAGAAATCTAAATTTCTATTTTCCTCATCTTTCTTATTTAACACCTTATAAAGTACTGATTATTTTCTCACATAAATATTTTACATTAAAACCTTTAAATTTATTATTCTTTTGTGTACCATTATTTGCACAATGATGGAGGTCCAACCCCTAACGTGATCCATAGCCATCAAGGGAGCCCAAAAGGTCCAAACCTCATGTCCAAGATGCAAGAAATCAGCCTAAGGGAGCAAGGAAGCTATTTCCTCAAAACTGGAATTTCAGGCGTGCACAAACCCGGTTTTGTGCACGTTATTTCTTAAACCTCCCAAGGCTAAAGTGGGGTTGCAGGAAGCCTAAGTTTAAGTTCAAGATGTGCTCTTTCCATCAAGACCTCTTGCAAGTCATTTGGAGTTCATTTGATACCTCAAAACTCCAAGCAAAGTCAATCACTATGTTCTGGCGCTGAACTGGACAGGGCTGAAACAAGAGGCTGTTTGGTGGCCCATTTCTCCTCTATTTGGGTTGAAACTTTTATGGCTTGAAAGTACTTTAAAAATATTATCAAGTGACCATAAAAAAACCTCAGCCAAATTACACTCAAGAGGAGCTATTAACCACCAAAACAAGGGAAGAAATACCCTTTTAACCGGTCCAAGCCAGCCGGGTACAAGAGAGAGTGGTGAGGTGTTTTTGTTGCTCTAACCCATGCTTAGCCACTTGCAAGAGTCATAATGAAGGGTACTTAGCTGCCAAGAAGCTTCCATTCACCCCTTGGCCGACACATCATCCTCAAGATTAGCATTGAAGAGGTGTCAAGTGGAGGATGCATCTACCTATTTTTGCTTTGATGTGATCTATGTATTTTTGCCTAGTTTAGCTTATAGTGCAACCTAGGGCCTATGCTTTGTACTTGGAACTTTTGTATTAATGCCCTCTCACCCCCTTTGGCCGGCCACTTATGTTGAATATTGAATGAAAGTTGAGCTTTTGCTCCTTTGAATCCTCAAACTCTCTCCTAGCTTATCTCATCTCTTGGCCAAGTTGAGTGGTGATCTAGTAGAGTCTTAACTTCCTTCTTGGTGGTGTTTCTGTATCCAAGAGGTTGTTAAGGGCCCTAACATCAAACCTTGGTGGTGTTTCTGTATCCAAGGTCGGTGTTAGTTCCGTTCTATCATCTCCAAATCAAGGTGAGTTTGTGGATTCAAAGTTGCCTTGTTGTTACCTTCCATTGCATTCACTCCATCCCCTTTCCTATCCTCTTGGTTGCCCCTTGAGGATACATCATATTTGGTATCAGAGCTAAGGCTTCCCTAGGCCTAAGCTTGTTGCCCAACATCCTTCCAAACACCCAAACACATTCCCCCTCAAAAACACCAAACCGTGCTCCACGGTTTTCCACTGCCCAGAAAAGCGGCACGGTCAGCCCGTGCCAAAGAGCACGACCGTGCCACCTTCACAATCCAGCTACACTTGCTTTTCACCCACAAGTCAGTACTTCAGCACGCCCACACCGTGCCATGTTGCACGACCGTGCCACCCCTATTCCAGCAACATCTCAATTTCACCCCCGTCCAGAGCCAGAGCACGGTCACACCGTGCCTCACCGCACACCCGTGCCGCATCCCAGCCGTGAGGTTCCTCCTGGTTTCAACGTGAGCACTACTAGCATGACCGTGGAAGAAAAGTTTGAGGCTCTCATGAGAAATTATGAGGCCTTGAGGCTTCAAAATGAGGAGATCAAAGGTCAGAACGAGTATTTGAGGCGACAACTTGGAGACTCCTTGACACAAAAGCGCAAGGAGATTAAAAGTTCCCGATCTTCTAACTCCTCCGACTCCGAGCCGGAAGTAAGAGAGGCCCCACCCTTGAGTTCATCAAGTGAAGAGGAGGCTTACGGAAGATCAAGAAGAGGAAGGCGAACAACCTCTCACCAAGGAGACATCCGCGTGGAAATTCCGGAGTTTGAAGGGAAGTTAGACCCCGATGAGTTCCTAGAATGGTTGTAAACTGTCGAGAGGATCTTCGACTACAAAGAGATATCCGAGGGAAATAAGGTAAAACTTGTGGCCCTTAAACTTCGTAAATACGCTTCTCTTTGGTGGTCCAACCTTTGTGCAAAGAGAGTTAGGCAAGGGAAGGGAAAGATTCGAACATGGGAGAAGATGAAAGCCAAACTCAAAGCCCGTTTCTTACCCCCATCTTACCTACAAGACAACTACTCCCAACTTCACAATCTTACCCAAGGGAACTTGAGTGTTGAGGAGTACACTAGGGAATTTGAGAAGTTGATAATCAAGTGTGATTTGAGGGAGCCCGAAGAGCAAACCATAGTGAGGTATTTGGGTGGGTTAGATCCTAGATATGCTCATGTGGTGGAGTTGCAACAATACACCACTTTTGATGAGGTGTGTGTCTTAGCCCACAAAGTTGAACAACAAAGGAAATCCAAGCTCTACAAAAGAGAACCTCCCAAACCCTTTCCCAAGAGCCAACCTTTCAACAAGGGGAGCTCTTATCCACCTCCCAAGCCTACGGTTGCTACACCCTCACCTCCACAAAAGAATCAAACTCCACAAAAAGGTTCACCACCCCAAAACCGTCCCAACCCTAAGCCAAATGACCAAAGGAGATGTTTCAAATGTCAAGGTCTTGGGCACATTGCTTCGGAGTGTCCAAATAGGAGGATTATTACCTTGGCCGAATGGGATGAGAAGAGGGAAGAAGAGGGAGTAGAGGAGGAGGAGAGAGAAGGTGTGTATTACATGGAGGAACAAGAAGAAGTGATTGAGGAAGCGGATGAAGGAGAGTTGCTTGTATTGAGGAGAGCTTTAAGTGCAAAAAGGGGAGAACTTGAAGAGCAAAGGGAGAACATCTTTCATACAAGATGTACTATTCGAAGCAAAGTATGTTCCCTCATCATTGATGGAGGGAGTTGTGCAAATGTGGCCTCCGCGACTATGGTGGAGAAGCTTGGCCTTCAAGCTTCGGCTCATCCTCACCCCTACAACATCCAATGGCTAAATCAAGGTAAAGGGTTGCAAGTTAATTCAAGGTGCTTGATTTCATTTTCAATTGGGAAGCACTATCTTGATGAATTGTGGTGTGATATCATCCCCATGGATGCATGTCACCTTTTGTTGGGGAGACCTTGGTTGTTTGATCGGAAGGTCATACATGATGGCTATCTAAACACCTACACCTTCCACAAAGATGGGAAGAAGATCACCCTTGCCCCATTAAGCCCTTCCCAACTCCACAAAAGTAAGCCCCAACCAAGCCATGACCATTCGGACATGCTTCTAGCCGTGAGTGAGCCTCTCCTTAAGGCTTCTCACCATGAATTCAAGGCCTTTAAGGAGTGGATCCTAGCCTCTCTTGAAGAAGCCGAAACCCCCACACCGTCACATCCCCTAGCCATTTCCCTCCTTGAGCAATTTAGCCATGTCTTCCCCGAAGAAATACCCCCCGGCTTACCACCACAAAGAACCATTCAACACCATATTGATCTCATACCCGGTTCCATTCTCCCTAACAAACCGGCTTACCGGACAAACCCCAAGGAAACCATGGAGATCCAAAGGCAAGTTGATGAGCTTATGGATAAGGGGTTGATTAGAGAGAGCTTGAGCCCTTGTGCGGTTCCGGCCCTCCTTGTGCCAAAGAAAGATGGGAGCATGCGTATGTGTGTTGATAGTCGGGCAATCAACAAGATAACCATCAAGTATAGATATCCAATTCCCCGCCTTGAGGATATGCTTGATGAGTTATATGGTTCTAGTGTGTTCTCTAAGGTGGATTTGAGAAGTGGTTACTACCAAATCCGCATTAGAGAGGGAGATGAATGGAAGACGGCCTTCAAAACCAAAGGAGGCTTGTATAAGTGGCTAGTCATGCCATTCGGATTGTCAAATGCTCCAAGTACCTTCATGCGGCTTATGAACCAAGTGTTCCGACCCTTTATTGGCAAATTCGTTGTGGTGTATTTTGATGACATCCTCATCTATAGCAAGAATGAAGAAGAGCACCTTCAACATCTCACCCAAGTCATGAAGGTCCTAGAAGAAGAAAAGCTCTATGGTAACCTCAAAAAGTGCACCTTTTTCACTCATGAGGTGACCTTCCTTGGTTACATTGTTACAAATGAAGGTATCAAGGTTGATGAGAGTAAGGTGGAAGCCATTCGGTCTTGGCCAATCCCAAAGAGCATTCATGATGTGCGAAGTTTCCATGGGCTTGCCTCATTCTATAGGCGGTTCATTAGAAACTTTAGCACCATTATGGCCCCTATGACCGAGGTTATCAAAGGCACATCATTCAAGTGGACTCCCAAAGCCCAAGAAGCCTTTGAAACCATCAAGTCCAAGCTCACCCAAGCACCGGTCCTTGCCTTGCCATGCTTTGAAAAGGTGTTTGAGGTAGAGTGTGATGCCTCGGGAGTTGGCATTGGAGGAGTCCTCACTCAAGAAGGGCGGCCCTTAGCCTTCTTTAGTGAGAAGCTTTGTGACTCAAGGAGAAAGTACTCCACTTATGATAAGGAGTTCTATGCAATAGTAAGGTGCCTTGAGCATTGGAATCATTACTTGGTGGCTAGTGAGTTCATCTTGCACTCCGATCATGAAGCCTTGAAATACATTCAAGGGCAACATAAGCTTAACTCACGGCATGCCAAGTGGGTGGAGTTCCTCCAATCTTTTAACTTCACCATCAAGCACAAATCCGGAAAGCTTAATCAAGGAGCCGATGCCTTGTCAAGGAGGCACTTACTTCTATTCCAACTTGATGCTTGCATCCTTGGCTTTGAGCACTTGAAGTCCCTATATGAGAATGATGAAGAATTGGGAGAGCTCTACAAAGAATGCCTTCGGCACCCTAAAGGTGATTTCCTTGTCTAAGATGGCTTTTTATTCAAGGGTTCAAGATTATGTGTGCCTAAGTGTGGCACGAGAGAGTTGCTCATTCGTGAGGTCCATGGTGGATCTTTAGCCGGTCACTTTGGAGAAAACAAGACCCTTACGATGTTAAGGGAACATTATTATTGGCCGAGTATGAGCAAAGATGTCCAAGATGTGTTGAAGAGATGTGCAACTTGCCAAGTTGCCAAGAGTCACCTCCTACCCCACGGTCTCTACACACCCCTACCCCACTCCCAATCATCCTTGGGAAGATGTAAGCATGGACTTCATCCTTGGCCTCCCAAGGACACAAAGGGGTAAAGATTCGATCTTTGTTGTTGTTGATCGTTTCTCTAAGATGGCCCATTTCATACCTTGTACCAAGACCAATGATGCCACCCACATTGCCGAGTTATACTTCAAGGAAGTAATGAGGCTACATGGCATCCCTAGATCCATTGTTTCGGATAGGAATACCAAGTTCCTTAGCCATTTTTGGGTGACACTTTGGAAGAAGATGGGAACCAAGCTCAAGTATAGCACTTCATGCCACCCTCAAACGGATGGGCAAACCGAAGTCACCAACCGGACTTTGGGAACCCTCTTAAGAGTGCTAGTGAAATCCAACATCAAAGCTTGGGACTTAGCCTTGCCACAAGCCGAATTCGCCTTCAACAAGTCACCTAGCAAGGCCACCGGTTTATCACCATTCAAGGTAGTCTATGGGATGGATCCTTTAAGTCCCCTTGATCTTACTCCAAGAGAAATGAATGAGAAGCCTCACATGGAGGCTAGCAAACGGGTGGAGGAGATCCAAAAACTCCATGAAACCGTGAAGGCCAAGATTGAGAAGGCCAATGCCTCATACAAAGACCATGCCAACAAGCATAGAAAGAAGATGGTGTTCCACCCCGGTGATTTGGTATGGGTTCACTTAAGGAAGGAACGGTTTCCTTCTAAGAGGAAGAGCAAATTGATGCCAAGGGCCGATGGTCCTTTTGAAGTGTTGGAACGCATCAATGATAATGCATACAAGATCAATTTACCCGGTGAGTATGGAGTTTCGGCTACTTTCAACGTAGCCGACCTTAGCCCTTATGAGGAGGATGATAATCTTATCAATTTGAGGGCAAATTCTCTTCAACAAGGGGAGGATGATGGAGGTCCAACCCCTAACGTGATCCATAGCCATCAAGGGAGCCCAAAAGGTCCAAACCTCATGTCCAAGATGCAAGAAATCAGCCTAAGGGAGCAAGGAAGCTATTTCCTCAAAACTGGAATTTCAGGCGTGCACAAACCCGGTTTTGTGCACGTTATTTCTTAAACCTCCCAAGGCTAAAGTGGGGTTGCAGGAGGCCTAAGTTTAAGTTCAAGATGTGCTCTTTCCATCAAGACCTCTTGCAAGTCATTTGGAGTTCATTTGATACCTCAAAACTCCAAGCAAAGTCAATCACTATGTTCTGGCGCTGAACTGGACAGGGCTGAAACAAGAGGCTGTTTGGTGGCCCATTTCTCCTCTATTTGGGTTGAAACTTTTATGGCTTGAAAGTACTTTAAAAATATTATCAAGTGACCATAAAAAACCTCAGCCAAATTACACTCAAGAGGAGCTATTAACCACCAAAACAAGGGAAGAAATACCCTTTTAACCGGTCCAAGCCAGCCGGGTACAAGAGAGAGTGGTGAGGTGTTTTTGTTGCTCTAACCCATGCTTAGCCACTTGCAAGAGTCATAATGAAGGGTACTTAGCTGCCAAGAAGCTTCCATTCACCCCTTGGCCAACACATCATCCTCAAGATTAGCATTGAAGAGGTGTCAAGTGGAGGATGCATCTACCTATTTTTGCTTTGATGTGATCTATGTATTTTTGCCTAGTTTAGCTTATAGTGCAACCTAGGGCCTATGCTTTGTACTTAGAACTTTTGTATTAATGCCCTCTCACCCCCTTTGGCCGGTCACTCATGCTGAATATTGAATGAAAGTTGAGCTTTTGCTCCTTTGAATCCTCAAACTCTCTCCTAGCTTATCTCATCTCTTAGCCAAGTTGAGTGGTGATCTAGTAGAGTCTTAACTTCCTTCTTGGTGGTGTTTCTGTATCCAAAAGGTTGTTAAGGGCCCTAACATCAAACCTTGGTGGTGTTTCTGTATCCAAGGTCGGTGTTAGTTCCGTTCTATCATCTCCAAATCAAGGTGAGTTTGTAGATTCAAAGTTGCCTTGTTGTTACCTTCCATTGCATTCACTCCATCCCCTTTCCTATCCTCTTGGTTGCCCCTTGAGGATACATCACACAAGATTTAATAAACAAGCCAATTATTCATTTACTCTCTCAAATATTCTTACTCGTCTTGAAATCTTATTTCCTTTGATATTGTTATTTGTAATTTAAATTTTACAGAAAATATTTCATGAATTAGATGATTAACCATTTTCTTTATAAATATTTTCTTTAATAATTTCCCTTATTATTTCTAACTTTAAGATTCTTAATTAGTTTAAAATATACAAGATAATTTTAATTTCCTATTGCATTCATCAAAATGTTTCAAATTCTTATTTCCTTTATTTTTGTCATGATTACTCATTTATTGATACCCAAAAGCATTTATTTGTCCATAGTAGCAAAAAAGGGAAAAGAGGAATTAAAAAGTAGAAATTGGGAGTAAGGCGTGGCATATGATTATTGCTTAGCATTTACACCCCCGGTTATAACGATCATAATTCATCATCTTCCATCATCATCCTCATGTCATCACTGACGCCACTCATCCTTCCCAAAGTTAAGGCATCCACTTAGCAACTCGCTCTACCTTGCACTTTATGCTCTTATTTGAATAAGCTCTTAAACCTCCAAGTAATCCCACTTGGATGCAAGAGTTGTCTAAAGGAGATGTTTGTCTATTCAAGCTAGCCTATCCATCCAACAGCTCTCCGTATGTTACACCTCCAACTCTCTCCCCTAAATTAGCTCATGAAGCTCCATAAAAGTACATCTAGAAGTGAGAGCTTCAAAGGGGACAGGAGGGGTGTTCATGTAAACAACCTCCTCAAGTATGAACAATTTCCCACTTCACAACTCTTCCTTCTCCTCGTCACACCCACTAAAAGAGATCAGAAAATGTTCCTAAATTGACTTCCAAACACACTCAGCCACTCATCCATTTCTCTTCTTCTCATCATTATGCTCTCTTTTCAAGTGGCTACCTTGCTTGATAGAAAGCTTGAATTTCCAACACACCACTACTAACCAGAAACCTTCTAACATCTTATAGACCTATCCCATCTTAAACTTGATGTAACAGCCATAACAAAAACTTCCTAAGATCGCCACAAACCCATCTTTCTCTATTCCCCTATTTGGCCTGATTCTCTCTGAGCTGCCATAAAAATTGGCTAGCAAATTTAGTTGTTGGTAGATGTTCCCAATGGCTCTCTAAACATACCCCAAGTTCTTACAGTATGAAAGTAGGTATTGTCCCACATTGATAAAATTCAAAAGAATATGATAGTGAGTGTTGTCCCACATTGATAAAATTGAAGGGTTTGAGCATGTATATAAGGTTGTGAGTTACTCCACCCATTGTCAATTGGTTTTGCGCTGGAACCTCACTTGAGCTTGTATATATGACTCGTTTGTTTAAAGCCCAATTAATATTAAAAATTTAACATGGTATCAGAGAAGGTTGTTCGATCTTGATTTACCATCATCCTTGTTTGATTAAAATTATGTGCATGTGTTGGGCCTTGTTAGTAGCCCACACATGAGGGGGTGTGTTACAGTATGAAAGTAAGTATTGTCCCACATTGATAAAATTCAAAAGAACATGATAGTGAGTGTTGTCCCACATTGATAAAATTGAAGGGTTTGAGCATGTGTATAAGCTTGTAAGTTACTCTACCAATTGCCAATTAGTTTTGGGTTGGAACCTCATTTGAGCTTATATGTATGACTCTTTGTTGAAAGCCCAATTGATATACAAAATTTAACACAAGTCACCACCTCCAACCATCACCACCCAAGGCACCGTGA
The DNA here is from genome assembly GCA_029747015.1 of Carnegiea gigantea. Lineage (NCBI taxonomy): Eukaryota > Viridiplantae > Streptophyta > Magnoliopsida > Caryophyllales > Cactaceae > Carnegiea > Carnegiea gigantea. Next base: position 303,741 of record JAKOGI010000972.1, read on the forward strand.
TAGCCATCCATAAACCTCTTCCTCATTTTCTCTCTCTTCAAGTTCATCCTTTATTTGCTTGTTTCTGCTAACATTCTGATATGTATGGTGCTTGAGCACCTCCCTAAGGCCATACTAACCTAACACAACGGGCCCACGGCTGAAGAACACTAGTATGCCACGATCTCCATCTCCTTCTCTACTTAAACTATGATAATGCTGCACCCATCCAAGCTTCCAAATCAACCTTACCGTCATTTAGACACTTATGGCCTTGGAAGCTACCTAGATTCCCACACAACTCCCACTGAGCCTCCTCTCACTCTTCCTAACCAACTTAATTCAACCCTAAAACTCTAATTTTTGAATTCTAAATTATTTTTTAATTTGTAAATTTAATTACTAATTTATAAATTTTATAATCAATAATAATTATTGACTCATATTTATTATATTATTGCCTGCAACTTGGATGTAGCCAGGAGTTCCAGACAAGGTTTCTTGGAAACTAAGAAATAGTAATGCTAGTGAAAGGCATGTTTTATATGAAGTTTTACTGTTAGATTGTGTTTTATCGCATAATCAATGGACCCATTATTGCTATACCTGGTACTTGTGGCATTCGAGCTTGATTGCTCCAAGTATGCGCATGTATGAGACTTTGTCTGAGGTCATTATTGCTGTTAAACTCATTATTATTGGATCTATGCCTACTATCACTACAGGAAAACATGGCGTTCACGTCGATTAATTAGCATCGCTTTAATATTCGACTCTATTAGCATCTTCTTTTTAGTTTTAGCACCGGATAACATATTTGTCTGTAATAGCGTTCATCCAATAAGGTAAGTGTCTCCAACAAAGTCTAATTTAGCATTTGATAAATTTATCGGACGCTAATAGAGTCGAAATACAGTGGCCAGGTACTTATTCGGACGCCATTAGCATTGCATATTCATTTCGATGCTAAAAATCGGACGCCAAATAAAACAAAAGGGGGGCACTCGGATTCACTTGCTTGACCTGATTCCAAACCCTTGCCACACGCACTCTCTTTCTAGAAGCCAGCGGAAGCCCTCTGTCGCCGACAGCAGAAGTTAGCTGGCACTGCTGTCATCACTCCTGTACGTTGCTCTCTCTCTCTCTCTCTCTCTCTCTCTCTCTCTCTCTCTCTCTCTCTCTCGCTGGCTCCCTCTCACTCTCTCTCCGGATGTCTCCCGCTGTCTCAGGCGATCTCTGGCTATCTTCCTGTCTCTCTAAGAGCGCTGAAATGGGGCATTTTCAGACAGGTTGGTGGTGATTTTGGAGCAATTTAGGTGTTTTTGGGCAAGGGCCTTTGTCAACTTGGTGTCAATTTTGGTATGTTCCAGATTTCTCGGTTGTTAATTTGGGCTAAATGTGTTGTATGAATGTGTATGTTTCGATTTCCGATGAGGATCTGGTGGAAATTAGTGAGTTCATGTTTGGATCTCGATTGCCAAAATCGGTTGTTAATTCAGTTGTATGATAGCTTAAATCTAGGTTTTAAAAATGCTTCTGCTGAAATAATACATGGCTTCACTTTGGAAAAGGATGATCTTGCTTATGATAGTTGTAGAGCAGTACTCCTACCTTGACGCACTCTCAAAGGTCACAACGTTTACAAAGAAAATATGCCTTGTAATCTGATATGGCTGCAATGTAGAGTTTGAAGTCCATATTCATATATATCAAATCACATTTATATTGGACTAAAGAAAGCCAGGTTTGTCATTTTAATCTAACTGACAACTACTTTATGAAGCTTCACAATGCATGTTTAAAAGATAGTATCATAGTACATAGCAAAATATGAAGAAACACTATGTTTATCCTCGATAAAGGACATTAAGCAGAGAACAATACCAATATGTGTAGACTCATGTATTATTACATAACTATGGCATATGTAGAATATATAGACAATGCCCAACACAAAACAAATGCATTCCTTCTAAACTGCCTATGCATCTGAATACACTCTTTTGAGAGTTTATTGTGTCACTTTGTATGAGAGTTTATTGTTTATGGTGATCTAGTTTTCCATTATGTACCTAGTTAGTTATTGTTTGTAGACATCTTTACAAAGACCCTATCGGATGATTTTTTTAAATATAAAAAAGTCCAATATGTCCGTTTGTTTCTCCTAATCAAACCTAGGAGGACCAATGAAGATAGAGGGTCTACATGTAGTTGTAAATGTATTTTCTTGGGTATAAGTATATCTCTTGGGTCATAGGCTCTCTCCTTTGATAGTGCCTCACATCACTCGTTCTGTAATCACAAGGCATACTTATTCACTAGTACCTCTATGTCATGTTCAATATACATGTACAGTAGTTGTAAACATCTTTTTTTTTTGGTCCTTTCAAATAGTTTTAATGCTTCGAGTTTAATAAAATAAGTCATTATGTAATTGAAGAATAAGGATATACTTAATTTTTTATATTAATACTTATGTGTTAAATGTTTGATAGCTGGTGTACAATTCTAGGATAGGTCGTTCGTCTGTGTTTGCTCAATTTTAGGTATGTGATTTTCTTTTGACCACATAGCTTAATGGTCAATTGTTCATATGTGTGGTTTTCTATCAAAGGGCATTAATTTGAGTAGCATCAAGACCACTTGATATCATAGACATTAGGGTTTGAATGCTAATGAGGCTTGCAATTCTTGTTTTAAATTTTGGAAATGACCAATTGCACTGCTGAGTTAGGTTCTACGGGTTATGATTCCTAGGGCATGTTTTGTCAACTTATCATAAATAATTTATTGTTAATCATGCGTAACTTTTTATTATACTCATTCAAACTTGATTTTAATCGGTGACAATTTCTTTGAAAACACATATTGTTGAGCGTAACTAATATTCGTGTATGTGTTTGTCTGTGTGTGAGTGTGTGTGTGCGTTGTTCATGAATAACGAGCCTAGAAAACTCGCTTAAAAATTTTGTACATAACAGGTTACCCTGAAACGCTATACACATGCTGTAATGTGTATGGTGCTAAGGACATTCACTTGGTATGTATAAATTTTTGAATTATCCGTGTTGGACAGTTTAGAAATAATATGGTGTTAGGTTGCGTGGTTGTTAAATCTTTGCATACACTTGGCAAATTTTAGGTGGTATTTTCTCAAATGTCCTCTAGGTGCAATTGTGAAGATGAGATATGTAATGTAGTGGTGAATTGTATTCGCTTGTGCATTAGGTATTTCATCTTCATAAGTTGTACTTGGAAATCTAAGGGGAAATGCTATCGAATTTTTTCCAAAGTATACAAAGATATAATCACACGACCTAATATTATATTATTTCTAAACAGGTTTAGAACCACCTATCCCTGTAGAAGAATGCTAAGCATGCATATGTTATGAGGTATTATATAACATTTATATGCAATATCAACGATATAGTTGCGTGTTGTTTATTATTTATGTATAACTCATATAGATTAACTTATATGATAAGCATATTTAAGTGGTTTACTATTATGTTTTGCAGTAATGGGGACAAATAGAGAGTGGATGTATGAAAGATTAGGTGGAAAATATTTGAATAAAGAGTTCATTCGTATGGTAGAAAATGAGTTTATCACATTTGCTAAAGAAAAGCAAAGTTTCAAGAAGTCAAATAAGATGAGATGCCCTTGTAATTAATGCTGGAACGTACCTTATTTAGATGAGGATACTGTGAAATTACATTTATATAAGCATGGATCTCAGCTAAATTTTTTTCATTAGATTAACCATGGGAGACTTACCCGGATTTAGAGGTTAATAATAAAGGGTCATCAAATGCAGAGGTAGAACCTATTCAGGAAATGTTGATGGACGCTTTTGAGCCCATGTCTTTGAATTGGAATGATGAACATATGGCTGAAGACCTAAATGCAGAAGCAAAAAAATTCTCTGATTTGTTGGAAGCAACAAAGAAACCTTTATATGAGGGATGTGAGCTCTCTTTAATTGTCAGTGGTGTCACGACTCATAAACATCAAATGCAAGTTTAATCACCCAAATAGAGCTGTTAATAATGTGTTAACACTGATGAAAGAAATGTGTCCAGTTGACAACGAGATGACTGACACTTATTATACTGCAAAGAAGTTGCTTGCTGCTTTGCAACTTCCACACGAAAGAATTAATACTTGCCCTAATGGGTGCTTGTTGTACTGGAAAGATAACATTGACTTGGATAGATGTGAGCATTGTGGAGCTGATAGATATGGGAAGAAGACATTGAAGGGAAAAGGCATTGCGATTAAAGTACTAATATACTTTCCAATTAGGCCGAGGTTACAAAGGTTGTATGCAACTAAGAGCACAGCAGAACAAATGAAGTGGAATTATGAGAATTCACATGTAAGAGGCTTTATGGCTCATCCATGTGATAGTAAAGCATCGAAACATTTAGATGCCACTTTCAAGGAATTTGTCGTCGAACATCGGAATGTTCGATTAGGTTTGTGCACTGATGGGTTGGCCCAATTTGGTAATTTCTTATTGGCCAGTAATTGTAACTCCACATAATTTGCCACCTTGGTTATGTATGAAGAAGCAATATATATTTCTCACTTTGTTGATTCCTTGCCCAAAGATTTCAAATGGTAAGCTTGATGTTTACTTACAACCCCTCATTGAAGAATTAAAGTAGTTATGGGAAGTTGGCATCTAAATATATGATGTGTCAAAGAAGCAGAACTTCACATTAAGGGCTACAGTCTTGTGGAATATAAGTGACTTTCCAGCGTACGACATGCTTTCTGGTTGGATGACATCCAAAAAGTTAGCGTGTCCCTATTCCATGGAGAATACAAAGGCATTTAGGTTAAAACGTGGGTAGAAACATACATGGTTTGATTGTTATAGACAATTTCTTCCTAAAGACCATCCTTTCGGTCCAATAAAAGTGCTTTTTTGAAGAATAGGGTTGAACTATCACCTCCTCCTTCCCTGCTCAAAGGTGATCAAGTATGGGATCACATACATGCAATCCCTAACTCTGTTCATTACCATAGCGCAATTGATGGCTACCTTGAGTCTCACAACTGGACAAAAATGAAGCATATTCTAGGAATTGCCGTATTAAAAACACTTTCTCATACGACATAACTTAGATGTTATGCACATTGAGAAGAATGTCTTTGATCAAGTCATCAACATGATCATCGATGTAAAGGGGAAAACTAAGGATGATGCTAATGTAAGAAGAGATTTAGCCACTCACTGCAAGCGTCGAAAACTTCACATTCAAACAACTGAACATGATGATGGAGGAAGAACTGAAACTGTTCTAAATACTCCATATATTATTGGTAAAAATGAAGTTAAGGCCTTATGTGAGTGGCTAAAAGAACTGAAGCTTCCTGATGGGCATGCCAGTAACTTGAGCCGATGTGTCGATGGAAAAAAATGGAAAGTTACATAATTTGAAAAGTCATGACTGCCATGTTTTAATGGAGAGGTTATTATCTATTGCTGTGAGGGAATTACTTCCTCCAAATGTTTAGAAAGTTCTCATTGAACTTAGCCAATTCTTCAGGGATTTATGTGCAGCTAATTTAAAATGGATGATGTGCTTCGATTGGAGAGAAATGTTCCTAAAATATTATGTAAGATGGAGATGATTTTTCCTCCATCTTTCTTCAATGTAGTAGAGCATCTTCCTATGCACTTACCATATGAGGCTAAAGTGGGAGGTCCTATGCAATATAGGTAGATGTATCCATTTGAAAGGCATGTGAAATTCTCATTCACTTACTATTTAAATTTAGAAATGAAAAGTTCCTTTTGTACTTATCATCACTTAAGGTGCAGGTTTCCACATTATTTGAAGAAGAAACTTGGCAACAAAGTACGTGTTGAATCATCAATATGTGATGCATACTTAATAGAGGAGATCTCTAGCTTTTGTGCCGTATATTTTGAACAAAATGTTGACACAAAAACAAGAGATCTCGGAAGAAATGTTTGTCCTTATGTAGAGGAGAATCATGATGGACAAATTCCACACGTATTTTCCTGTAATATAGGGCATGCCCCTAGTAGGGGCATGTCAGATATCTTGACCAATGCGAGTATGATGCTGCACATACATATGTTCTTTCCAATTGTGAACTTTTAGAAGAATATGAAGGGTATGATTGTCATCATTTATGGTAACCGTGCCTCTCATTATAACTAACTAATGATAGGTAGTTTTCCTTCAATTACTTAGGCAATTTAAAGATGAAATTGTGAGATTACATCAAAATGTCAAGAAGGATGAAGTATAGAGTAAGTTTGATAAACAATTTCCAAAATGGTTTAAGAATAAGCTGAGTATATTAGAATAATGGTTCTATAAATAATTTCCTTGTTTAGATACATATGCTTGTTTCATTAATACAGATTTTTTAATGTATAGGTTTTCAGTTCAAACGACAAGGATGAAGTCATTATAAGTTGGGCGCATGGTCCAAAAAAAGACCTGCAGACTTGGAATCACTACTACATAAATAACTGCAACTTTCATTCATATAAATATAGTCAAAATAAGATAAATACGAATTATGATGTATCTGTGAAAGGGGTGGACGGAATTGATTATCTTGGCATTCTACAAGAGCTCATCGAGTTGTAGTATGTTGCAAACTCTCGTTCTTCCAAGATAGTTTTGTTCAAGCGTGAATGGTTCGACCCAATCAAGGGTGTGAGTACACATGGGCAGTATAAAGTAGTGGATGTAAATCAAATGAAAAAGTACCCTAAGTATGATCCATTTGTATTGGCATCCCAAGTAATGCAAGTGTATTTCACACCCTACCTGAGTACAAAGAGAGATAGAAGTTAATGGTGGGCAGTCCTTAAAATAAAACCGAGGCCAACAATTGAAGCTCTAGTTGATGATGCAGCATTTTAAGAGGATAACAATGATGATCCTCCTACGTTATGCAAGTTTCAAGGAGTACAAGGAGTAGAACTTCAATTTGAGATCATAGATAATGAGGAAGAAGATGATGATGATGATTCAAGTGTAGGAAACGGTTCAAACGATTTTGAAAGGGGAGAGGATGAAGACGATCCTTCATTGTATGATAACAATAATGAAGACATTATTACTAATGCTGATGACATGTTTCGAAATGATTGACGTGATGTATTAACATGGATGACATTAATGAGGACACTATCATTTTTGTAATGTCGTGGTATTGAAATGATTAATGTAACTATTGGCGAAGTACATGTTTGTATAATTCTTGTGTATGTTCTTTAGTTTTGTTTTAATTATCTTAATTTATTTGGATTGTTACTATCTGTTATATGAACTACAAGAATGCCGCAAAGGAAAAAAGGATTTGCACTATCTCTTGGTGACTCTTCTTCCGGCATAGAGGCCGATTCTACTTCTGGTTCTGGATCTAGTCAGTCTGTTGTCCCTACTCAATTAACACAGGGGAAAGGTTCAAGACAAGAGACAGCATATAGAAAGAGAGTTATATCAAAGGAGTATTGTGGTAAGTATATATTATTGATCAAATGTGCTTGGTAAACAATTGTCATTGAAAATAAAAAAGTAATGTTATGCCATACAATTCTTATTGCAGGCTTGATGGAGAGTTGTCACAGGCTATATCCAACTCCATCAAGAGTTTCTATAATGGTCAGTGCACATGCTTATCAAATCTCCCTCCAGAAGAACTACAACTTTGAGGTAGAAGTTTAATATCAAAAGATTTGTGAAGTTTTGTTTTTCTATATGTTTCTTAGTTAAATGATAGAAATATTTTTGTTAAACAGGGTCAATACACTTGGGCTCCTGAACTTACTGAAGAGGTTAAGGAAGGGTGGTTGAAGGTGGTTGGTAAAAATTTAAGGAATTTGGTCAACAAGGCTGGAAAGCAACCTAATCATAAACTAATAGTTTGGTTATCAGAGGAAGGTCGAGAGAGATTAAAGGCCTAGATAAGCGACCCCAAGTTCCAGAAAAAGTCTGCCTAATGCCTGAAGAATAGGACAGAGGGACCAAATGCAACAACTTTACACTACCAAGGGTCGATCTCAGCAGCACAGCTTGCAAAAAGAATGGTATAAAATCAAAATGCTTGGGTTATCATTATATGCTATATAGCATCACACTTATTTGTTACATGTTTTGTCATAATTAGATCAAGAAAGAGAAGACTCCTACTCCCTCCGCATTGTTTGTAAGGAGTCATAGTAAGGAAGATCCTGAATCTGGAAAGGTCTTCATAGATGACAGGTCGAAAGCATTATGGGTACGTAAGAATGTCATATATTTTCTTCTTTATGTTATGATAGTTTTCGTATTACTATATAAGTATGATTTTATGGAGTAGGTGTTTAATGAATATGTGATGTCGACTATGAAAAAATGGTATTATTAATTGTTGACTTATGGAAGCCATCTTTTATGTTGATTATGAAAGTCTGGTGCTGCGAGTTGTTGGCTTATGAAAGTCGTTTTTGTTGTTGATTATGAAAGTATGGTGTTGTGAGTTGTTGGATTAGGAAAGGTTTTTTTTTGGTGTTGATTATAAAAGTATGGTGTGGCGTGTTTATTGGCTTATGAACATGGTGTTGTGAGTTGTTGGATTATGGTAGCCATCTTTGATGTTCACTACGAAACCATGGTGTTATGAGGGCTTATGGAACTCTTATGAAATAATCATACATGGTTGGCTTATGGAAGTTTAATAGAATTATAATTTGATGTTGAACATTAGAATATTATTTCTCGAGTTTTGTGGAAGTATTCATTAATTTTTTTTATGTAGAATATGTTGTTGATATAATGATTCATATATATGTGCTTATGTTTTTTCATTCTTACTCAAATACAGAAAAAAATATAAGGCACTTAGGGTTAAGCGGGGTGTTGAAGAGGGGACATAAGAGGCAGAGAAGCTATGCTATAAGGTTTCAGGTGGATGGAGTAAGAAATCCACCATCTATGGTTTGGGAACTAGTGATACTATGTTTTATGAGAAACGCACTGCTTCTACTACCTCCACTAGTTCCACATATACTCCCTCGGCATATTCTAAGCTACAAGTAGACTTGAAATCAACTCAGCAGTAACTTGACGAGCAGAAGAAGTTGGTTCATGATCAGAGGTGGCAATTTGATGAGGTAATGAAACTCATTCATAGCCTTCAGTCACAAGTGAGCATATTATCTGGTTCTAGCTCTCATCCTTCTGAGTCCCACGCTTAGTGTAGTAGTTTCTTGAAACATATGGTATGAAACTTTTAGATGTTAATTTGTGAACCTTGTTGCTTGATGGTTTGGATGAGACCTTATATTGGTTCTTGGTGCATATGTATGGTACTTGAAACTTGTCACTTGATGTTTTGTATGAAATTTATGACGCAACAATGGGAATGTGATTGGTTTGGATATCTTATTGTTTGATGGTTTGGATGAGAATGGCAAAATAGTAGTTGAAAATATTTACACGGAAAACGTAAAAAAGTTAGCAAAAATTATGCCAAAATATTTCCAGAATTTGCATCCGAAAAAAATCGAACGCTAAAAACACCTTCTTAATTTAGCGTTGGATAACATATTAGACGCTGTTAGCATTAGAAATAGTTGACGCCAAACGTACAATTTCAATGCCAATTACGTTGAGTTAATACGAGACTCATGGAGCCTATAGTGTAATCGGACGCCAAATTTGCATTGTGCATGGCTGTTGGTGTCGGATAATGTCTAATGCCATTGGTGTCAGCAGCTTTATCGAATGCCAATTCTGACGCTGTTGGCGTTAGATAAAATTGTCTGACGACAAATTTTTTTAGCATCAAGAGGTTTCGCGTCAAGCATGTTTTAGATGCTAATCCGACGACAAAGTGGTTTAGCGTCGGATTTAAGTGATTTAGCGTGGGATTATCTCGGTTGCTAACACGAAGATTTCCTAAAGTGTATAGAGGTACTACCCTTTGCTTATTGTTATTGTGGGGGAAAGTGCCTTGACCGATGGCTTATGACGTTGGTGTTTTTTGAGGGGGGGCGGGAGAGTTGGCTCAGGGTAACTGACTTCTCCCCTAGATGGATGCCCTCTTTCGAGAGGGTGCATTGGATTAACTTTCTCAAAGTGGTGGTTCCGTAGAGTTATGTGATAGAGTGGATTATAACTTTAATTTTTGGAGTCACCATATTTTAAAGGAAATGTACAAACCCATCATTTCATAAAGATTACCCAATTCCTTCAACCAAGTCCTTAAGTCGAGGGATAACCATGAGACATAAGAATTAATTTTCAAGAAGGGAAAAATGTTTTTTTCTACAAATTGTAATCCTGAATGTCCTAAGTGAGAATTATCAAAAGTGACTCCCTAGCTACAAACTATGAAAGCAAATTCGGGGTAGAAGGTACAATCTAATGAATGGTAAAAACCATCGCTAGACCACCCCAACTCTACTAAAAAGAATGTATCAATTTTTTTTTTTTTGATCCCATGCAAAAGGTATTTTTCATAATCTATTGTCTTATCAGTGAAATAGCATGAAAACATTTTGAGTGACCATTTATTAGCCAGTCATTTTTATAATGAAAAGAAATGAACAAATAGCGACGACTTTGTGGTCATTTTGCTATGAATGTAGTGTTATTCTGTGTACAAAAGTGTAAATATCATGCACTTAGTCAAGGAGGATCAACGAAAAGCATGATTATAAATACCAAAAATTAAAAAAGCTTTAAATAAAGTATCATCTTTAGTTAATAGCTCTCCGAATCCACCTCAATCCAAGCAGTTTGTAAAGCAACGTTCATTTGATTCCTTCTTCCAAACTGTGCTAGGGTAGGATCAAGGCTAGTCTAATTTTAGAAGAGTTTAAGAGAAGATTTTATTAGAGTTTTGTTTCTTGAAAATATTTTTTTATGAAAAGAGAGAGAGAGCCTAGAGAAGTAGAGTTTCTCCTAGGGTGGGAGATAGTAGAGGGAAAAATGTAAAGTTTTCCTTATGTGAAAAAGAATGATCAATACGAGGGAATACTCCCTTTTTATAGTACTAGCAAGGCAACCTCACCAAAAAACTATAAATCAATAGCCAAAATCAAATAATTTTATTCATCAAATTTTCATAAACAATGATAGAATTGCTTGATTGCTACTAGTGATACTTAAATCAACTAATTAGCTTAATTATAGCAATCCCACAAATAAAAACACATTGGATTTATGTAATGGGGAGTAAGGCAGTCCAATCGTTCTGCTAGAGCCTAGTGGTAGCCGCTAGGTAGGCTAAACTTGTCGTTAGGTCCCAACGGCTGCAAGCATCATATTGCCAGCCCCAATTTTTTGCCATAGATGATTGCTTGTGAGAGTTTTAATGCGAGGCAATGTGCTATCATATTAGATATTGTCTAAACTCACTCTTCCTCAAGGTCTCGGGTTCAAGCCCTGTGCTAGCATATCGTGCAAAACCCCAAGTTTTTTACCTTTTTGAAATTATTTTTGAAACTTGTGGATGTTCAAATGTTTTTAAATCTTTCAGAACTTTATGTATAAAAACATATTTTATTTGTGGATTGGCTTTTAGAAATTCAAGTATGATTTTGGTTCACCATGGTGGGTTAGGTAATTGTAATCGCCATGTGACAATGCACTAACATGCATCCATGTGGTCTACCCAAAATCCTATGGGCACAAATTTGGTGTTTAAATGTAACAACCCGACCCTAAATTATGTTTATTTATTTATTTAATTAAGTCATGTTGTTAATTTTCTGGCACTTATTTATAGCATTTAATCATTCAAATTAGGGAAAATTCATTTGGACATTGACTTTGCAATTTGGGTTTTTGTTATTGTGAAATTTCGGTAAGATTGATTGTAGGCTATGATAATTATGGTTTAAGAGATCAAATTATTTTCATGACGTCACAAAAATTTAATTTTGAGCTACGTAAAAATTTTATCAGTACGCAATGTTTTGTTTCCGAGCCCAATTTGAAGCCTAACAATGGTATGATTGAATTTGGCTAATTACTATCATTTATGCCTAATTATAATTAGTAAAAAGCTACTTTTTGGAGGTTATATATATAAGCCAAGTAAAGCAAGCAAGCCAAAAAACAAAATATCAACCAAGCAGAAAGAACAAAAATCCAACTTCAATTCTTCTTCCTCTTTCTCCACCCCAGGGTTGGCCTCCCAGTTTCTACCCAGCCAGTGCTATCGCCACTCCCAACCACCAGTAGCTGGTCAACCACCACCCCTTGCACCACCAGCTGCCACCCCAACTCCCACCACCACTGAACACCACCTCTATTTTCATATATTCAAGCTTAAGTGCGGTAAAATTCTATCCTAATCATGTTTACTTTTGGGTTTTCACTTGGATTTGATTATGAATTATGTTATCTTGATATAAACAACTGTTAGTTTGATATTTTATTGAGTTTATTAAGTATGGAAACATGTAAAAATGGAGATCATATATGATCATGCAAGCTTGGCTTTGATAATGATGAACTTTGAGTTTTAATTTAATTTTTGTAATCTTTGGCATGAAAAGTGATATGATGTTGTGAAAAGTTGTTTTAGATGACTTTGGATGTAAATATGACGTGCACTTAACTTAGGGTTTTACGACCTTGCATGATTTAATTTGATTCTTGAATCAAGTATGTTATTTGAAATAAATTAGGTGGTAATTGGAGGTTGGATGGGTTATGGACTCAAAAGAATGATGTTACATGAGTTTTGTCAAATTAAGTGCATTATGGAAAGTCCCAAAAGTGATCAAAAGAAGCTGTTTAGATTGATAATAAGCCAAATGAGTTCATCAGAGTTTTTTTGGGAGTTGATGTGAAGAAAAAGATTGAAAATATGTGCATTAGGGTTGTAAACAGACCCAAAATAGGGGTTACTTTGGGAATAAACTGGTATTCATTGGTGCATTAAAAGATTATGATTTTTGGTGGGTAGATAACTCAATGATTTATATTTCAATTGTCTCTAGAATTACTTAATTTTGAGTTTTGTGGACAAAGTTATGATTGATTTACAGAGACTCCGCAGAATAAATTGGCACTATGCACAGTTTTGTTTAAGCTCAATTTTAGAGGTCGTGTGGTGGTAATTGTGTTTTGCATTGTAAATGAAAGTGTTGCAAGAATTTTTAAGCTTTCATATTGGGATTTGAGGTCTCAATTTGCGGTCAGGGGTGAAAGATATGAATTATTTTCCATTACACCTATTAAGCCTCTACTTTATAACCTAAATTGTTTGCCTTAGTCCATTTTACTCTAAATTATCTTACCTTGGTTTGAACTAAATTACCATAATTTATTTAATTTTGTATCGTATCAATGTAACCTATCTTATATTTATTCATCGAAGTCTGAGTGCCCTTTTGTAATCTATTTCTATTGAAGTCACTAGTTATGAGAATAAGAATTATTTACTAACTATGTATATCTACAATGACATTTTTGAAATAGAATTGGGGCTTAGTCTATCGCTTTTATTTTGTGCATAAATATTATCCAGTGAGATTGCATTAAAAATCCTAGGTACGCTCATTGCTTCTATCTTTAGAAATGAGAACGTATTTATCAAAATTATAATGTTTTGGTAAGTACATCAATGAATAAGTTCAATCAGTGATTTTTCATGACTAGTATGTTTGTTATCTTGTGGCTGAAACTGTTATAACAATGGCATATTGCCTACTATGATGCATAGACCCTATGTTTGTTTTCACCTACACATGTATGATTTTGGATGATATTGATAGTTTATGG